>OZ004704.1:64471140-64828930 GCA_963924515.1 Vespertilio murinus | reverse complement strand
AACCAATATAATGTTTATTTCTCCCAGTGTCATCTCTATTTCAGATATTGTACTCTTCATTTCTGATTGGTCCCTATGTAGTACTCTATATGAATTTAGTTTCTTCCTATAAAATAAGCATAAAATTATAACTTGAATTATAAACTGTATAATAACTTTAATGTTTTACATTTTATAATTTGTATTGCTGTGGTCTAAGTGTTTGCATCCCCCCAAAATTCATATACTGAATTCCAACCCCCCTACGGTGATGGTGTTAGAAGGTAGGGCTTTTGGGAGGTGATTATTTCATGAAGGCTGAGCCCTCATAATTGGGATTAGTGCTCTTATAAAAGAGACTTAAGAGAGCCAGCACTTCCCTCTACCATATGAGGATACAATGAAAAGTCTGTAACCTGGAAGAGGGCTCTCACCAGACCAATCTGGCACCTGATCGCAGGCTTTCAGAATCCAGAACAGTGAGAAATCAATTTCTGTTTATAAGCCACCAAGTCTCTGTTATTTTGATATAGTAGCCCTAGGTAGCAGATTAAGACATTATATATGCATATATATGAACAACTTATATGTTGTATGATATGTATATATATATATATATATATATATATATATATATATATATTACATTATAACAATCCCATCTCACAAGGTTGAGGCAAATGAGGGAGAAAGAATTTAAAAGGTCTATACAGTATAATAATGTAAACAGTTATTCTAAGAAAAAAACTTGACATTAAGTTCCTCATAGCTTTAAGGGACATAAATGCTTGCACTGTTGACCACTGGGATACACACTCATCCTTGTAGCATCTCTCCTTGCTGATAGTGGAGTATTTCATTACACCCCCCATTAAAGTGCTTGTCATATTTTGTCTCCTGCTTGCAGTTAGCAGTTTTTTTTATTGAGGGAGCACTCAGTTTAGCCTATGTAAATAATTACAAAAGAAAAGATATAATCTCTAGTCATAAGATCAAAGCCAGAAAGAATGACCGCTTATGTAAAATCCAGGACAAAAGCGACCTGTGCAATGAATCATAGCAGCAGCAGTAAAACCAACAGGAGAGGACAAAGAAGTCACCTTCATCTTAAGATTGCACAGAGAAACCAGAACTTCATTCCTTGGGAAATGAACACACTGAAATGACACACCACGAGTCTTACACTAGTAGATACTAGCATCTTTTCTATCAGTTCCAAAGAATGTTTATGCACTGCCATCACTGTTCTTCAAAGAATTCACAAAACACAAAGGAGTGCATGTAATTCTAGTACTGGGCAGCGTGCCTTCGTGGAGGTTTAACCAAATGCTTAGGCATAAGTAGGAAGAGAGGCCACAGTGCTTGCATTATGGATGCTGGCTAAGCTTCCAGATTGTGGAGTAAAGTGTTGCTGTCAGATTTGAAGCCAGGGCTGGACTGTGCCCTCACAGAAAAGAGTTCACTGCTGTGCTGTTGTTCATGAGCCAGTTCACTGCTGTTCTGTTCCTTGTGATTCTGTCATAGCAGCCCTCGATAGCGGTGTGGCCCTGGATAAGGGACCTAACTGTGCTGGCATTCTTCTTCTCATCTGTAAAATAGGGTGCTGACTGTGCCCACTTCATAGTGGAATTGTGAGGTGCAAATGAGAGAATGTGCATGAAGTGCTGACCAAGGTGCCAGATGCTCAGGAAACTCACGTTTATGTTGCTTATTATTATTAAGACTGTTGTTTCTCTAAGGAAAAATGTGATGAGGAAGGTAGAGTTTTGTACATTGAAATGGTCAATATGATATAATGGCGAATGATCAGAAGGAAGAAAATGACAGATAAGGGGTAGTGAAAATTAAATACATGATGTCTGAGTTTAAAACAATTTATAACAAAAAGAGTAAGTAGAGTTGTATGTTGTAATTATTTTTTAAAATATTTTTATTGATATTTTACAGAGAGGAAGGGAGAGAGACAGAGAGCCAGAAACGTCAATGAGAGAGAAACATCGACCAGCCGCCTCCTGCACACCCCCCACCAGGGATGTGCCCGCAACCAATGTACATGCCCTTGACCGGAATTGAACCCGGGACCTTTCAGTCCGCAGACCGACGCTCTACCACTGAGCCAAACTGGTTTCGGCTGTTATAATTATTAATGTAAAAAATATCTAGATCTATTTTTGTCCAGACACTCACCAGCCAACATTTTTTGGTCTAATATCACCCCTTTAAAGCCCATTCATAACACTTAAAATATGTTCCATAAATAATAATAAAAAATGTTCAAAAAGACCAATTGTTCTTTTTTTAAACAAATGTAAACTAAGGGCCTGATGGAAAGAGGGGAAATAGATATAACAATTCACCAAAGAATTGGCCATAAAAGCATATCCCACACATGGGGAAATTCAGGAAGAAGGAGAGGGGGATGGGTGAACCAGGATTTGACCTAAGTCAGCTTGACACCTACATTCCGGAGGCTAACTTATAGGTGGTAGGAGATATGTTATGGTCTGTGGAAAGTATAAAAGTCCTACAATTTCTCCTTTTCTTGGAGGCAGAAAAGAAAGAATGGAGTACCCATTATTTTCCTCTTAATGGGAATCACAAAAGGCTCCCGAGGTACCATCAAAGGCAGGAGGAAGGCTTAGGAAATCAAAGAGAGTTTGCAATGCTAGAGTATGTTTGATGGTGCCAAATACGGCAAACGGTTTTTAAAAGGTGCCGATGAGAAGAGACAGTTGAATTAGGGAATTATGAAATTCCAGCCATAGCTGCAGGGGGTGGTTGTGCCGCTAAGGAAAGAAATCGCTCTGTACTCTGCTCACCCTACTCACTCTCTGGAAGAAAAGGAAGCTCATCATTTTCAAAATGGCACCGATAACAGTGGCTGTGGGAGTGGCTTCCATATAATGGTGAGAGTCAAAAACGGGATTACAGATTACAAGTGAATGTGAAATGGAAAAGGAAAGGCAGTCAATGGGAAAGAATCTCACAGAAAGTTCAGAGTGAGAAGGGAGGAAGAGAAGCTGGTGTGATTCTTCATTTGACTCACATTAATGGAGTGCAAGTTTGGAAGGGTGGTGAGAGAGCTTAATGAGTTGATTGAATTAATAAGAGAAGCAGGATTATTAGCCAACGAGCAAGGTGCCAGAAGGAAAGAGAAGTGGGATGTGGAGGTCACAGTCTAGATCAGTGGTTCTCAACCTTCCTAATGCCACGACCCTTGAATACAGTTCCTCATGTTGTGGTGACCCCCAACCATAAAACTATTTTCCTTGCTACTTTATAATTGTAATTTTGCTACTGTTAATGCATTGTAATGTAAATATCTGTGTTTTCCGATGGTCTTAGGCAACCTCTGTGAAAAGGGTCGCGACTCACAGGTTGAGAACCGCTGCTGTAGAGCCCAAGACCATCGGATTATGAATCGTATTTACATTATGATTCATTAACAGTAGCAAAATTACAGTTATGAAGTAGCAACAAAAACAGTTTTATGGTTGGGGGGTCACCACAGCATGAGGAACTGTACTAAAGGGTTGAGTCATTAGGCAAGTTGAGAACCACTGGTTTAGATGAAGAAAGTCTTCCTGTGTGAGAAGTGAGGAGAAAGAAGGAAGAGAAGGAAAGATCTGAGGAATAAGAAATTAATTCAGTTCTCATTAGCAGCTTAAATGCACTAAACCAAAGCTGAAAATAACTGTTACAGAATATATTAGTTTGAAGGGCTGCCACCACAGCATACCATTGGCTGGATGGCTTAAACAATAGGAACTGATTTTTCTCATGATTATGGAGGTTGTGTCTGCAGACAAGGTGTCTGCTGGGTTGACTCCTTCTGAGGCTGCTTTCCTTGGCTTGTGGGTAATCATCTCCTCCCTGTGTTTTCACATGGGTTCCTCAGCATGTCTGTGTTTTAATCTCCCCTTCTCCTAAGGGTATCGGCCAATGACTCTAAAGACTTCATTTTAATTTAATTATTTCTTTAAAGACCCTCTCACCAAATAGTCCCATTCTGAGCTGCTGGGGTTAGAAATTCAACACGTGAATTTTGGGATGACACAAAACAACCCATAACAGGCATCTCTTCGATTGATTTGCATGAAGACAACAACTCATCCCATTCTACCCAAGACTCTTCCGATTTTAGTACAGAAATCACTTTGTCCAGGAAACCCTCAGTCCTCAATAAACCAGGGTGATTGGTTAGGTCAGATGAAACCAACAAAAATTGATTTGACTGAAATCAGACTGGTTAGTAGGCATCCCATTGAGACAGCTACCAAACAGCTACTTGTTTTTATGGAGGGTGTTTCTGTCTTCAGAAAAGTTCCATATATGGCTGTCAATGCTATTTATAAGTGATGATCTGATATATATATATATATATATATATATATATATATATATATATATATATATTTATTTATTTAACACTTTAACAGCTGATAGCTGACTTTATAATTATACTACAGCCTGGTGCACAAAATTCATGCACAAGTAGGGTCCCTAGGCCTGGCTGGTGATCAGGGCCAATTGGGGCCTTCCTTCTCCCAGCTGCACTGCCTCCTGGTGGTCAGTGCACGTCATAGCGAGTGGTCAAATTCCTGAGGGGACAATTTGCATATTAGCTTTTTATTACCATATTTGCCGGCGTATAAGACAACTTTTTGGCCCTGAAAAATATGCCTCCAAGTGGGGGGGTAGTCTTATACGGCGAGTATATAACAAACTCTGTATTTTTAGTGGAAATGTTAGGGGGTCGTCTTATACGCCCAGTCGTCTTATACGCCGGCAAATACATATTTTTTCAGGGCAAAAAAATCGTCTTATACGCTGGCAAATACGGTATATAGGATTCAAAATGTGCATACATTTTTTTGGGCACACTGTATCTGTGTGGAAATAGAGAGAGAGAGAGAGAGAGAGAGAGAGAGGAAAAACTATGCAGTTGTGAGTATGCAAAACAGAGTTTGCCCTAGCTGGTTTTGCTCAGTGGATAATGTGTCAGTGTTCAGACTGAAACGTCCCAGGTTTAATTTCTGTCAAGATCACATGTCCGGGTTTTGGGCTCAATCCCCAGTAGGGGGTGTACAGGAGGCAGATGATCAATGGTTCTCATTATTGATGTTTCCGTCTCTCCCTCTCCCTTCCTCTCTGAAATCAATAAAAATATATTTAAAAAAAACAAAAAATGCACAGTTTATTCTTTTATTATTATTTAACAATTGTTTATTTATTTGTATTGCGACAGTAAGCATACCTTTGCCCACTCTGTATCTATATGTATTTAATAGAATAAAAATGCTTTTTCATACATATACCTCCTGACAAGCTTTTATTAGAAATCTGAAAGAACACATTGTAATAATAATAACACAGTTTTAGCAGGTCTCCATTCATATTGACAGCAAGACTAAAAAAACTTTTTTGGGACATTTACACATTTGAACAATGCTATATTCATCTGTTGACTATTACACTGTTTCAACAACTTTTTAAAATTTCAGTTTCAGTATGGTTTAAAATTATATTCATTTCATGCAAAGAAGTTGATTTAACTGCTCTTACCGTCTTAACAGCTAAACTCTTCTGACTGTGTTTGTGTGTGTGTGCTTTTGTGTGCACATTTGCCGACAGATGTCATTAGATCTGCTGAGTTGAGTTGGTGTTTAGTTTTGAATATAAAAAGGAAAAAATTTCAAAATATAATGCCATAACATTTAAAAAATAAAGCATATAAAAAGAAAAGTTAATAAATTAAAAACTAGCTGAATTTACTCTGTGAATCAGAGTGTGGACAGAAAACAGATGACATCCTCAACAGTCAGTACCGACACTTTAATGAAGGAATTATTTAGGGGAGTGGGGCCAGCATTGACAGACACCAATAAGGCATGCGAAGCATCTCAAGGACTGCAAGAGCAGGGAGCCGCCAAAACCGGTTTGGTTCAGTGGTAGAGCTGCGGTCTGCGGACTAAAAGGTCCCGGGTTCGATTCCGGTCAAGGGCATATACATTGGTTGCCGGCACATCCCCGGTGGAGGGTGTGCAGGAGGCAGCTGGTCGATGTTTCTCTCTCATCGACGTTTCTAGCTCTCTATCTCTCTCCCTTCCTCTCTGTAAAATATCAATAAAATATATATTAAAAAAAAAAAGAGAGAGCAGGGAGCCTTTGCTACTCGCAGGCCTGAGGGCCAAGGAGGGAGAATGGTGCCTGGAACCAAGAAGGAGCTGGTAGCTTTCGGGGAAGAGTTTTAGAAAACAGCTGGGCACTTCGCCAGAGAAACTTAACCATGGACAACTTACCGCACGGCAGGAAGGGAGCCAATGGAATATATTACCCACCCTCTCCCCCAACCATTCCCTTCTCCCGTGTTTCCCGGTAAGGGGACACAAATGGAAGCCTGAGGCACAAAGCAGAATGGAGAGAAGTGGGGAGTGGACCTGGAGGAGCCAATGCAGAGTATCCAGAAGAGAATGTTAATCCAAAATAACTAATTTTTTTAAAAAAAAGATCTTAAATGGTCAACTTATGTGGTGCATGTAGGCTCATACTGTAGCTAATTAATTCTTACGGGAGTAGAGAGGCTGTGGGGCATAGGATGGTGAAATGCCTAGAAACATCATTATGAGTCACTTCTTGCCCCCGTAGTGCAATCTGGCTATAGTCAAGTAGCAACTCTTATACTTGAGGTGTTTTTATGTTTGGTGTGTGTGTGTGTGTGTGTGTGTGTGTGAGAGAGAGAGAGAGAGAGAGAGAGATTTAGTTATACACATCTATATTTTATTGCTGTTCTTAAGAAATTGTCTAATTGATTTATGTAATTCTAGAGTTGGAGTTACTTTTGTTTACATATTAAAGATTTCATTCTGCTCTCTTTAATTTTCATTGTTGCTTTTAAGAAGTCAGCCTGGACCACCCTAGTTGCTGCTTTTCTGATTTCTTTCTTATCCTGATTTTCTTGTGATGAATATAGATTTGATCTATTTTTACATGCCCTAGTTGGAGTTTATTGTTTTTCTAATAGGGCTTCCTGAATCTCAGAATTTAAAATATTTCAATGATTCTGGAAAAACTCTGCTCCATTATATTTTTCAGTATTGCTTCTCCTTCATTTTTTTCTAGTCTTTTCTTCTGGAATCTTAATTAGGTAGTACTAGTTATTACTACTACTAATACAATAATTAATATTATAAAAATTATTACTGTAACTTTTATGCCTCAACATCTCTTTGGATTGCATTCTGGATAATTTCTTTAAATTTATCTTCCAATTTACTAATTCTCTTTTCAGACTTACCTTCCAGTTCAACAATTCTCTCTTTACACTTCACTTGCTATTTAAATAAATTCACTGCATTTAAAATAATAAATTATTTACATTTCCTGAAACTTTATCTTTGGAAATTCTTTGAAACTTGGGTTGAAACTGAGTACTCCAAATAATATTTATGTTTCTTATGGCCTATACTCTGGGTTCATTATTAACTTGGGAACACTTCCAATTAAATTCCATACTCGACAAATTTTGACCTCCACATATAGTGTGAGTGATTATGAATTCTCAGGAGAGAGTTTCTTCTCTTTTCACACAGTGACAAAGTTTAGACAAGCAACCTTTAAGTTGACATTATTATTATTAAATTACTGGAGGCCCGGTGCACTAATCTGTGCAATGGGTGGGGTCTGGCCAGCCCGCCCCCAGGGGGAGGGGCTGCAGGTTGGGTGGCCCTGCCCCTGATCAAGGTGGGAGGGGCTGATGGGGGGGCCAGGCTGACTGGGGGAGGGACCCTGGGAGGTTAGGGGAGGGGGGACAATCAGGCTCTGATTGGGCTGGTTGGCTGTCGCAGCGGGCATCATAGTGACTGGTCATTCTGGATGTTCCGGTTGTTCCGTTGTTTCGGTTGCTTGGCTTTTTTATGTATATAGATTTTTGCTTTCAGTTTTAGGAATGCATGAATTCTTGACTTCCATGCAACCTTAGCAATGCAATAAGCTTTCAAATATGTTATGCAGCATTTCAATCAATTATTTCCATCAGTCATTTCATTTTAATCAGGAAGGGCACAGTCTGAGAAAAACATGGAATATTTTTTTTCCTTAGTTATAGTATATATCACATATTTAACTGTTTCTTGAATTTTAATCATATCTTGAGTAATTTTATTACTGAAAAAAGTTTTTTATCTGACTCTTCCAGCAGTCCTGTTTCGGTGAAAGACCTGTTTGAAGTGTTTATCTTGGTTTTTCTTTCTGGCTTGCTGGTACTCGAGGGCAAGTTGTTATTTTCCATTTCCTGCTCAGACCTCAGAGCTCTTTATATACTGACCTATAATTACAGGTTAAGTAGGTAGGGTCTTTTATGCAATGGCAGATCTGTAAGGGGGAAAGTCTCTACTCCTGTGAGCTAGGGCTGAGCCAACTGGCAGTCAGTCAACATCCAGCTGCAGCTTTGGAAGGGAGTCTTTTCAGCCCCAGAGCTCCCCGCGTGCCAGCAAGGGCTCTCTCCCAGCCTCAGGGGCTAGCCGCTAGGAGCAACTCATCCCACGGATGCTCTTTCCTCCTTATCATCTGTCACCAGCTGGATTAGGTTAACTCTCCTAGAAAGCAAACAAACACACACACAAACAAGCAAGGGTAGCTGTTTCCGGAAGGTATGTATAGGTTCCCTGCAACTAGCTTTCCATGGGAACCATGACATTCAGATTCTTGCTTTTTGCATGCTCAAGACAGAGGAGAGCAACAATGTGTCTTTTCTTTTGAAGAGCCTGGGGCCTATGACCTCTAGTGCTCCACCCAGTGCCCCCCCTTACCTGCCCTGTTTTTTTGTGTTTTTGTTTGGGGAAATAGTGGGGAGGGACGTGGGAAGGGAACTTCCGTGCTCAGTTGGCCATTTCCTCCCAGTGCTCTTAGAATCATAGTCCACTCTTTTTTAATATATTTTATTGATATTTTACAGAGAGGAAGGGAGAGAGATAGAGAGCTAGAAACATCGATGAGAGAGAAACATCGACCAGTTGCCTCTTGCACACGCCCTACCGGGGATGTGCCCGCAACCAATGTACATGCCCTTGACCGGAATCGAACCCGGACCTTTCAGTCCGCAGACCGACGCTCTACCACTGAGCCAAACCGGTTTCGGCTCATATTCCACTCTTATTGACACAGGGTATGTCTCATCTGAAAGACATGAACGAAGGCGTGCCAGAGAGGTAGCTTGCTAGGGGAAAATTGGAGTACTATCATCCAAAGGAGAAAAAAGAGATGATAGGAGGATATATACAGCTAATGTCTCCTATATTGTGGCAACTATAAACGTTATACACTATAGATATACATAGACTATGTTTTTTAAAAAAATATGTAATTTAATAAAATGTCAGAAATAGAATTTCATTCTGATTGCACATTATAAATTGTTAGTATAACTCTCAAACGAGGATATTCTTATCTTGATTAGGGTGTTTTTCACGGCAAGATATAGAATTCTGACTCCAAATGATTTAATGATTATGGAATAAGATTGGGTCATGTAGCTGAAAATCCTTAGATTAAGAGGGCTTTAGGTTCAGTGCAATTAGGACTTGACTCTTTCTCTCAGAGGTATTTGTTTTTGCTTTTCTGTCTCTGTGTTAGCAATATTCTCATGCTGGCTTTCCCCCTGGCCAAAAGGTGGCTTCCAGCTGCACACTGGACAACATCCGTTCTTTTTCACATTAAAAGAGGGGTTGAGGTGGGGAAGATATCTTCTTATGGATGGCTCTCTTTTAAGATCAAAGAAGAACTTTCCCAGAAGCTTTCAGCAGACTTTTATTTGATTTTCATTAGTCAGGACTGAGTCATGCCCATATTCCCTTCCCCCAAAAGTTTCTCCATGGCCTTCCGCAGCCCTTCACTCTCACTCTGCCCAGTCCTAAGTAACCTCTGATCTACTTTCCATCCCTATAGATGTGTTTGTATTTCCTAGAGTTTTATGTAAATGGAATCATTGCTTATGTGCTCCTTTGTAACTGGCTTCTTTCATTCAGCATGATTACTCTGGGATTCATCCATGTTGCATGTACCAACAGCTTAGTTCTGTTACAGTTGAGTAGGATTCTGCTGTATGCATAGATTACAACTTATTTATTTATTCCTCTCTTGGTAGACATTTGGGCTGTTTCCAGTTTGGGGCTATCCAAATAAAGTTGTTAAAACATTTGTGTATAACTGTTTGAATAGACATATACTTTCTTTTCTTATGGGTAAATGTCCAGGAGCAAAATGGCTGGAACATATGGTTAGCACATGGATAACTTTTCAAGAAATGGTAAACTATTCTCCCAATGAGGTCGTATCATTGTATATTCCTATAAGTAGCTAATGGGCGTTCTAGTTCCACCATGTTTTTGTAACATTTGATATGGCAGGGTTTTTTTTTTCATTTTAATCACACTAATGTGTATGTTTTGTGGTATATCTTTGTGATTTATTTTGCATTACCTTGTTTTCATAGGCTTATTTTCCATTTGGTGAAATATATGCTCAAATATTCTGTCCATTTTTAGTAGGGTGTTTAATTTATTATTGAATTTTAGTGTTTTTAAAAAATATTCTGGATAAAAGTCTTTTATAAAATATGTAATTTTCAAATATTTCCTTCTAGTATGTGAAGCTTATCTTTTCATACTCTTGAAGAACAGAAGGTTCTAATTTTGATGAAGTTTACTTTACCAGTATTTATTTCATTGTGTTTTTAGTGTTGGTCTAAATACCTTTTGCCTAATTTAAACTCACAAAGATTTTTTCTATGATTTCTTCTAGAACTTCTGCAATTTGAAGCCTTAAATTTTTTGGGGAAACAAAAGAATGAAGTAGGAAAACCAACCTACTTTTGTTTACTGCTGTATTGAAATACATTGATTGTATTTTGAATGTTAAATGAATCTTGTATTCTTGGGGGAAAATCCAACTTGATTTTTGTTTGTTTGTTTTTATTAATCTTCATCTGAGGATTTTTTTCCCATTGATTTTTAGAGAAAGTGAAAGGGATGAAAAAGAGAGGGTGAAAGGGGGAAAAAGAGAGGGAATGAAACATCAAGGTGTGAGAGACACATTGATTGGTTGCTATTCGAGTTCCTTTGTCATTCCATTCCATTTTAGGATAATTCTGTCTAGATCTACTAAAACTTTTGTTGGGAATTGTATTAGACTTGTGTTTTAATTTGAAGGGAATTGACATGTGTACTAGATTGAGTTTTACAATATATGCACACATATTTATTACCTCTATTTCTATTTATTATCTCTTCTTTGATTTCTTTCATCAGAATTTTGTAGTTTTAAGCAAACATATTTGGTACATATTTTATTAGGTTTACATGTATTTTATTTTTGTGTGTTTACCAGTGGTTATATATTTCTAATTTCAGTGTAATTTGCTATTATATAAAAATACAATTAATTTTTAAAAGTATATCTTGTATCCTGGGACGTGGCTTAACTCACTTATTACTTCCAGGAGTTAGTTCTTTTGGAGATTTCTTGGGATTTTCTACATAAGCAATCTTGTTGTCTACGATTTGTTGTTTACTTATTTATCCATTCATTGATTGATTCTTGTATGTGCCCTGACTGGGAGGTCAAACCCATAACCTTGGTGTATCAGGATGATAGTCCTACCAATTGAGCTACCTATCCAGGACTATTGATTAACTTTTATTTTATTTTTAAAAAAATATTTTATTGATATTTTACAGAGAGGAAGGGAGAGAGACAGAGAGCTAGAAACATCAATGAGAGAGAAACATCGACCAGCTGCCTCCCGCACACCCCCCACCGGGGATGTGCCCGCAACCAATGTACATGCCCTTGACCGGAATCGAACCCAGGACCCCTCAGTCCACAGACCGACGCTCCACCACTGAGCCAAACCGGTTTCGGCTATTGATTAACTTTTAAATCTTGAAGCAGATTTGGATCCTAGGAATAAATCCCTTATGGTAGTGGTGTCTAACTTTCTTTAGATATTGCTAAATCTCTTTGCTAAAATTCTCACATCTCTATTGATGATATTCATCTATGGTTTCTTTTTTTGTACTGTCTTTGCCTGGTTTTTGCATCAGAGAATTACTAGCTTCATAAGATGAATTAAGAAGCACTCCTTTCTCTTCTATTTTCTGAAAAAATTGTGTAATTCCACAGAGAAACCTTCTGAGCATGGAGATTTCTGTTTTGAAAGCTTTAATATTATGAATTGAATTTCATTAATAGTTATAGGGCTATTCAACTATCTATTTCATACTGGGTGAGTTATAATAATTTACATTTTCTATGGAATTGATCTATTGTACCTAAGTTTTTTAATTTATGTGTATAGAGTTGTCCCCTTATTATCTTTTGATGTTTCCAGGGTCTGTGGTAATATCCATATATTCTTCCTGATATATTTATTAGACCCCTTTGGATTATAGTTTTGTCCTGAGTGAAATGAGAGGCTTTTACCAGTTAAGATACCTCTACTCCTAAACAACTGCCACACTGCAAGCAACTGTGACTGTGAGAAACACATGTTGGCACTCATTTTAAGTGGAATATTTATTTCCAGCCTCCCTCTTATAAAGCACTAGTGGTATTTTTGAGTTTGGACTTCAAACTCTTACAACAATACTATAGAGGTTATTCAGAGATTAGATTTCTAAATGTGAATAACAATGAAGTGGTTTAGAGTTAAAGAGATACTCTTTTAAAATCTGTTATTTTATATAATAACTTCTTTTATTATTTTACAAAACTGACTCAGTCATCCATTTCCAATAATTCTAAATCTGGTCTTTAACTGAAAGACTAGGAAGAGTAAACCATACTCACTCAAACAGTTAGCATTTTTTTTTATCAACAAGCTTAAATCTTGCTGAAGGAAGTTGAATACAGGAAATAACTCATTTAATGACGTGATACATTGAAAATATGCTATCTCCACCATCAGAACCAGCATCACAGACTTAGGTCAAATATATCTCTATGCAGCCATCAATGCTGGGTCAGAAACTTTGTGTTAACTTAACCTGACTTAGTTGTACTATCAGTTCCTTTCTTGTTTTCCTGCACATATATTTGTCCTACTATAACCCATGTATTATTTTTCGATGCATTCAGAGAATTGTTCCTACTCTGATCCCAACCTACTTCCGTTCCATTTTTTTTTATTGATTTTTTTTTACAGAGAGGAAGAGAGAGGGACAGAGAGTTAGAAACATTGATGAGAGAGAATCATCGATCAGCTGCCTCCTGCACACTCCCACTGGGGATGTGCCCCCAACCAAGGTACATGCCCTTGACCAGAATCAAACCTTTCAGTCCTCAGGCCGACGCTCTATCCACTGAGCCAAACCGATTTCAGCCCGTTTTGTTTTTATATATTTATTTTGAAACGGCAATCTTTATATAACCACTTAGGAACAACAAGACAGGATATATGGACTTTTGAGATTTGTTGGCAGTTTGTGCAGGCTTACTGTGCAAATTTTGTTATACTAAAGTGTACATCAGGAGGAAGCTCAATTGTAGTGGCGGTAGTTGTGTTCATATAACTGGATCCTTTGCTAGGTGACACATCATCATGGAATCAATATGTTACAACTTACTAGCAGGATAATTTAGGCAAGTTACTTAAACTCATTGAATCTAATTTTTTTTAAATGAAAAGTGAAATTGGTAGTAATTATGTCTTAGTGTCATGAGAATTAGAAAAAGTTTATGTAAAGTGTCCACTCCAGTGCCTACCTGGTTAAAAAAAACAAAAAACAAACATTCAGCAATTGGTAGCTATTATTATTGTTCTACAACAATGATGAGAACAAGAAAAATAAAATAAAATCAATTCTTTAGTATTACCTTAAATATTGAACTGGAGTCTTAAATTTAAATGACATTTGGCTAGCAGGCACTGTTCCAGTAACTCAATTCCTTACAACAATATTTAGGAATTCCTCTTGAAAAGGAATAAACTTACAACCTTGAGAGTAGGTGGAGAAAGCTACTCTCTGCTCCCCTCTCAAAAAGCAAAGAGTTACTGGGACATCTGTGTCAATGGGTAAAAAGTAAGGAGCATAGTCCCATTATAACTCAGGTATTGTTTTGGTGGTATTCAGAGAATTGTTCTGACTCCAATCCCAACCTCCTTCCTGTTCTACTTTGTTTTTATATATTCGTTTTCAAACTGCAACCTTTATATAACCACTTAGAAACAACAAGTCAGGGTAGATGGACTTTTGGTGATTGAGGACAAATGGAGTGAGAACAATATGGCTCATTGTATACAGAGAAATATAGTTCTGAGACAAGAGGAATTAGGAGAGATATTGGGAGAGCTTTGGGCTATGAATTTTGTATACTTTCTGGGAGGAAAGGGTCAAAGAAATCGGCAGTCTGGGCCTGCAAAGACCCCCAACCGAAGCCTTTGAGTTAAGAAGAAGAAACAGTATATTCAGATGTCAAGTTGCCTCCCAAAAGAGACTGAGATAGGATCATGGACAAATAAGACTCTGACTGTTGGAATTAATAAGAACTGGAAAAAAATTTCTCCTTGTTCAATGGAATCAAAGAGGAAAGAAAAATGATGAAGTGTGTTGTTTTGTTTCTTTTATAAAAAGAAGAAGCCAATTTTTGTCTGAGGTTTCAGAGGGATTGCATATTTTGAAAAAATAATTTACTACTAGAACCAGGAGAATGTTTTGGAAAACTTTTTGGCAGAGTCATTAAATCCAGGTCTTTATAAAATTGCAACATAAGCCCTGGCTGGGTAGCTCAGTTGGTTAGACTAAGCATCATCCCGATACACCGAGGTTGTGGTTCCATCCTCAGTCAGGGCACATACAAAAATCAACAATGAATGCATAAGTGGAACAATAAATTTATGTTTTCCCTCTGTCTCTCAAATCAATAAAAAAATAATTTAGAAAAGAGAAATTGCAACGTAAGTCTAAAGAAGAGAATACCCATTAGCTTACAGAGACAGTGGTGTAAAATGTGCTGGTGGAGAAACACGATGGAGATAAAATCAACTGCTTGAGATGAGAAAATTGTCAAGAAAATGAAAAATCCACAGATTTAAAATCAACAACGCATTCCATAAGGTCAGACTTGATTTAACAACAACAACAAAATTAATCAATGATGTGGCATAGCAGAGTTCCTTGAAAAAAACTTTTCCACACTACAAGGGCAGAATAAAAAATATAGATGAGAAGATGGTAGGCATAGAAGACAGAGAGCAATGATCCGTGTTTAAAATATGAATTTTCAGAGTAGAAAATCAGAAGCAAAAATTAAAGGTTAAAAATGAAAAATGAACAATCAACTAAGCAACCAACAAATGGTTTTCTGACCAGATTAAAAAAACCCTAACATTGTATCACTTTAAAAGACCACATTACAAAGGAAATTAGCAGAGCGAGAAGCATATCTTGACAAAATTTCCACTTTAAGGATAAAGAAAAAGAATTTAAAATAATCATTTGAAAATAAATAATTATTCTGTTACCTATGAAACAAAATTCAATTTTCTTTCACGGTAGTAATTATCAATTTACAATGGAATCTTTTCTACAAAATTTTAAAGGGATATAATTCTGCCTCATTAATTCTACATCTACTTAAGTTTTTGCTTATTTGCAAAGACAATAGGAGGACACGTAAAAATGTATATAATGGCTCAGAAAACATATCATCCACATGCTTTTTTGTTTAAAAATTACTTGAAAACATATGTGAAGTAAATAAAAATTTAAAAATGTGTAAGATATACTGTAAAAGACATAATATTCAAATAAAAAGACACAATATGTATGAAATAATTCAAACATAAAACTAGGTGTATTAGCCAGGGTTCTTCAGAGAAACCAAACCAATATTATATATATATATATATATATATATATATATATATATATATATATATATTTACATACATATTGCACATGCAATTATGAAGGCTGAGAAGTCCCATGACCTGCCGTCCTCAAGCCAGACATTCGGAAGAGCCAATAGTACAGTGCCAGTCTGAGTTCTGATGGGGGGATTTATAATCTGATAGAGCATCTGAATTAATCTGAAAAATAATTGTATCATTTAAAATCGTAGACCACATATACTTATGTGAAGAGGGGGTTAGGTTTCTTATATCTGAACTAGAGGCCTGGTGCATGACATTCCGGCATGGGTGTGGTCTCTAGGCCTGGCCTGTGACCAAAGCATGAGTGTCTGGTGTAAAAGGGCAGGTCCCAGCTGACCTCTGGGCCTTGGGCGGCACCTGGGCCCTTGGCCCCCCCACTGCCCCCTCCACCTGAGTCACAGCACCAAGTCCCCACACTGAGATGCGGTGAGCGCCGCCGGACAAGGTGGCACAGCGTGGGCCTCTGGGTTGCCCAGGGGTGCTGTACAGAAGTGGGAGGGGCAGTGCGCTCTCTCCGGTGAGCCTCACAAATCAAACCTGTTTCCTAAAGTCCTGTAGTTACTGACCAAACATAGAAGTACTGTGCTATCGCTAGGGACATAGGAGGGTTTTGCTTGCACTTCATGTTGTTACAAAATTGCACTCCATTTTCAGCTCTTTTCCTCTTGTTTTTGCAAATACGTGTACACTGAAAGCATTTTCTCCTTCATTCAAACTACACAAGTACATAGATGTTGGTTCCGTGATTTTTGAGCATAGTGAAGTGTATGCCAGGATGAGCCAGATAGAATCTCATGAAACAGCAGTCTCTGGGAATGAAACATATTGCTACATGCAATTCATAGTTAGCATAATGGTCAATATAGCCATTCTGCTTTAAAAAAAAAAAAGATGGGGGGAAGATTTCAAAACAAAATACTTTAAAATTTTCACATATATAATAATCATATATATGGATATAGCAATGAATAGTTCAAAATAACATTCTTAAAATTTAAAAACATAAATATTCTTAATTAAATTCTTTAAATCTTCTCATCTGTTATGTAAGAATGATGGCTTGTATTGTCTCTTATGTACCCCTTCTAACTCTAAATTTCCCTTTTGAAACCTAAGTATATAAAGTAGAAGTTGGTGGATTTTTAAAAAGCAGTTTGGGTCACAAACTAGCACATTTTTTTCTGGGAAATAATATATAGCAATCAACACGCCTATTCTTTAGAACTTTGAGTCATTCCACACCACACATGATTCACTGTTCATTTTTAGTTCACTGAAAATGCAGCATTCACAAGGTGTGAAAAGGGGAAGCCATTACCCCAGAATATATTTTAGCCTTTAAAGTGTCATTTTCTGTTTCAAATAATAATATTACACATGATGATGAGGTGGAATTTTATAAGAATAGAAGAATAATAGGACTTTTAATCTGTATATTATCCGAGTTTTTAAAGAGTGTATGTCAACAGAATAAATACAGGTCACTCTTTGTAAGTTAAGAAAATTTCTTTTTTCTAAGTTCATCTATGCATAATTTAAAACAAGAATACATATGGTGAATACCTTTTTGTATGACAGCATTCGGGGGGGAGGGGAGGCGGGGGAGGGACGGAAAGACCAATTACTATTAAGAAGGGAAAACTTTCAAACTGAACATTGATCTGGGGCCATGGCAACTAGAAAAATAATCACTTGTAATTATTCTGTAGATTTATTGTTAGTCTGAACCTTGCTCACAAAAAAAAAAATAACGCACACACCACACTTTATTCCTAACTATATGTCTCCCGTGTGTGTGTGTGTGTGTGTGTGTGTGTGTGTGTGTGTGCTCTTTATTAGACATTCATAGCTATTACATTTTTTATGATTTTTTCCAGAGGAAAAGTATGAGGAGCAAAAATAGAGCTCTTAGGGGTTGGTGAAGTAACAGTAGCCCTGGGGCAAATCTCCCTTAGTAGTGGGAATAAGTCATGAAAAGGAAATGAATATTAAGTTTTCTTACTCTGTGATTGGCACCATGCCAAACCCTCCATACATCTGATATATGAAGCGAACTGTTCATGGAGAAAGTTCTGGAACTACACGTTAGTCCTATGCCTTTCGATTAAAATCTATGCTTTCCTTGTTGTTTGGAAATTGCAACAACCTGTTTGTTCCCACTAAGTCAAGATTTTTGTTGAAAGAACACTTCAGGACACCAGGTTTGTTTCACTTCCAAAATGATATCATCATTTTAGTCGGGTTGCCCTCCCCTTATTCTTGTCACCTCCCTCCCCTCCAAATCTGAGGCCCTCCCTCAGAGAACCTGGGCGTCAATCCTACAATTACACAAACTGCAGGAATGCTGCCACCTGCTGGTACCTTTGGGAGGCGTGAAAGCTAGTAAGCAAAGACTGGACCTTGCTTCGCAAGCTATTTGCCACCCCACTACTGAGACCTGGCCATTCATTCCCGTGTTTGCTCTCCTGTGTAGAGTCTACGGTTTGGGCTGCCAACGGGAGAACAATAACATCTTGGGTAGGTCATCTGTTCTTCTAGTATGTCTAACCTGGTGGAATTTGAAAACCTAGTTGGAGATTATAGTTTGCCATTGAATATGCTGTTGGAACAGTAATTGATGCTAATATCCTACTGTTTGTACTATACACAGAAGGTTTGAGGCAGAATCATGACTTTAATCCCGAACACTTGGCTATCCTCGGCCAAAATTAGGTAAAAACGTTCTTGTTACATGACCATACATATTTGTTTTAATTTTAATAGATACAGTCTGCCAACAGTTGCAGTAATGTAGTTGATAGTAAACCATACCATGTGTATGAACCTTTAAAATTGTATCCTTAGTTTACACACAATAGCTACAGCATGGCTAGTTTGTTGGATTCAATTATCAATTGTTTTCAACATGTAAACAATCTGTTGAGATTCTTAAAAATGTTATGTCAAAAAAAAAGTTAACACAAAGAACATGATTGATTAATTTTGACATGTGAATTATGAATGGTTATTGATTACTGATTTATGAAAAGTCCTTTAATCCATGTGTACTATCTTGGGAACAGTCAGCAGTCGATTTGTCAAAGGCACTCATATATTTAGTAATTGTTGAATAGTTAGCTAGTGCTACCAAAAAGCCTAGCACATGGTAAACTCAATAATATTGATTAAATGAACTATTAATTAAGAGTCTTTTTATTGGTTAAAAAAAAGCCAGAATTCTTCACATTAGTTCACAAAATTGTGTTTGAACTTAATAATGGATATGACCATACATAAGCAGCGGCATGCTCTTTACAGGCTTCTGGTCACAGTGTGCTTCTGGGTCCACCAGCAGCTTGTGAGAAATGCTGCATCCCGGACTCCACCCCACGCCTATGGAATCAGAATATGCACTTTGACAAGACTCCCAGGTAATTCCTTTGCATATTTGGGTCCAAGAAGCTTTACTTTAAAGCACCTTAGCTGCAACTATCAAATCCATTCTCTTACAGATTTTTCCACTGGACTTTGCACTGCTTTCTAATTGAGTGTGCAAGAATAATTTTTCACATTTTTGTTTCCCTCTTTCTTTTCTAAGGGTTGCTCAAGCTTAGAAATTGTGTGAATTCCTACTCCTGAGCTGTGAATCAGAGGGCTTTCTGTAAGGGAAACTCCCTTTGGGGACCATCTGATTGGAAAAATTTTCTTAAATAAATTATCGTCATTGTTGAAAGTATTACAGATGTCCCCCTCCCCCCCCTCATTTACCCCTCAACCCTTCCACTGCCCCTCCCCAGGCCTTCACCACACTATTGTATGGGTCCATGGGTTATGCATGTATGCATGCAAGTTCTTTGGTTAATCTCTCACAACCCCTCACCCCTCATATCCCCCTTCCCTCTGAGATTCATCGGTCTGTTCCATGCTTCTATGTCTCTGGATCTATTTTGTTCACCAGTTTATTTTGTTAGTTAGATTCCACATATGAGTGAGATCATCTGATACTTGTCTCTCTCTGACTGGCTTATTTTGCTTAGTATAATACTCTCCAGGTCTCTCCATGCTGTCTCAGAGGATAAATTATGTAATATTCCATGCAATAAATGTACCACACCATTTTTTTAAAATTAAACAATGAACCAATGGTTGGCTATTAAAACACTGCTGTTTGCACAGCTTTCTTCTTTAAAAGACTATTTGGCATCATGAACATCCACGACAAGGGAGAATCACGCATCAGGTGCCTACCTACATTTAAGGGAAGACTTCCTACCACAAAATATTTATAATATCTCTGTTTTAAAAATGTTTGCCTTTTTAAAATCATTTTTAGTTTTTCAATTACAGTTGACATACATTATTAACTAGAGGCTAGGTGCACGAATTTGTGCACAGATGGGGTCCAGCTGGCCTGCCCCAATTGGGGCCAATCTGGCCAGGCTAGCCAGGGTTGGCTGCCCAGCTCCATTCCCCAATCGGGGTGGGGGGGAGCTGGTTGGGGGTAGGGCCTGCCAGGCAGAGGGGTTGGGGGACGAGACACCAGTGATTGGCCAGCTGGCCCCACCCCCTGGTTGAACTCCAGGTGGAACTACTGGTCGAGGAGACAATTTGCATATTAGCTTTTTATTATATAGGATTAGTTTCAGGTGTGTACCCCAGTGATTAGATATTATGTAACTTACTTAAGTGATCATCCTGAAAACTCTCATACTCATCTGACACCATACATAGTTATTGGAATAATATTGACTATATTCCCCTATGCTGTACTTTACATCCCTCTGACTATCTTGTGACTGCCAATTTGTACTTCTTAATACTTTCACCCTTTTCACCCATTCTCCCAACACCCCTCCCATCTGGTATCCATCAAAATGTCCTCTGTATCTTTAAGTCTGTTTCTGTTCTGCTTGTTCATTTATTTTGTGTTTTTTAGATACAATTGTTGCTAGATATGTGTTTATTGCCATTGTATTGCTCGTTTTATCTTTTCCCCCTTTTTTATTTTTAATATTTAAAAAAAATATTTTTATTGATTTCAGAGAGGAAGGAAGAGGGAGAGAGAGATAGAAACATCCATGATGAGAGAGAATCATGGATCAACTGCCTCCTGCAAGTCCCCCACTGGGGATCAAGCCCACAACCTGGGCATGTGCCCTCAACCAGAATCAAACCTGGGACCTTTCAGTTCACAGGCCGACACTCTATCTACTGAGCCAAACTGGCTAGGGCTTCCCCTTTATTTTTAAAGAAGACCTTTAACATTTCATGTAACATTGGCTTGGAGATGATGAACTCTTGAAAGAGAAAGTGATTATCAGAAGTCAGTTGGGTCTTTTTTATTTTAGTTTTTTTCCCCCCTGAGATTTCCCATGTATAAATTTATGGAGGGAGTTAGATCACTTACTTAATCCACGTGCTTTTAAAAAAATTTCTTTATTGATTAAGGTATCACATATTTGTCTTCATCCCCCCCAATCCCATCTTCTACCCCTCCCCACTCATGCCCCTACCTCCCTATGTCCTTGACCACTGATTAGGCTCATATGTATGCACATAAGTCCTTTGGTTAATCTCTCCCTTTTATCCCCACCCTCCCTCTGAGGTCCAACAGTCTGATCCATGCCTCCTTGTCTCTGGGTCTGTTCTTGTTCATCAGTCTATGTTGCTCATCATTTCCCCTACGTGAGTGAGATCATGTCCTACTGGAAATATACTTATAAGAACCAAAAATGAGACAAGCAATAATGGTTATGCTGAAAAGCAAATGAATCAGTCTGTACTGAGTTTACTTCTGGGCCAACAGTTCTTTTGAGACCTAATTTCAATGTCAAACAGTTTCTTATGTGTACATGTCAGCAATGATATTTCAGATCTGGTTGGGGGACAAATGGTGGTCATGCAGGTCCGACACTCCCCCCTCCCCCACTTTGGTTTGGTCCTGGGCAACCTGAAGTGACACACAACTGCTGACTGCTATTATGGCAAGGTGACATCAGCATCTTCCTTCTCTGGACTGTTTCTCTTCTGTCTTCATGGCTAGAGTAGTCCTGTCAATATGCTTTTTATTTTTCATTTAAAAAAATATATTTCATTGATATTTTACAGAAAGGAAGGGAGAGAGAGAGAGAGAGCTAGAAACATTGATGAGAGAGAAACATCAACCAGCTGCCTCTTGCACACCCCCTACCGGGGATGTGCCCGCAATCAATGTACATGCCCCCGACCGGAATCGAACCCGGGACCTTTCAGTCCGCAGACCGATGCTCTACCACTGAGCCAAACCAGTTTTGGCTCAATATGCTTTTTAAGTGTTATTTGCTTTTCACTTAATCAACAGATAATTTTTTTTTTATTAGAAAGACAACTTTGGTTGTTTTGAACTTGCCTAAAATTGAGATTTGTGGTATATCAAACCACCTTCCATAGTTGTTAACGATTTTACTTTCTAATTTAACAAGCTGCTTATCTTAAGCGTGTATTTTCCAAGTCTGCTCCAATACAAAAAGCAGCCTGTGCTGGTGCTGGCTGCAGATTTGCCTGGGCCGGCCCATCCTTTGCCTGAGGAAGGACCCATACTCAAGGCTGGGGGCCTGTGACAAGAGCAGTCAGCACACTTGGAAAAATTAAACTGCCAATGCATATGCAGGTCTCATTCTGGTACTTGTCCCTCTTTGGAGAAATGATCTGTTTACTTGCAGGTTGTAATGGGTCATGGAAAGAGCCAGGGACCTTAGGATGAGACAGACCCAAGTCCTGGGACATCCTGGGTCCCCTAGGAACTTTAGATGGCTTCTAAAAAGTTTACTCTGATATGTTGGAGGCCTGGTTTAATGGGAAGAGCCTGGCCCCTCTCCTAAATTGAAAGCTCCTTGAGGGCAGCGACTTGCCCGTAAGGGGTACATTTCCTTGGCCTAGAAGATGGTCAGCACATGGCGACTGTCCAATAAATGCTTGTTACTATCTTGTGGTACATTTATTTGCTGGTTTATTGCTCCATTTTCTCATGAGAATGTGATTAGTGAGGGCAGGTGACTTGATCTTTTTATTAGTGTATGTGCCTGGGCTTCACTCTGTTGCCTTGGGTATAGTAAGTGCCTGATGTAGATGAGTACATGAAGGAAACCCTGTCTAGGGCAGGCATGGGCAAACTATGGCCCACGGGCCGGATGGCTGTTCTAAACTATTGAAATAATAATAATAATAATAAAAAAGACTGTACCCTTTTGTGTAATGATGTTTACTTTGAATTTATATTAGTTCACACAAACACTCCATCCATGCTTTTGTTCCGGCCCTCAGGTCCAGTTTAAGAACCCATTGTGGCCCTCGAGTCAAAAAGTTTGCTCACCCCTGGTCTAGGGGCTTGTTAAGAGGTCAGGCACTACACATTCATGTTTTCTCACTGACTCCTCCCAGACAATGTTCTAGGTTCTAAGTACTTGACATTTATTTACTCATGGATGCTCGTAACGATCATTTGGATTCTTAAAGGTAGGTATTTGTGTTATAATTTTTATTAGCAGATGAGGAAACTAAGGCACAAAAGGGGGAAGTAAGTTGCCAAAGTAACATTCATAGAAAATCAAAGTAGGTTTGAACCATGTGCTTTGGCTCCAGTAACTGTGCTCTTAACCACCATAATAAGGTTGCTCATCAATTTCCCCATTTTGTGAGTGAGGAAGTCGAGTTTTTAAATAGTTTCCCCATAATCACACTTCTGTAAATTGCTAAAGCAGGGAATTGGACATGAGTTGCCCACCTAGGCTAGGGTTCTTTCTACTACACCACAATTCTAGACATTTCATTATGACCCTGGAGACAGAATTCCAAGAAGTGCCAAAAAGGTCAAGAAGATTCATCACCAGAGACCCAGTAAAAACAAAATACACACAGTTCCTATGTACTTCAACAAAGCCCTATGGTATCTATCTATCTATCTATCTATCTATCTATCTATCTATCTATCTATCTATCTAAAGCCAGTAACTGGAATGCAATAATGACTGGAAGGACTGGTCGCTATGATGCCCACTGCAGCCAGAGAACTGGCCTAATCAGGGCGGGGCCAGCCAGCGGACCTCCCTTGGCCACTCCCTCGGCCCCTCCCCCTGATCAGCCTCTTCCACCCCAATTGAGGGTGGCCAACTTCCTGAAGCCCCTCCCCCTAGCTGGTCCCACCCCTGTTTGCTTCCCCCACCCCAATAGGGGGCAGGGCCAGCCAGCCAACCTTCTGCAGCCCCTCCCCCCACTCACCCTTACCTCAGATTGGCCCCTCCACCCCCTGGACAACTCTCTTTGGCCCCTCCCCCAGGCCACTGTTCCCTGATAGGCTCCCTCCACCCCATTCAGGAGCAGGGCCTGCTGGCCCACTGCCCACAGCTTCTCCCCATGACTGGCCCCACCCCCAATCAATCTTGTGGCCCCTCTCCCTCAGCAAGCTCCGCCCTGATTAGCCCCAATCTGGGCAGGCTGGCTGGCCAACTTCCTGCTGTCTCCTCCTCCTGACAGGCCCTGCCCCGATCTGTTGATTGGGGCTTGGCTGGCTGGACCCGACTTGTGCACGAATTTGTGCACTGGGCCTCTAGTATACCTATAATAATCTTTGTGGCTCTAGTCAACACATCTTTTATTTTTCTGTTGTTGTTGTTAATCCTCACCTGAAGATATTTTTCCATTGGTTTTTAGGGAGAGTGAAAGAGAGAGGGAAAGACAGAGAGAAAGTTGATGTAAGAGAAACACATTGATTGGTTGACTCCTGCACGAGCCCTAACCAGGACCTGTTGACAAGGTACATGCCCTTGACCAGAATCAAACCTTGGACCCTTGGGTTCACAGGCTGGTGCTCTATCCACTGAGAAAAATCAGTTAGGGCTAGTCAACATATCTTACTAACAAAAGTATGTATAGATGCTGGAGGAGTTTAGGAATTACATAGAAAGGGAGAGAGGAGCTGCTGTGTAAAGGCATATTGGCAAATGAGGGTACTTCAATCTCAGAAAACAAAACTGACAATGCATTTGTCCAACATCTAAGAATTATAAAATGTATGACTAACTTTTTAAAAAATATTTTTTCAATTACAGTTGACATTCAATACCATAAGAGTTTCAGGTGTACAGCATAGTAGATAGACATTTAGGTAACTTACAAAGTAATCCCACTAGTAAGAATGTATGACTGACTTTTAAAGAAAATCCCAAATACCACTATAAATTTAAAGAATTAAGTTTTTAGAGTTTAGTGTGAACTAAATTTTTAGACCTTGTATTCTAAACTAATGGAAGTACCTAGACCAGGCGTGGACAAACTATGGCCCGTGGGCCAGATCTGGCCCGTTCGGCTGTTCTATCCGGCTCACGCAGAACTGAAAGAGCGGACCATACCCTTTTATGTAATGATGTTTACTTTGAATTTATATTCGTTCACACAAACACTCCATCCATGCTTTTATTCCGGCCCTCTGGTACAGTTTAAGAACCCATTGTGGCCCTCAAGTCAAAAAGTTTGCCCACCCCTGAGTCCTAGACCAACCAGATTGAGTATTTGAATGTGTTTTTATTTTTTAATTTTATTTTATTTTTTATTAAGGTATTATATGTGTACATAGCTTACCATTGCCCCCCCCCCTCCCATTCATGCCCTCCCTCCCCAGAGTTCTGTGTTCATTGGTTGTACTTATATTCATGCATACCAGTCCTTAGGTTGTTCTCTTATTTCCTCCCAGGTCTCCTTCCCCTCCCCACTGTCATTTGACAATCTGCTTGTTTTATGGTGACTATCTCAGGACCACATGAATAGAATCTGCTCCTCATTTGGCAGTCTGCTTGTTTTATGGTGACTATCTCAGGACCACACGAATAGAGTCCACTCCTCCTCTAGTTCACCCCCCCCCCCCCCGTCCCACTGCTTCCCCTGGGACACACGGCTCACCCGGGGCCGAATGTGTTTTTAAAGGTTTAGGTAAATCAACCCCAATGTGTCATTGAGAAATTTTGGCTTTATTATTTATCTCTTATCCTTGAGCTACACTTCCAATGGCTTGTTATCTGGAATCAGACAAGTTTGGGTTTGAATCTTAGTTCTGCTCCTTACTTGCTTGTGACTTGGGCAGAATTCTTGACCTCTTGATTCCTCAGTGTTGTTGTGTGTACAGTAATCTTCACTTCATAGCTTTAGAGATAATTGTATTAATTTTAAATGGAATTAAATGAATTTAATTTAAGCACATGGAAAGGACTCGATAAATGTTAGCTTAATGTCATCATCTATTGTGAATGCGCAGGCTGGCATGGAATACCTACCCTGTGTTCCATATGTTCCATACCGTGTCCTTGACTGTAATTGAACCCAGAACCCTTTGATCTGCAGGCTAACGTTCTATCCACTGAGCCAAACCAGCTAGGGCTCGTTCTCTCTCTCTCTCTCTCTCTCTCTCTCTCTCTCTCTCTCTCTCTCTCTCAATCTCTCTTGACTAAGACTTGCTCTTTGACCAAACTTTAGTCAGGCTCCTCTGAGCCTCTTCTCCACTAGGCCTTGACCTTGGCTTTCAGTGTCTGTCCTGCCTCCCTGGGCCTGCATAACCTACTTTAGTAACAATCCCCCCACCCTTGCTGTCTCCTCTTAGTAATTTTCAGTCCATTGATCTCCTTATGCTGCTCCTTGGCTATAAATCCCCATTGTCCTTGCTGTGTTAAGAATTGAGCCTGATTTCTCTCTTTTATTATAATACTCCTACTGCCTTTCATACATCTTTCTTATTGTTTTAGCAAGTATCAGAATAATTTTTTCTATCTATCTATCATCTATCTATCATCTATCATCTTTGCTAGACTAGAGAACTAGAGACAGCCTATACATTGAATAAATTAAAAAACAAAATCTTGGCCTGGCCAGTGTTGCTTAGTGGTTGAGTGTCAACTTTTGAACCAGGAGGTAATGGTCCAATTCCTGGTCAGGGCATATGCCCAGGTTGTAGTCTTGATCCCCAGTGGGGTGTGCAGAAGGTAGCCAATCAATTATTTTCTCTCATCACTAATGTTTCTATTTCTCTCTTCCTCTCCCTTTCTCTCTGAAATCAATAAATATATTCTATATAATAACCCTGTATAATAAAAGGCTAATATGCAAATCAACCAAATGGCAGAATGACCAGTCGCTATGATGCGCACTTACCACCAGGGGCAGATGCTCAATGCAGGAGCTGCCTCCTGGTGGTCAGTGTGCTCCCACAAGCGGAGTGCTGCTTAGTCAGAAGCCCTGAGCTGGGCTCACGGCTGGCAAGCACAGCAGCGGTGGCAGGAGCCTCTGCCTCCGAGGCAGCGCTAAGGGTGTCCGACTGATGGTTTAGGCCCTGAGGGCTCTCAGACTGCGAGAGGGCACAGGCCAGGCTGAGGGATTCCCCTCTTCACTCTCCCTGAGTGCACAAATTTCACACACTGGGCCTCTAGTATTAAAATAAAGAGCAAAAACAAAATCTTTGAAACAGCATTCAGACATTAATAAATAAATCAGGCCAACAATCATAGAGTACCATTACCTACATTATCTTTCGGGCCTCCAAAAGGAACTAACCATCACCAGGAACCTAAAGCAGCAGTGTTCTCCATCTTGCATCCTTTGTTGTGTTACTCTCCTCACCAGTGGCTTCCTCTGCTCCTCAGACCTCATGGCAGAAAACATAGCTTCTGTCTAGCTGCTCACATTTTCATTGAGGGGCACACCCTTCTCCTTTTCTCGCCAGAAGGGAACAATATTGAAGGAAATAATTCTATCCTTTATGTCCGTGGCATGTCCCTCCCCACATAAGGAGGACGGGGTTATTTGACTCGTGACATCGAGAAGAGACTGTTATACACGGTGCTTTGTTAACCAGCGATGAGTTCATGGCTTCAGAATGTGGGCAGCACAGTGGCATGTCTGTATTATCCCTAGTTAATTGGTGGGCCCATGTCACCACTCGTCCTTTGTCTCCTGGGAATACCTAAGCCATACCAAGGATTGCCTCTGGCAGGATGAGTTTAGTTCTAGGCCAGCTAATGGGAGAGTAGATCCATGGAGTTGATCTCTGGGCCAAGAGATCTCTGTGTCAGGAGCAGGTCCCCTTTTCAAGAGAGGCTGTCATTTCAAAAGATGCCTCAAATGAATATTGTGCTCCCCAACACATTACCAAAACTCTTTCTCTGGGAATTATTTGCTTTTGTTTGACCTATAATGCTGGTCCACACTTTGTTCTGCAACTGGATCCTTACGCGTTTCTTAGGTTTTAGAAAACAGAGATGAGGAGACAGTGGTATGCTCATAAAATGGCTGTGTGTGTGTGTGTGTGTGTGTGTGTGTGTGTGTGTGTGTGTAAGGGCCAGATTTGTAGCAGTTGCTGAGCTTTGTAAAGTAACTGCTCTCACCATGGCACGTTTCCAGCTCCCATCAGGCCGGTAGACAAAATTCCTGAGTGTTTAACCATCAGCTCTTGTGAGTGTGTTCCAGTCCATTACAGGAAAGAGGAGCCATTAAGCTTCATCAGACGCAATTTACCGCAATGAAGAAACAACTTTCAACCCATTTCCAACTGCGGGGCAAAGTTCTTAGTGGCCTAGCTGGTCTGCCAGGCTCTGCCCCTAGTTTTGTCGTCTGTACACAGGGTACCGTGACCACGGAGAGGAAGTAGGCATGGTTGTTGGAAGTCTGCTGTAATGGGCCTGTGAGACATGCTCACCTGTTCGAATTCAAATAATGGTCTTGGAGACAGAAGTATGGAGAGAATGAAACTTGCTATGTCCTTGTGAGAGTGGGTGTCTGTCCTGCTGAATAGGCACACACGGAGAACTGGTCACAGTCCCTTCAGCCCTAAGGTAGGAGAGTCCCTCCTCCTGCTCCTCATTGGCTGAGTACTATGGAGTTAATAGTTTCCTCATACATTGTCTGTTATTAGGTTATTTAAAATAAAATTTAAAAAAGGCGGGGCGGAGGGTGGGGAGGCTGAGTCCTTTTCTGGTTGTCTCCTCCTCCCCCTGTCTAGTTGATGCGGGCGCCTTCAGGGTTTCCACCATGAAGCTGGCTCACGTCCACAGTACTCTGTTCTTATCCTCTTCCCTCCTCCTCACATTCTGTTTGCCCTGGGGAAATTCAGTAACTGTTTCCGTTAAAAGTTGACTGTGCTGAAGGTGGATCACAGGAGCCCATCTCCTACAGGTCAGAGAGGCAATTAGGGAGTCAGTGTGTTAGCCTGGGTCTCTCCAAGCAGAACTTGAGACAAAGTCTTAGATATATAAAGTTTAGCTAAATACATGTCCCTGGAAAGCAAAAGTACAAGACCAATAAGGATAGAGACAGAGATAAAATAATGATGTATTAGTAACTGTATAAGTCTTCCGCTTTGGTTAATATTGGGCAATAAAAGGGCACCCTCTCCAAATAATACATACTAAGAAATTAGCTGCCCTAACTGGTATGGCTCAGTAGATAGAGCGTCAGCCTGCAGACTAAAAGCTCCCAGGTTCGATTCCGGTCAAGGGCATGTACCTTGGTTGCTGGCACATCCCCAGTAGGAGGTGTGCAGGAGGCAGCTGATCGATCCTCTCTGTCCCTTTCCCTTCCTCTCTGTAAGGAATCAATAATGTATATTTTTTTTAAAAAAATAAGCTACATGT
Source organism: Vespertilio murinus (assembly GCA_963924515.1). Classification (NCBI taxonomy): domain Eukaryota; kingdom Metazoa; phylum Chordata; class Mammalia; order Chiroptera; family Vespertilionidae; genus Vespertilio; species Vespertilio murinus. The sequence continues at coordinate 64,799,392 of OZ004704.1, read as the reverse complement.
TTCCAGGGACCACTGCTGGAGCCTGAGAACAAATCCAATGTAGCGGAGGGCAGAGCTAAGAGACGAGCACAAACCAATAAATCCTGGTGACATCACTGGTATCCCTGCATTGAGATGTACTGTGTGTCAGACCAATGGACCATTCTCCCTCCCTCAGTTTCAATTTTGTGAAACAATTTGTTTCCTTATTGCTTAAGCCAGTGTGAATCGTGTTTTCTGTCACTTGCAACCAAAGACGTCCAACTGCTATACTCCCAAATAACAAACATCACATTGTCTTCTAGCTGTTTCTTAGTATCTTCTCCAGTAGGCCCCTGAGGAGAGGACCCATACATCTTATTCAATTTGTATCCCTAGCACCGAACAGGACACTTGGCATATAGTAGAAGCTCAGTACATGTTAGGTTGAAGGAGCAGATCTGTAATATTAATTTGGCATCTGGAATATTGATCCTTTCTAGTCTCATCAATGCTCTTTTAAAAGAATAGTTTATTGTTTTTTTAGGAATAGAGGAAGGGGGAGGGAGAGAGAGAAACATTTGATGTGAGACCACAACATCAGCTGCCTCTTGCAACCCCCTGCTGGAGATCCAGCCTACAACTGGGCTTGTGTCTTTGACAGGGACTCAGACCAGCAACCTTCTGGTGCACAGGATGATATCCAACCAACTGAGCCACACCAGCCAGAGCTCATCAATGCTTTCTTAGAGAATATACGAGGGTTAGCCTTTTGTCCTGCAGGGAAGAAAAACAGGTGAAAATTTCCAAGGAAATTTAATGAAATACAACCCACTCAGGATAAAAAAGATGGTTAGATAAAAGAGTTATTTATTTAAAGGTATTCTATCTAAAGTACATTTCCATGGAAACATTTTTTCTTTTTGACTATAATAGAGCTACACGGTTCATAAAAGTATAGTCGAGATTGATTTGAACTATAACTAATATGCACCCATCCCTCTATATCCATGCAGGATACACTCCAAGACATGCAGTGGATGCCTGAAATTGCAAATAGTGCCGCACGCAATATATACTATGTTTTCTTATACATACATACATACCTATGATAAAGTTTAATTCATAAATTAGGCACAGTCAGAGTTTAAATATAGTAACTAATACAATAGAACAATTATAGCAATATATGGTAATAAAAGTTATGTGAATGACTTTGGGGCCATTATTTAGTTACTTAAGCATTACTTGATTGTGAGCACTGTGATATCTCAACAGTTGATCTGATAACCAAGTTGCCTATCAAATGACTAGCAGGTGGGAGCAGCCTGGAGATGCTGGACAGAGGGATGATTTCAGTTGGGTGGGGCGGAGCAGAAGAGTTCGAGATTTCATCAACCACTCAGGACAGTGTGCTTATGAATTCTTTATTTCTGGAATTAATATTTAATATCTTTGGACTGTGGTTGACCATAGGTAACTGAAATTGTGAAAAGTGACCCTGCGGATAAGGAGGGTCTAACAGCTATCTATCGCATAAAGACCTTTTAATTAAGAAGGACCACGTGTACAACAGGGGTCTCCTAAGACTAGAATGGGTTATAAGCGAAAAGTTTGCACGGTGGGAAGAGAAGTCCGGACCTGACTATGATGCTGAGTTTAGTGCTAGCTCTGAGTGGGTTACATAGATAAGGAGGCTCAGTATGCTGTCTACCTGCCTTGGGCCCAGACACCCCACAGCTGGTTTCTGAGTTAGTGAGAGATGAGAATAAGAGGAGGGGAGCCTGGGAGCCCGACCCCACCCTCCCTTCCCCCTCTCTCTTCCCTCTCTCATTTTTGTTACTTCTCATCTCAGGCTTTTTCTCTCTGGGTCTCTTTCAAGCACTGCTCTCCCTTTCTCTTCCTTTCCTCTTCAATCCCTCCTCCTGATGTCTACTCTCCTCCTAGAATGCCTTCCTCAATTGGCCCTTCCTGAGTACACACACACACACACACACACACATACACACACACACACTTTTTCTTTTATACCATATTTTTATTGTACCTTTTTATGTTTAGATATGTTAATGTACTTAAATACTTTCAGTATTCAGGCTTAGTACAGTGGTCGACAAACTCATTAGTCAACAGAGGCAAACAAATATCAACAGTACAACAATTTCAATTTTGAGAGCCAAAAACCGACTTCTGTGTATTGGCCACAAAGTTTTAATCACACTGTATGTGCCTGCCCGTACGTGGTATTTTTTAGCCACAGTCAAGGGGCCAAAGAGCTGCATGTGGCTCACAAGCTGCAGTTTGCCAACCACTGGTCTAGTAGCAATGGCTATACCATAAAGCCTGAATGTGTAGCAGGCTATAACATCTAAGATTGTGAAAGTGCCTAGTGATGAATTTCTCAGAACATATCCTCATTGTTAAGTGATGCATGATTGTTGTATAATGCAAATATTTCTTTTCTCCATCCTATATACTAAAGAGGTAATATACAAATTGAGCATCACTCTAACACACAAGATGACCACCCCATGTGGTCAAAGATGACCACCCCCATGTGGACACAAGATAGCCAGCAGGGGAGAGTAGTTGGGAGGGACCAGGCCTGCAGGGGAAGCCAGCTGGGGGGAACCAGGTCAGCAGGGGAGAGCAGTTAGGGGTGACTGGACTGGCAGGGGAAGGCAGTTGGGGGTGACCAGGCAGGCCTGCAGGGGAGGGCAGTTAGGGAGGTGACCAGGCCTGCAGGGGAGGGCAGTTGGGGATAACCAGGCTGGCAGGGGAGGGCAATTGGTCTGGCAGGGGAGCAGTTAGGCATCGATCAGGCTGGCAGGGGAGTGATTATGGAGAAATCAGGCTGGCAGGCAGGCAGGCAAGTGGTTGGGAGCCAGCAATCCTGGATTGTGAGAGGGATGTCCCAGATTGGAGAGGGTACAGGCTGGGCTAAGGGACACACAACCCCCCTCCCTGTGCACGAATTTCATGCACCAGGTCTCTACAAAGAGAAAATGCCAGGATGTTGATAATATTTTATCTTGCTTAGTCCTAAAGAGAGTAACCAAGAACAACTATGACCTGTTATTTAGAAACTCACAAAGAAAAGCATGAGAAAGTTGCTGAAGAGTAAATCGTAACAGTTCTCATTACAAGAAAAAGAATCTGTAGCTATGTATGGTAATGGATATTAACTAGACTTGTGGTGATTATTTCACAACATTTATAAATATCAAGTAATTAAGTTGTGCATCTAAAATGAACATAACATTAAATGTCAATTCTACCTCAGTTTTAAAAAAGAGAAGCTTATTCTGTAATCTACTTCATCCCTTTGTGTTAGGACTGTGCTACCTCTTCCCTGTTGACTGAAAGTTTTCTGAAAGAGGACTCATACAGTGGGAAATTCAGGAAGTCCACAATTGTATTCAACTATTTATAATTCTCTCTGCATTTCTTGTAGATGGCTTGTTGAATAAGCATTTAAAGCAACCTTTAAATGAAAATTTAAAACTATACGATCTTCTAAATTGAATTGTGAAGCCATTATCTGGGTTGCCTTCTCTATGTCAAGAAATTCATGGGAGTAGCAAGTGTTATTCAAATGTATTTCTCTAGAACAACATTTAGAAAAACAGAATGCAGATAAGCAAAAGAAGAATATATCTTAATGTTTTGGGGAACACGATAAATTTGAAGCCAGTGACAAACTCTATTTCATTTCAGAATCCAAAATCCTAACATTTCATTAAACTTAAACCTTAGCAGCTAATAAATTTCAGTCCCGACATGAACCTCCTCCCTTAGACAAATGACAATTAAAAAAAAATGTGTTGTTGTTTTTTTTTTAGTCAAAATTCCAGACTGAATCAAAGGAGAAGGGAAAAAACCCCTCCTCCTTGCTTTTTAGTAAGATTCATAAATCAGGAGCAAATTAAGTCTGAACAGAAGAGCACTCCTTCCCAGATAAAGGCCACCACATCAGCCCTGGCTTCCTCCCTGCCTCACAAGGCCCAGTTCTCAGCTGTGTGAGCCGCCTTGTTTGTGTCTGCGAGGTCTATTCTGAGGCAGAGCAGAGGATTTGCAGTTGTGGTCTAGACATCTACAAAGTTAGAATGAGTAGACCAGGGCTCTGCTTCTCTGCAAAAACTTGTCGTTACTTGCAATGTTCACTCACTCATATTTTCCTTTCCACGATCCTTCTTAATACAGTTTCATCTTGATTAATTGTCCTTAAAGTCATTTATGTTAATTGAAGAAATTATTAAATCTGTAAACAAACAAACCTAATGCTATTTCTTCAATGTAAATTTAAAAAAATATATATTTTATTGATTTTTACAGAGAGGAAGAGAAAGGGATAGAGAGTTAGAAACATTGATGAAAGAGAATCATTGATCACCCCCTCCTCTTGCACACCCCCTCCTGGGGATGTGCCCACAACCAAGGTACATGCCCTTAACCGGAATCAAACCTGGGACCTTTCAGTCCATAGGCCAAACTGGTTTCGGCTCTTCAGTCTAAATATAAAGTGAGAATATTTTAAATTAATGAATCTGTCTGGTGAAAAAAATAATTTCATCTCCCAGACCATTTGTTCTATATATAATAATTTTCATGATTTTATATTATTCCTCTTGAAATTTATATGCTTAAATATTTTTCTTTAAATGTAAATAGCAAAATGTTATATTTTGAATTTAAGATAAAGAATATATTGATATCTGTTTGAATTACTTTCTCTATTTTATAAACTATTAAAAAAGTTTATTTGTAATAAAATTTCTTTTCTGCAATTAACAAAATTTTATTTTAGGATTAGATAGATATCTGATTAGAATACAGAAAGATAACTTTATTTTAAGCCTCTCTTGATTTATGAATAAATCTTCCTCCCTCTCACTTTCCCTCCTTCCTTCCCTCTTTCTCTCCTTCCCTCCTTTCTCTTTTTATTCTTCTTATCCTCTCCCTCTTCTTCCACATTCCTTTTACTTTTTAAAAAAGATGATCTCAGTCTGGAATAAACATTCTTGCGAAATTGGCCAGGATCTTGGCCAAGCCTAGTGTGTACATGTCAGCTGTGCTCTGGGAAATAATCACACCATGTGACAATATCTATTATTTTAATTAGTACTGCCGAGTGCCTCCAAGGTCTCTCATTAGGCCATACTTTCCTACACAGGCAAGGGCTTTGTGTTTCCGAAAACGCTGACGAAGCGGATAGAGGGCGTTTGACATTCTGTATCGGCGAACACAGTAATTGTTTTAATAAATAAGGCAGAATTCGCAGGAGTAATAAACCATTCCCCACGGGTACAGAAGGCCTTACGACCTGCCCCCTGGGGGGAAAGCAGACCAATCTTTGGAGTGCAGCATTCACACTACCCAAAGGAAACATCTACCAAACTAGGGGAAGGCCACTCTCGGGGAAGGTGGGGCTCACAGTGCTTTGTCATAAAGCGTCCCACGTTAGTCAGTCGTCTGGCATCTGCTTTATTTCCAGGAGACTTGCCTACGGTTGTCTGTTAAATCCAAAACGTGTTCATTCCAAGAACTGAAAAAAAGAGTCCTTTTGTGAAATGACATGGAGAACACAAAATCTAGACACCCACCCACTTGGGAAGACAGTGCGCTGGGGATGCCGGGTGGGATGAGAAGCTTCGTTTCCTCTTTTCACAGCTGTTTCCCTGGCATCACGGCTGCACTGAAGGTCAGGACAGGAGGAGTTCATCTGAAGAGGAAAACACCGAGTTATTACTCGGTGTCACTCAGTTATCAATGGGATTCTGTAATGGAACAACACACACTTGTATACCGTTTCTGTATGACTTCTGTCCGGACGGCGGGGGTTAGTCAGTCTGGTGGAGGCTTTGTGGAGGCTGGAGGGCCACACCCCTGTGGGTGGAGGTGATCACTTGTCTGCTGGTGGGAATCCCCTTGTCAGTCACTCTGGGAGGAGGAGGTTTTCAGACTGGAGCCGGGCTGACTCTGGTTGGAGGAAGGGGTTCCCCTCTGACTCTGGGTCCTAGTCTCTTGGTCTCCATAGGCTAGAAGGCACTGGCCTATGGGTGTTTGAAGATGGTGCCCATCACTTGGATGCTGAAACCTGGTCCACCCAGGCTTCAGAGTGTGCACACCACAGTCTGCAAGCCATAGCATCTAGGTGAAGAATGACTTTGCTCTGCGTACACTCCGTATTTAAAAAGGCCCTATTTCTCCACTGTCCCTCTGTCTCATCCCTCCGTTCCTTAGTGTGGGCAGGAAGTTCATTGCGTAAGAAACCTGGGTCTTAGTCTTAATCTGGGGAAGGTCGCAGGTTCAGCCTATGGCATTGTCATGACCCCTTTCCATTTGCCAGGATAATCCTACAGTATAATCAAAAGGGTAGACTTTGCAACTTGTATTAAACTCAGCGACAGGACCTTTATCGAGGATTCCCAGGCTCGCATGGTGTGTTTGTGCACACGGCTCTGCCACATGTGGGGCCTGGGCCTGGGTGGGGCCTCCCTCACCATCTGTGTGGGGCCTGTGGGAACATAGAGTTTGGTTCTCCCTCTCCTCTTGGCACATTTACCTACCCGGGCTTGGCCAGTTAGCCCTCACTCACTGAAGCAGTCTCTTTTTAGAGCAATTTAGCCTAATCCCCTGATGCACCTTCCCCAAAACGCCTGGCTTTTTATTTATTTATTTATTTATTTTTTAAGGCGGGATGGAGTTGGGGGTCGTGTGGGGGGTTGAGGGGTGAAGAGGGGAAGATTATTAGTGAAGATTATTCCTACTTCTTTTTAGTTACAATATCCAAAAAGGCCAGTTCCTTGCCATCCTCCACCCCATAATACTATCTCCAAGAGAAACCATTAGGATTTCATCAGAATTTGAGATTACCAGGGCCTAATCTTTTCTCATAGGGGGTTGGCATAAAGATGGAGAAGAGATATGGTTTAATTTCCTCCTGGTGACTACTCAAAAACCAAATGGCAGTTCACTTTTTCCCACATGTTCGTCCCGATAGAGCTCATGAAATTCTCTGTTTTCACCAAGTTTTCTATAGTTTGTTCTTTTTATTTATTTATTCAAGTCTTGTTTAAATATGCTATCCCTGTTCAAGTTTTACATGTTGATATTAAAGAAAGTTTCTGTGTCCAAAAATGGACATAGGCTATTCAAGGTAAAATCATTTTTTTCTTCTTCTCATGTTAGCCGAACCTAGTGGTGGGAGGTGTCGGGAGTGAGATCTCTAAGGAGAAATGAATCTGTCAACTACAGATGGGGCTTCATATTCTTACTATCCTTTTGCCATTTGAGAAGACCTGAATCTTGTTTAAATTAAGGAAACACATCTCTACACACAAAAAAAACCTCTGGCTCCGTTGGATTTCTAACGCATTATGTAGTATTTACTGTTTGTACTGAGGGAACCCTCCTTGAATTCATGCATGTTGAATTCATGTTTCAAGGTGGCACAGTATTTATTTCTGCAAGTCAGGGGGAATTAAGAAAAAATCCTCAGTCTCAGAAGCAGGATAAAAGGGAAATGGAGTGTTCGGTACAGGATACCCCTTCTCCCACACTTCTTTTCTTCTTTACTTTTCAATTTGGCATATGAACTAATGTAAGCTAAACTAGTTGCATAAATTTTTCATTGGCTTTTCTGCCTCCAAGTCTTGGCTTAGCAAATGTTTGTTAATTAGTAACTATATAGAGTCAACACAACTGGGTTTTTGTGTGCTAATCATGGGACTTTGATAGAAGCAGAGAGAAAATTGGTGAGATTCTGCCGCCTAGACTGGATGAAAGGAAACAAGTAGTTATTTTCATATTTTGATTCTATTTGAGATCTAAATGATGACTTAACACACACACACACACACACACACACACACACACACACACACACACACACACTAACAGTATGGTGCTGACCAGAGGGAAAGAGGAGTGGGGGAGGGGGAAGATGGCAAAGGTGGGATAAATGGTGGCGGAAAGAGACTTGACTTTGGGGGTGAGCACAGGGTGCAGTATGCAGACGATGTGTTAGGGAGTTTTACACCTGAAACCTGCATAGGTTGATGAGCCAATGTCACTCCAATGAATTTTAAAAAATGCATGAGAAATAGGTAATTTTAAAAAAGTCACCAACCTATTGCAAAAAATATTGTGGGGGAAAAAACTTGTGGTATATTTTATTTACTTTTGAAATAGGTTATCGCTATTCCAATCTTTAAAAAAAGGATGAATAGTTGTCCTTGAAGGCCAGTCAACCGTTTTCAATTCTTCAGCAAAGTTGGTTAGGTCCCTTTAAAAGGACGTCTACTGCCACCTAGCGCCTAACTCATAGAATAACGGAATTAACAGTGTTTAGAAATATTTGTAAAACCGATAGTACCGCTTGGTGGCACTCTGGGCAGGCACATTAAAAGCACACTTCCAATTTAGGCACTACTTGTTTTTATCTTTGTTTACTAGAGTTCATTAAATGTGACAAATACATTGTTTTCTTTTTCAGTGCTTTATTTTCTAAGAATTCTGACCTATTTTTGACACTGCTGCTTAAACGCTCCTCAGTAGTCAGGAGAAACCTGAGCACCTTTTTATTACATTTGGTAGTAGTAGCAAAGGGGACCAAAATTCATTCCATTTCCTCTAATAGGCAGATTCTTGAAGAAGTTGTTCTAATAAGCTTACTTTCCTTATGGCTATACAAGGAAGAGAAGGATAAAATGCATCTGATATTTGAAAACACAACAGCTGGTTAAAAGAAACATCATATCCTAAACATATCAAAGCACCAAATAAAATGTTGGTACTGAGTATCACATAGTAATTATCCATTTATCTGTCTAACTATCTGCATATTCATTGTGTTACATATAAACCCATACTTTTGTAAAACTTTTGCAATTGTGTAAAACTAATATATTATTGATAATGATGCAATTATAATTATTCCATCTAAAAGTTAGACTCTAAGTACTGTTACCTCTAAAACAGGAAGACTAATTGCCAAAGTACTTCTTTGGAGTGTTCTGGTAATTATTATCAAGATTTTAAAGACTTTTGAAAGTGAGTTCTCATTGTTATCGCTGAGCAACAGAATTTGACTTGTTTGATTTGATTTTGTTATCATCCCCTTTGGCTTCTATTCCAAATTGCCATCATTCTCCTCAACCTTTTAATTCCTTGACTCTTACTTAACTGAGAATGTTTGGTGACCTGTCAATTGCCAGCCTTACCCCACACTTACAGTATAGGGGCACTTCCCTGCCTCCTTTTCTCACCCTTAGAGGACGGGAGTTCCTCTTCTTGCTCAAAGCCGAATTTTCTAGTGGGGCTCTTGATTCCACTTCTCCGTCTCACCTTCTTGACAGATGTGGCTTCATCATTCATCCCCCCTCTGCTCTGGATTTTCCCATTTTACCACTTAATCTTTTTATTGGCTCTGATTCTAGGTTCACAACCCAAAGTCTTTATCATCCTTAAAAAACAGACAAGGTACTCCAGCAAAACAATAAAAAAAATTCTCATAACCAAAAAAGCCCTTTTTGGCCTGAAATGCCTCCTTTGACTTGAATTTCATCTGTTTTCTTCCTTTTTTGTCCATCTGTTGTTTTCACTTTTTCACCCACTCCTCGCTCTTCAACTTACTGCACTCTAGATTCCTCTCCCACTACGAGGCTGCCACAATTTGTGAAAGTGGCTAATGGATAATGACCATTTAAATGATTTTATTGGTCCTATTTGCCAATTTTTAAATGTTTAATTACAGTTTACATTCAATATTATTTTGTATTACTTCCAGGTGTACAGTATAGTGGTTAAAAAATCATCTACTTTGCAAAGGGATCTCCTGATATTTCAAGTATACCCATCTGTACCACCTACTTGCCAAATTTGAGAGAACTTATCACAAGTTCTTTGTAGTCTTCTAGTAATCTCTTCCTAATCTTCTTCTACTCTGCTCATTTCTTAAATATTGATTTCTCCCCCTATTTGATTCGTAAGGTTTTCCTCTTCTCATTTTGCATCTGTAGTTTTTAAACATGGGTTCTTTAGTAATCCACAGACCTGGAATTGTGTGCAGAATTCTGGGTGTTTGGCTATGTGCAATTTTCTAGTGGGAAAGCCCATAGTTTACAGCATCTTCTCAATGACATTCATGTTTCAAAAAAGGTTAGTTAATAATTACTGTTCTATGTTGTCTTCCAAGGTGATCTTAGCAATTAATTTAGTTTTAAACAACTCACATAGATCAGGTGTTAAATGAAAATAGAATAATTTTATTAAGTAACCTTCAAAACAGCTATGTATAGTAGACATGATTATTCCCACATTACAGATTAGGAAATTGAGGCATAGAAAGATTAAGTAACTTGGCTAAAGAGACACAATTAGTAGGTAATTGACTTAGTTTTAACTCCCACTTATTCACTGATGATTCTCAAACTCACATCTTCAGCTTATATGTCAAGCTTTATATTGATCCCAATAAAAGGATAATATGCTAATTAAACCAGGAGACCTTCTGGACAAAGCCATGGTGGTGGGCCCGAGGCAGAGGCAGTTAGGAATGATCAGGCCAGCAAGGGGGGGGGGGGCAGTTGGGGGTGATCAGGCCTGTAGGGTAGGGCAGTTGTGGCCAAGCAGGCCAGCAGGGAAGTCAGTTGGGGATGAGCAGGCTGAAAGGAGGGGCAGTTGGGAGAGAGCAGGCTGGTGTGGGGGGGGGCATTTCGGGGTGAGCAGACCAGCAGGCAGAGTGATTAGGGGTGATCAGGCAGACAGGCAGGTGAGCAGTTAAGAGGCAGCAGTCCCAGATTGCAAGAGGGATGTCCAACTGCCGGTTTAGGCAGCCAGACATCCCCCAAGGGATCCCAGATTGGAGAGGGTGCAGACCAGGCTGAGGGACACATTCCCCCCCTGTGCACAAATTTCTTGCACCAGGCCACTAGTTTATAGATAATAAGCCATTTCCATGCTGTCCCATTGGCTCTTAAGCTCAACATTTTGGACACCAATTGTTATCTTCTTTCCCCAAACTTTTTCCCTGGGGCCATGCTATCAGAGTCATATTCATTGTTTTCTTTCTGCTCCTCTGTGGGACCAAACTTTAGTCCCACTGAATTTAAACCTAATTATTGTGCTTTAGTTCATTCAGGTCCAAATCATCTTTCACTTGGCTTTATGTAACAACTAGAGGCCTGGTGCATGAAATTTGTGCTCCTGAGGGTGGGGGCTGGGGCGTGCGGGGTGTCCCTCAGCCTGGCCTGTGCCCTCTCACAGCCCAGGAGCCCTTGGGGGATGTCCGACTGATATGGAGGTGGGAGAGTCTCTTGCCACCACTGCTGCTGTGAGCCCAGTTTCTGGCTGAGCGGTGCTCCCCTGTGAGAGTGCACTGACCACCAGGGGGCGGCTCCTGCATTGCTGCATTGAGCGTCTGCCCCCTGGTGGCCAATGTGTGTCATAGCGACCAGTTCTGTGTATTTGCATATTAGACTTTTATTATATAGGATAATAATTAAGATACCTCTTTTAAGGGTCTTCTTTCACAGTCAACTCAGCATATTATGCTTTTATTATATAGGCGGTCCTGGCTGCCTAAAATCATTTGATGACACAACACTGTATGGTGACAAGATAATTGGAATAGGCCTTCCATGATCTAAAGCTTACCTACCTCTCTCCAACTTTCTCCCTTCCAGTTAAATTCCCTTTCAGTTACACTGAATTACTTGGTGTTCCCTCAAGGTACCTTGTTATTTCTCACTTTTACGCCCATACTCATATGGTCCCCTTTGCTGGAGTACACTTTACTTCCTTTTTTTTTTTTTTTTGTCTAGCTATTCTTAGGTGTCACATCATGAAAACGTGTAGGTCTCCTTCCCTGTGCTAACACGATTTGCTGCTGGAATCGATGAAAATGGGAAGAAATGAAGATAACTTCAAGGTTTTGGCCTCGGCAATTATAAGAACGGGATTGTCATGGTTTGAGATGGGAATGACTACAATTCCATGGGCTAAAATAATTATCTTGTCTGGGACATAGGAATTTGAGTGACTATTAGATTTCTAGATGTTGTTATTGATTAGGTATCTGGCTAGATGACACTGGAATCAGCAGGAGCAGCTCAGACTAGAAATACACATCAGAATATAGATGGTGTTTAAAGACATGAGACTGAGTAAAAGTACCAAAGGATTGAATGACAAAAGAATCCTAAGCATCTATCCTATGTAGTAATAATCTGTTTATGTATCTGTGTCCCCACCAACTGGTGAGACTCTTGAACTCCTGGGCTATGTTTAGTCGCACTTTTAAGTACCTTGTATAATGTGTGCATAAACTTTGTTTAATAAATGCTTGTTGAATAAAATGAATAAGTAAATGGATGGATGAACTGAAATATGTGATACTAAGCAAAGGTCACTAAGTCAAATATACACTGAATGGCCAGATTATTATGATCTCTGAACTCATAATAATCTAGCCACTCAGTATATATAGCTCTGGTTGTTTTGCTGTTTGGTCAATTTGCATATTAGCCTTTTATTATATAGGCTAAACACTGAGTGGCTAGATTATTATGCATTCAGAGATTATAATAATCCGGCCACTCAGTGTATACAAGACTCAAGCCACAATGCAAGTAAATGAAGCAGTTTAGGGAGTGGTATTGATCTTGGTATTGAAATTGAGAAGTACATGCCCTAACAAAATGGAGAAGCCACAACTCAACCCCATGTGATTGCTACCAAGCACAAATGTGGGTCAAATGTAGCCATCTTTTTCCTGATTTTAAGAGAGAATGAAAATCCCTAACTTTTTAATGTAAAATTTTCTGTGAGCCAAGATTCTGCAGGTCAAATAAAATTTGTCCTGAATCCATTCATTATTCTTCAGGTCATAACCTCTGATCAAATAATTCAACATCATTTTATAATATATGAAAAGTAAGGCTTGTATGATCTATTATTAGATAGGAAGCTAACCTTTATAGGCAAGCAAATTACTCTCAACATTTGGTTAGGATTTTGGCTGTTTTTTTGTTTTATAACTTCAACAGAAATATAGAAAAACTATAACCATAAAAACTGCTTATGAAATAGAGTTATATATGTAGTCTCCTGTTTTAACTTGATAGCTTGTCACTCTTTTAATTTGGATTCCAGAGATTTAATTGCCATATGTAATCCCCCCCCCCCCCCAGTTTTTCCATCTGAAAAATGGGGATGGTATTCTTTGTCTTAATAATCCAGCAGGGTTATGGTGAGAATCAAATGAGATAATTTGTGTTTAAGTGATTTGAAAGGCTTCAGTAGAATGCAGCTGTGATGTGTTGTTATCACGCCACTGCAGCAGGATTAGTCCAGAATTAGGCATAACTAGGTGGCTAACTTTAATAATCTTAGCCAGTTTGATATCACATCATGGGCTCTTAATAATTTTCCTTTCAATTTAAATTCTTATAGAACTGTAGCATCAATAAATATATAGAATACTGTAATATGGGTGTCCTACTAATGCAAAATTTAAAATATTTCTTTCAGTGCATAAGATATGACATCACTTAAGTACTTGAGAAATTAGGCAACACAATTGTGTCACTTTGGGAGGAAAAAACTAAGAAAAGGGGTACTATATGGCTGAACGAGGTTACACAATTAGTGCAACTAATGCTTAAAGTCATTAGGGCACATGTGTTAAAAGTGAAATTTTACAACCTTAATCCCCAGTGTGGGGCATGCAGGAGGCAGCCAATCAATGATTCTTTTTCATCGTTGCTGTTTCTATATCTCCCTTTCCCTCCCTTATATCAATAAAAAATATTTTTTAAAGTGTAATTTTACAATAAAGTGTTTTGGTAACTCATTAGGAAAATATCACTGGCTAATATCTGAAGTGCCTATATCCTCTGCAGAAAACTACTCTACATTATTTATTGATATTGTTGTGGGGTTTCACTTATTTTTAAATAAAGTTTCCCCTCACTTAAAAAGCATTTTATGTTCTTTGTAGAATATTAAAAATGCAGAAACTAAAATATATATATATATATATATATATATATATATATATATATATATATAAATAATTTCTATAACCAGAGATGTACACTGTACATGTCTTTGGATATTTTTTCCAGATATATGCATGTGTGTATGTGTGAATATTCAAAGACATAATATATATATATCATGTATAGAGAAACATTGTTAGCAAAAGTGGAATCAAAGTAGAGTCTACTTATTTGTAGGCATTGTATTATTAAATATCCTTCAAAAGCATAATTTTAATGACTTCTTATTTTCCCACCATAGGCTGCAACCTTGTGGAAAACACTTAGCATGGGCTCTTTGATCCTCTTTTCATCTAATTGTAGGATTGTCTTACTTATTTATGAATTAATATTGTGAAAGTAACCATGGGAAAGTTTTAACAAGGATAGAGCGGTTTCATACTCTAAAATGAAATCTGCACATCTTTATAGTGCTTTGTTTGATGAATCATATTTAATCCTTCAACACCTAATTACAAATAGGATTTTTTTGGTTTGAATGTGTAGATCAAATGGTCATTATAATTGCTCATAAAGTAATCAAAATGGTAAAGTCAGCTGGTGTTTAGCATTAAAAACTTATTACCTTATGTGACACATGATGTACTCCTTAAAGCTTTACTAGTTATTTTAAGTGTTATTTATTCTCTGAGGCTGATTTCATCCTTATAATTATATCTAAGCAACCCAGTAATAAATACTTTCACCACAATATGATTATATGTTTTCCTGAAGTTCCAGTTCATACAATGTATCATCCTGTGGCATTTTGTTATTCATAAAAAGTCAAGTGGCTTTTAAAAACCAATGCATTAAAAAAAAGAACATGATATTTGCCGCCTTAGAATTAATTTAGTATTGTTAAAAGTTGGTGTATTTTTCTTGTTACATAGCAAGAAACATTTGTTGTCTCTCACTTTCCTTTCCATAGTTTTCTTCTAAAATTTCAGAAAAGATTACTTTAGTCAGTGTTACAAATTGAAATTGTGTATAGATAAGGAAACTTGGGTGGATTTTTTTTTGTTTTGTTCTTTTGCAGGTTTTGTTTTTTATAATAAGGTCTAAGGTAAAACAAATCTTAAGTGGCACCTGTCTCCCTTACCCAGAATTAGGACTATTTTTTTTTTAATCTTCATTGTTGAGAATATTATAGATGTCCCCCTTTTTTTTCTCCTCATTGTCCCCTTCTACCCAGCGCCACCCCACCCCACCTCACCCCAGGCCTTCATCACCCTATTGTCTGTGTCCATAGTAATGCATAGCCTATATAATAAAATCCTAATATGCTAATTGACTGGTTGACTTAGTCCATTGGTCATCCATTCAACCAATCAAAGTGTAATATGCTAATGATATGCTAAGCCCACTCAACCGCTTGCTATGACTTACACTGACCACCAGGGGGAAGATGCTCTGACCGGTAGGTTAGCTTGGTGCTGGGGTCCGGCCAATTGGGACTGAGCGACATGGGCCGAACAAGTCCTGGAGCCCTCCTGATGTCTCTCCCTGGCTGCCCAGCCTCCTGTGTCCTAGCCCCAACCGTGTACTGGTGAGGTCCCTCAGCGTGGCCTGTGCCCTCTTGCAATCTAGGCTAAGGGACCCCCCCTGCCCACCCCCCCACCCCACACACTCCCAGAGTACACAAATTTCATGCACCGGGCCTTTAGTATGCATATAAGATCTTTGGTTAATCTCTTTCCTTCTCCACTTACCCTTTCCCTCTGAGATTTGTCAGTCTGTTCCATGCCTCTGATTCTATTTTATTTATCAGTTTATTTAGTCCTTTAGATTTCTTGTTAGTTTATTTTGATTTTTTTATATTCAGTTGTTGATATGCATTTATTGCCATTTTATTGTTCATACATATTTTTAAATCTTTTTCTCTTTCTCCTCCTCTTCCTCTTCTTAAAGAAGACCCTTCAATATTTCATGTAATACTGGTTTGGTGGTGATTAACTCCTTTAGTTTTTTTCTTGTCTGTGAAGCTGTTTATTTGACCTTCAATTCTGAATGACAGCTTTTCCAAGTAGAGTAATCTTGGTTGTAGGTCCTTGTTATTCATCACTTTAAATAATTCTTGCCACTCCCTCCTGACTTGCAAAGTTTCTCTTGAGAAATCAGCTGACAGTCATATGGGTGCACCCTTGTAGATAACTAACTGCTTTTCTCTTATATCAATAAGACACATTTTTCTAAAACTATAACTTGATTTCCTTTTAATATTAAGATACTATATATTATTGTTTTCATATAAATCAGATCATGGCTTTTAATACTTTTCCACTTATTTAGAAACATGTGATACTTTCAGAGATTTCTATTATCACCAACACAGAAGTAGTTTTTATCAGCATGCTCTATTCTTCCTCTTACCAAATCCTCCCTGCTGTACAAATACCTATGAAGCTTCCTTATCACAGGATGATGAACATTTATTAAGTTATAGTCTACTTTGTTTTAACAGACTTGAAATCTTATTAAATCATGCATAATCATCATCACAAAAATTAAAAACTTTGTTTACAGAGAAAAGAAATTTAGAATGGTGACACATAATGAAGGAAAAAGTTAGTAACCCACAAATGTATATGCCCCAAGGTCTACCACAGCTGTTAAAAGAGAACTACGTATTTACAGATTTCCAAACTTCTGTTAGCCAAAGCCAAAAGATCAATATTATCAACAAAGAGTCATACTGTAACAAGATCAATAATCATAATGCAGATAAAGGAAATAATAATAAAATCATTAATAATAACTAAAAAGGATAAATGCGGATAAAACAAAGCTAATATTTTTCTAGTTATAAAATTTAAGAAAAATTTCTCCTTATATCTAATATCTTTGATGCTTAAGAATAGGACATGCAATGCTTAAGAGCAGGACACAGAATCCTGGAATGAGCAATATTAGCAACAACATTCTTAAATCAAAATAACTAGCTTTGTGTAGCTATTTCCCCTCAATGTAAGTTGAGGGCATAAGGTCAAACCACAATGTAATAAATACAATTTTCTATGAGTGGATAGTACAAACAGAAAAATAAGACAAAACAAAAAAAAATGAAATAAGCTTTCTTGATGTCTGGAATGATCAAGCGATAAAAATCTAAACTATTTATTGGGTTGGATGGACTCTATACCGTCTAATTAGTGATTTATGAATATTACTTTTTGCCCTTTGACTTTTGGTAAAGCTGGATAGTGACAGGCATTTTATTATCTGACTAATGCCTCAGAGTAATTATTTGGCTTGACCTATTGCAATACATGTATTTTTAGAACTTGTAATCTTCAAAAAGAATAGTTCACAGAACTCATAAACTATCACAGAATGGTTCTTTATCTGGTTTCCTTGCAAGAAGAACTAGACATGAGTTATCAAGTTGAGACTGTTCTTTTCTGATAGTCTTAATGAAATTGTGGTTCACTGGATATTTGTCTATATGTTATTAACAAATAACTTGTTTAAAAAAATCACCTGAGCAAAGAGAATAAAAGTGAATGTCCCCTTATGAATTTTAAGATGCCTAACCCAGAGTTTATCTTTATATATATAAAGATAATTATATATATATATAATTATATATATATAATTATATATATATATAATTTTATTTTTTTAAATTGATTTTCCACAGAGAGGAAGGGAGAGGGATAGAGAGCTAGAAACGTCCATGAGAGAGAAACATCGACCAGCTGCCTCCTGCACACCCCCTACTGGGGATGTGGCAACAACCAATGTACATGCCCTTGACTGGAATCAAACCTGGGACCTTTCAGTCTGCAGACCGATGCTCTATCCACTGAGTCAAACCAGTTTCGGCCCAGAGTTCATCTTGATAGACTTTGCCTTGAGTAAGCACTGGCTCACCTCTGCAGAGAGGAGTCCTGGAGAGCACTGTAGACATTATAAAGATTTTTCTCAGAAAACAATTCTGGGTCTGTTCCAGGACAGAGCAAATCAATAAACAAGGTTCCAAAGTTCTATACTGTAGGTGATGGCTTTGGAAGTTTTAGCCTGGAAAATTTTCCAAGCAGAATTGCCCATAAAAAAATTTAAAAATCCATTTGAAATGCCTGAGTTTGAGAGCTTCCTAGTGAACCTTATGGGGAAAATTGCTTGTGAAATGTACTCCATACTAATAATAATGATTGACATGCTGTTTAGAGTTACTGGTTATAAACCAATTAAACCTTGGGGGACATCTGCCCCAAATGTGAATATGTGTTTATAGATAATTGATCTGAAGTGAACTCTTTCTGACATGGTAGGAATGTTGTCTATTGAGCCCAGTACTACCAGAAAATAGTTCTCTTTTTAGCTTCCTTGCAAGAGGAATTGGACTTGGGTTATATAATTGAGATTGGTTTCTTTCAGCTTCTGATAGTCTTAATGAAATTGCTTTTAACTAGATATTTGTTTACAAGTTATTAATAAACTGTAATTGTTAAAATTTTACAAACAATGCCCAAGAAGGATAAAAAAAACACAAGTACTCGGAGGCCTTCTTAATTTCTACATACTAGCAATGGACCAAAATTTTATGTTAGAGGAGCTCTCAGTAACTGAACTTGTGTATCCTACCTAATAAAAGAGTAAAATGCAAATTAACAACCACTCAGCTATACTCACCAGCCATGCCCACCGCCACACTCACCAGCCAATCAAAATGAGTATGCAAATTAACATCAACCAAGATGGCTGCTACCACAGAGACCAGGAGGGAGGCTTGGGTTTCCCCAGCAATGGAGGAAGCCAAGCTTTCCATCTGCTCTTGTTGGCCTAAGCCTTCACTCAAGGCTACAAAGTTTCAATTATAGAAGTTGAATAAACCCCAATAGAAATAGCGGCTGCCAAGGAGTGAGCAGAAGGCTTGGCTTCACTCCAGGCTACAAAGTTTCAATTGTAGAAGGTAAATATATCCCAGATATCAGAGCCTCCACTTGGGTCACTGGGGAGCATGGCCAGCCTGAAAACCACCACAGGCCCCTTGCCCAGGCCACCCCATGCCCCAAGGGAACCTCCACCTGTCAGGGCAAACCAGCTAGCCCCCACCCATGTACCAGGCCTTGATCCTATCTAATAAAAGAGTAATATGCAGATTGACCATCACTCCAACACATAAGATCAAGATAGCTGCCCCCATGCAGTCAAAGATTCTGCCCCCATATGGACATAAGATGGCCAGCAGAGGAGGGCAGTTGGGGGGGGACCTGGCCTGCAAGGGAGGGCAGTTGGGGGAAATCAAGCCTTCAGGGAAGGGCAGTTAGGTGTGACCAGGCTGGCAGGGGAGCAGTTAGGCATCAATCAGGCTGGCAGGGTAGTGGTTAGTGTGTGATCAGTCTGGCAGGCAGAAGTGGTTAGGGGCAATCAGGAAGGCAGGCAGGTGAGCAGTTGGGACCTAGCAGTTCTGGATTGTGAGAGGGATGTCCGACTGCCATAAAGGGGCAGTCAGACATCCCTCGAGGGCTCCCAGATTGGAGAGGGTGCAGGCTGGGCTGAGGGACACCCCCTCCCCACAGTACACGAATTTCATGCACCAGGCCTCTAGTAAAGAAATAACATTCAGTCACTTAAAAATGGCTCCTGTCCTCTACTAATGCCTTCACATCTTTATTTAACATTTCAAATTCTAACTCATATGGCATGGCATGTAGACTTCTAGGAGTAGATCAACAATTTAACCAGAGGGCAGGGGCAGGAGAAAGAAAAAGAAAGTTGACATGGTCTAAAGCTTAAAAACATAAAAACAACTCCCCTCCTTTAATTTATCCTTAAAAAATGTAAAGGAAATGTGAGTTTAGTACAATGAGTGAAATAGTACAAAGGAAAAAAATGGGCCAATGAATAATTTTCCCCTCTCCCTCTTACTCCCCACTTCCCATGTCCTGGGTCCTAATAAGTGACAAATGTTGACAACCTTATCATCCCTTCACAAACATACACACACAGTGAAATACCTTGGGTCATGATTTCTGCTTCTCCACTCTTCCAATTTACCTGGACTTGGACTCACTTTTTTCTCACAACACCAAATAGTTGCTATTAACAGTCTAGACCAGCCGTGGGCAAACTCGGCCCTCGGGCCGGATCTGGCCTGTTCGGCTGTTCTATCCTGCCCGCGGAGCCGAAAGAGCGGAGGGCTCTCTTGCTCTCCCCTCCACTCCTTCACCAGCAGCCCAAGATGAGAGTGCCAGCATGGTCAGGTTGCTTTTGTTCCGGCCCTCCGGTCCAGTTTAAGAACCCATTGTGGCCCTCCAGTCAAAAAGTTTGCCCACCCCTGGTCTAGTTCTCTGAAATGGGTTTGGTAAGAAACTTTGACAGAGCATAACAGAGCTCTGGGATCTTAGTTAGGAGGCCCAGGTGGCTGCGGGTGACTTCAATGTTTGGGGCTGGAAATCTACTTCCAAGGCAGCCTCTTCACTTGCACATCTCTCCTAGGCTGCGATGGGTGAAGAACCAGCTCATCTGGGATTGTTCATGGAGGGTCTGTCTGTACCCTTTTCAGCATGGTGGTCTCCGGACTTCAGTGGCATCTCAAGTAGTTCCAAGGGTGAGCAAAGCAGAAGCTGCATGATTTTTTATGATCTCACCTTAGAAATTATATGGTATTTCCTCCTATGTACCCTATCAATCAAAAGAGTCACAAGCCTGCCCAAATTTAAGGGATGGACACATGGACTCCACCCCTTGATGAGAAGAGAGGTACAGAATTTGTGGCCACTCCTAAAGAGTCCTCACGTGAAGTATTTATATGAAAAGCTCATAAAGGTTCTCATGTGAAATATTTATATGAGAAGCTCATATTTGAATTGTGTCTCAGCAGCATATAGAAAAGTAACAGGTCAATAGTCTTGTGTTGCTCTTTTAGAAACAAGACCGACTACATTATGAGTCTAATCAGGCCAGACCATATTCTTAGAGATGATAAGCACCAACAGAGATTATAAATGTCCAAGTCATCCTGTCAAAGAGGACATTGACCAAGTCATAACAAAAATTCATTTAGTTTGAGCTGTTCATCAGCTCTTTTGAAGGTGAAAAATTTATTGGGTCTGAGTTAGAACTAGGCCTGGTCACAAAGTTCAGGGTCATCGTCCTAAAAATAAAGCAGAGAAAAGCAAGCTTCTCAGGTGTCACACATGATTGGAACTTCCATGATTGCACTCAGCGTAATGATATTGTTGAATTCTTTAAATCCAAGGCTGCTTTCATTAGTAGTCCCAACAGTAAAACTCAGGACATACACAATTATTAATTACTAGAGGTCCAGTGCACTGGGGGTAGGAGGCAGGGGAGCCCCTCAGCCCAGCCTGCACCCTTTCACAGTATGAGAGCCCTCCAGGGATGTCCAGCTGTTGGCTTAGGCCTGCTCCCCTAAGCCGGCATTCAGACATCCTTAGCACTGCCATGGAGGCGGGAGAGGCTCCCACCACCGCCTCTTCGCTCGCCAGCCGTGAGCCCAGCTTCTGGCTGAGTGTTGCTCCCCTGTGGGAGCGCACTGACCACCAGGGGGCAGCTCCTGCATTGAGCGCCTGCCCCCTACTGGTCGCTGTGCATCATAGTGACCAGTCATTCCACCATCCAGTCAATTTGCATAGTAGCCTTTTATTATGTAGGATATCTAAGGTTTATGATGCAGCAAGAAGTTTACAGTAAAACCAATGGCTAAGCGGTGGGCACAGAGTACCAGGTGGTGCTCAGATATAAAGACGTACAGAGTGGTTTGCCTTCAAAGAACACACAATCTGGGTGGGTCTTTCAGGCATGCAAACAGATAGATTGCAACACAAGACATTACTTGTAAATGCCGTGTGCTCCCAGAGGGGAATGATCTGCCTGGATGTTTATACATGATTAGCACCTGTAACTACTCCCTCTCCGTTGCACCTGAGCCTTTGAAGTTTCTCTTTTATCTGGCCTTCGAGGCTGCCTCTTTGATAGACTTCAAACCCAGTTTTCCCTTCCGCTTGGAGTTTTTGCTTTAATAGCTAACTTGGATTTTAGTTTCTTTCTTTAACACTTCCCCTCCCCCTAATTAGCTTGTCTCAACCCTGTTGTTTGTCTCTGTGCTCTAAAGCCTGAGGGCAATAGATTCATTCCTTAAGATACATATATAAAGAACAGTGACTATATGCTGGGAAAATAATATTAGCTGCTGGGGATGCAATGATGAGCCAGTTAGGGACAGTTCCTACCTGTTGCAAGGAGCTTCTGCTTAGTATTGCCTTCTACAATTGTCTCCTACACGCTTGGGATTATGTTCCTGGCTTAGTCAAATATGGGGTGGTTTCAACCCTGAGAAAATCAGGGAAGCCTTTCTAGCCAGGTGACATTTGATCTGTTCTTTTAAAATATATTTTATTGATATTTTACAGAGAGGAAGGGAGAGGGATAGAGAGCTAGAAACATCGATCAGCTGCCTCCTGCAACACCCCCTACTGGGGATGTGCTCTTGACCGGAATCAAATCTGGGACCCTTCAGTCCACAGGTCGATGCTCTATTGACTGAGCCAAACCAGTTAGGGCTGATCTATTTTTTTAAAAACATATTTTTATTGATTTTTTTTTTTTTTACAGAGAGGAAGGGAGAGAGATAGAGAGCTAGAAACATCGATGAGAGAGAATCATTGATCAGCTGCCTCCTGCACACCCCCTAACGGGGATGTGCCCGCAACCAATGTACATGCCCCTGACGGGAATCGAACCTGGGACCCTTCAGTCCACAGGTCGACGCTCTATTCACTGAGCCAAACCAGTTAGGGCTGATCTATTTTTTTTTAATGAAAAATTAAAAAATTTCCAGATTGGAGTGATGGGAGAGTGGAGAAGATCAAACATTTCAGCAGAGGGTACAACACATACAAAAAAATAGAAAGGGCATGGTCAGTTTGGGAGACAGAGAGAGTCATTTGACAGTGTAGTAAGGCATATATCAGCAAGTGAAGTTAGAGAAGTAGATTGGGGTCATATTGGGAAGCCTTGTAGGGCCCTCTGATAAAGTTTGTACTTAATACTGTAGGCACGGAAAAGTCAGCAAAAATTTATAAGCAGGGTTGGTACTAAATCCGATTTGTTGCTCTTTAGGAAGATAAACTCAGGAGGAAGGTGGTAGGAGTGAGGAAAAGACAAGATCTGTTAGGAGACTCTCACATCAGCCTAGATTAGAACTAATGAGAGCCCATTTGAAGAGATGAAAAGAGGGGGCAGAGAGCAGAGATTAGTCCTGCAGTAGAATTTTGAGGTGGAATCAAGAACTCTTGGCACCTCATTAATAAGGAACTCTTGACAGATAGTAAGATTGTGAATCTAAGATGGAAAAAAAAAAGAGGGGAAAGGAGCAGATTTTGTAAGATGGTAACAAGTTTTGTTTTGGATACATCGCTATCCAAGTGAAGACAAGCATAAGACAGTTGGAGACTTTGATCTGGATTTAAAAGGGGAGAGATGATGGACCACAGACCCATATTTGGAGATCATAAAATAGGCAAATTGACAGAAAATTAAACACATATTTGAGAAACAAGGAGAAAAAAAGTCAACAAAGATTAAGAAGCAGGAAAAGGACCAGCAAAATTAGTCTCCTAGAGTAGAGCAGAGGTCAAATAGATGAGGAGTGTTACTTTGTTGTTGACCAAAATTCTGTGAGTATCTGAGGCAAGTGTTGACAAAGACGAGGGAAGGCCAGTTGTCAGCCTTTCTGCCATTGCTGGTTACATCAGAGGTGATGTCCTGTGTGGTTTATGGCCCTCCCTTTAGTTGTTGCCAGCCAGGAGTCAGAATGAAGTTAGAGCACTTCCCATATTGGTCTCATTTCCAAGAAAAAGCGTACTCTAGAAACTTGATTTGCCACTTACCAAGAGTTGAAAAACACGAGAGACATCATCTCCGCATCTTAGGAGATAATAGCACTTTAGTTTTCGCCTTCAGCCTATTTTTCCATTTCTGTGCCTGAATTTCATTTGCCTGATGCATTGGGTTGAATATCACTTTTTTATTTTCTGTTGTTTAAAGGTGATTTTGAGTAGACATGTTACAGAATTTTGTGATAAAAAATATTTCTGATAGTTCTAATAACCTCTTCCCTAAGAAAATAAGAACATTATCTTTCGCCCTGGCCAGTGTGGCTAAGTGGATAGAACGTCAGCCTATGGACCGATGGGTCCCGGGTTCAATTCTAGTCAAGGGCACATGCCAGGCTGTGGGCTCCATCGTCAGTATGGGGCGTGATGGAGACAGCCAATCCATGATTCTCTCTCATCATGGATGTTTCTCTCTCTCTCTCTCTCTCTCTCTCTCTCTCTCTCTCTCTCTCTCTCTTCCTTCCTTTCTGAAATCAATAGATATATATTAAAGAAGAAGAAGAATATTATCTTTCCTCATCAAACATAAATACACAAGCTGCCCTGAGAAAAGACTTTTGTATGAATGTCATTTGTTTTCATTGTTAATTCATTTAATTTACATTGGGAAATATATTCATTATAAGTTCCAATAGTTTAAAGTGAGTCATTTAATTTGCACAGTCCCTTGTGAGCAGTGCTTGGTATAAAAGGATCTGGGCCCAGTCTGGATGCTAAGGGGCACTTACTGGGGTGTGGTGGGTTAGGTTGAGTGACGCTGGCTGAGTGCCCTACAAGGATTCATATCCAAAGACCAGATTATAAAGCTGAATGAAAGCACTGCTTGTATATTAGAAGAGAGTAGTAGCCAGGTGACCTGCAAATAATCATAACAGGGAAGAAAGTCACCATGAAATAAACCAAGCCAAGTGAAACCAAACACTTAGGCTGCCCTAGAGAAGGTGATATTAGGACACAGTTTAAGAGGAACTCCGAAATTCACTTCCAAAACTTAGCCTCTGCTCCCCTTCATTGTTAGTAGCATTTTCATTTCTTATTCCTTTTAAGTGATACAATCTATGTGGTGACTCCTTCTTTCTTTTTAAAATCAGGTATTCAGCCATGTGCCCCAGATGAGCCATGTGTCCCAGGGGAAGCAGTGGGACCCGGGGGTAGGGACGGTGTGAACCAGAGGAGGAGCGGACTCTATTCATGTGGTCCTGAGATAGTCACCATAAAACAAGCAGACTGCCAAATAAGGAGCGGATTCTATTCATGAGATCCTGAGATAGTCACCATAAAACAAGCAGACTGTCAAATGACAGCGGGGAGGGGAAGGAGACCTGGGGGGAGATAAGAGAACAACCAAAGGACTGGTATGCATGAATATAAGTACAACCAATGAACACAGAACTCTGGGGAGGGAGGGCAATGGTAAGCTATGTACACATATAATACCTTAAAAAAATAAAATCAAATCAGGTGTTCATCAGCAGTATAATTGAAGCCTTTCCTGTTTGGCTTATAAATGAAAGCGCTTCATTATATGCATTTAACTAGGGTTTCTTTCAGATCAGAATCTCTTTTGTAAAATCTAGTTGCAATCATGCAACTTCTACTGATTTGTATCTACTCAGCTGTGTACAACGTACATTTTTCTTACCTGATAATAAGTACCTCGAGAGCAGGAAACACTAGCTTTTCATCCCTCTGTCCATCCATCCATTTGTTCATCCATCTACTTATTGAACATTTGAGCATCTATGTGTCAGGCACTGTGATGAACTTCGGAA
Source organism: Vespertilio murinus (assembly GCA_963924515.1). NCBI lineage: Eukaryota > Metazoa > Chordata > Mammalia > Chiroptera > Vespertilionidae > Vespertilio > Vespertilio murinus. The sequence continues at coordinate 64,773,754 of OZ004704.1, read as the reverse complement.
TGAACATGATATAGCCTTCTCCTCAAAGATCTTGCAGTTCAGTTAGAGCAGAGGTTCCCACCTGTGCCTGCATATGAGAATCATCTGAGTTGCTAGCTCCGCCTTCAGGAAGTTTATTCTCATTGTAGCAGAGTGTGGCCTGGGTATTGGTGCACAAAATCCATGCATGGGGGGGAGGGTTCCCTCAGCCCGACCTGCACCCTCTCCAATCTGGGAGCCCTCGGGGGATGTCCAATTGCCAGTTAAGGCCCGATCCCAGTGATGTCCAATTGCCAGTTTAGGCCCTCTCCCAATCTGGGACCTCTGGCTCCTAACCACTCACCTGCCTGCCTGATCCCCCTAACTGCCCTCCCTTGCCGTCCTGGTTGCCTCTATTAACTTTAAAAAAAAAATCTTATCCCCTTCACACACAATTGTATTTGACTTTCTTATTGGCTTCTCCCTCTCACACAATTTTTCTCTCTCCTTTATATAACACTTTTTCTACTGACTCATCATTTATAAACTTTTATTTCCTCCTTATTTCCTACTTTTGTTCTATTATCCTTCTTCCCATCTTTCTCCTACCTTCTCTCCCTCCTCACCTTCCTTCTTTCCTTTATCTTTACCCCTGCCCTCCCTCCCCTTTTCCTTCCTTCCCACCTTGTTTATTTTTCTTCACTTCCTCCCTCAGACCTGCTTTGCTCCCTGCCCCATTTCTTCCTTCTTCCCATCCCCTTTAAAACTTTTCTTCCCTCCCTCTTTCTCTTTCATCCTACCTTTCCCATACATTCTTCTCTATTTACTTCCACTGTTTTAATATCTACCTGCCTAATTATTCACTATCATTTATCGTTTTTCTTTTCTGTCTTCTACTTAAAAATATATATATTTTATTGATTTTTTTTTTTTACAGAGAGGAAAGGAGAGGGATAGAGAGTTAGAAACATCGATGAGAGAAAATCACCAATCAGCTGCCTCTTGCACACCCCCTACTGGGGATGTGCCTGCAACCAAGGTACATGCCCTTGATCAGAATCAAACCCGGGACCCTTCAGTCCGCAGGCTGACGCTCTATCCACTTAGCCAAACCAGTTTTGGCTCTGGCTCCTACTTTTAAAATCTGTCCCCAGTACACAACTATACTTGATTTTCATTATAGCTCCTAAAGTTCACTCATACATCCTCTCCCTACGCCGCCCCCCTCCCCTTTTTTGTAACTCTGCTCTCTACTGACTCCTTTATAAAATTCTTCCCTCCCTCCCTTCTTAAAGCTTCCATTGTTGGTGGTGAGGGGGTAGAGGGGGCGTTAACCCCCAGCCCAGGGCTCAGCCAGGCCAGGTGTTCACCAGCCCCCTTCCCCAGCATCCCTGCTGCCATCCTGCTCCCATTCCCTGCCCGAGACACCTGGTCCAGCGAGGGTGGCTGAGGCCCTCATGGCCCTGGCACTGCTGCTTCCATCCAGAAGGACTCAGATGTCCACCACTCTGTCCTGGACCCATGGGTGGGCGCCTCCCCGCCAATGGCCCATGCAAGGGGCCACTGCCCTCATCCTGCTCTTGATGGGCTCGTGCCCTGTCCCTCCCAAGTGCAGCCCTGAGTTTCCTTCCCTTTTCCATTCCTGCGTCTTTGTCTTGTTTCCTTTCTGTATTTCTTTTTTTTTTTTAGAATTTCTTTATTGATTAAGGTATTAATTACGTGGTCCCCGGAAAATAAGACATCCTCCGAAAACAAGACCTACTTGCAGTTTTCCTTCTGAGTGAAATATAAGGCATCCCCCGAAAATAAGGCCCCCAGACTCTGTCTCAGAATGAAAATTACTTTACCATAAACTGGTTGCTAGGGCCTCCCCTACTGGCGTCTAGCAACCAGTGACATTACGCGGAGTCCTGACGTCACTGCTGTGTGAATGGAGAGAAATCAGCGTGGAAACTTTGTGAAACCTAAACTGCAAGAAGTGGTGACTTGGGTGAAGAATCCATGGGAGAAAATCACTGACAGTTGCATTGCAAATGCACTGCCAGCAGGCTACCTTGACAAGAAGTACTCATTTAAAGACAGTGCTAGCCGAAACTGGTTTGGCTCAGTGGTAGAGCGTCGGTCTGCGGACTGAAAAGTCCCGGGTTCGATTCAGGTCAAGGGCATGTACATTGGTTGCGGGCACATCCCTGGTAGGGGGTGTGCAAGAGGCAGCTGGTCGATGTTTCTCTCTCATGGATGTTTCTCTCTCATCAACATTTCTAGTTCTCTCTCTCTCCCTTCCTCTCTGTAAAATATCAATAAAAAATAAAATTAAAAAAAGACAGTGCTATTGCTAAACATGAGAGATTTGGTCCACTGATTCTGAAAGAAATGGAGTCACAAGAAATTCACCAGGAAATTCAGGAACTGGATTGTTATGATGATCCAGAAGATGATGACATGATTGTCATTGAATAAATGAGTAAATTCTTGATACTGTAGGATTCACAGTTTGTCTGGTTTGTATTGACAACTACTGTACTACCTTACCGTATACAGGTAATAAATTTCCTTTATTTTCATTTAAGAATAATGTGTACTGTATTCTTCTTCATGGAAAAATAAGACATCCCCTGAAAATAAGACCTAGCACATTTTTGGGAGCAACAATTAATATAAGACACTGTCTTATTTTCGGGGAAACAGGGTATGTGTCTTTATTACCCCATTACTCCCTACCCTCTACTCATGCCCTCACCCCCCTGGTGTCTGTGTCCATTGGTTATACTTATATGCATGCATACAAGTCCTTTGGTTGATCTCTCCCTCTTACCCCCACCCTTCCCTACCTTCCCTCTGAGGTTTGAAGGTCTGATCGATAGTTCTCTGTCTATGGAATTCCTCTCAGCCTTCTGCATGCAGGTCTGCCTTTCTCTCCCTCTCCTTTCTTATCCCCTCCCAGCATATCCTATCTTTCCCGGGCCCTGAGCAGAGGGCCGGGATGCAGCCTGCTGATCCAGTCATGATGTGACACTATAATGGATAATTTGCATATTTCTCTATTATTGTATATAATAATAGAGACCTTGGTGATTCTACATAGCAGAGGTAACATACCTGTTTAGATTTTTATGTGAGAGAGGAATAAACTATCAAATTTGTATCTCTGTCATATAAAGCCTGTGCCATATACCACCACCCCTCCCTGCATCCCCAACTTCTTGGCTAACCATATTGAATTAAATTCAGTTTGTTGAACTTGCAATGTGTGTGTGTGTGTGTGTGTTTTAATGTCTTCTTACTTTTACCTATGCTTTTCCCTGTACCTGAACTGTATTTTCAAATACATTTTCTCCATCAGCCAGGGAAACTTTTACTCATTTTCAAGATTCTGAGAAGTCTTCTCTGATATTTCCATGTTGAGGTGATAGTTCTTTTATGATTTCCCTTGATAGACTCTGTACATCGTGACAATATACACACTTTATTGAGTATCTACTATGTGCAATCTACTTTAAATTTGCTTTACAGAAAAAAAGCACATGTATTCTCACAGCAGTTTTATGAGTTGTATGTATCCAATTCATTAAAATAAAAAATCAAGGCCTGGAGAAAGAGGCTAGGTGATTTGCCTCAGTTCATAATGTTAGAGTAAATAGTAGAACTGGAATTCAAAGACAGATTAACCTGGTTTCAATCCCTTGTTCTATCATCTCTGCCTTCATTTCAGCCCTTGTTGTCTGGCATCACATTTCTTTGTTTACAGGTACATCTTGTTCAATTAAATTCTACCTTCCCCACATCTAGCTCATTGTATAAGCTCAATAAGTACATGTTAAATAACTGGGCCTAATTTTTCCCACCAATTGCCTTCCAGAGTTATGGTATAAGCTCCAGGGAATAGTACCATACCTTAAATGCAAGACCAAGAACAATCACTGTTTCATGATCTGATTTCTCTTTGGATCATGCAACCATAATTGATCTGTTGCTCCATATCCTAGGCTAGCTTTGGTCACTGCTAGACCATGTCTTAGTCTGCTAGAGCAGCCATCATTAAATATCACAGATTGGATGGCTTCAACAACAGAAATAAATTTATTTTTTATAGTTGTGGAGGCTAAATCTGAAGAGCAAGGTGCTGTCAGGGTTGGTTTCTGGTGAGAACTCTTTTCCTGGCCTATAATAGCTGAATTTTTGTATCTTCATATGACATTTTCTCTGCATCCCTGGTGTCTTTCCCTCTTTTTATAGGAATATCAGTCCTGCCAGCTTAGGGCATACCCCCCTTCAGACCTCATTGTTGAAATAAATTTCTAGGCCTAAGATGGAGCCACTCCTGACTAGAGAGCAAAATCAGTACACTTAAACTTAGATAACTTTCATGTCCCAGTAAACATTTTGCTTGACCAGAAATAGAGTATTTTCAGTTAACCAATTCCTAATGCCAAGCCAACTCTGGGCTCTATACTTACTTGTTTCTTATTCATTTTCTGGTTTTTTTTTTCTTGTTCCTTTTCATCCTATAAAAGCTTCCTACTTTCCATCTCATTTTGTAGCTCTCTGAATCCTAGGATATGGAGACTGCCTGCTTTTTGAAGAGTTAAGTAAGATTTGTATTATACAAATTGTCCTTTTTAATCATTTTTAGCATTATGCACACACCAAAAAGTTTTCCTCTCCAATATGTTCTGTGTAAACTACTGAGGATGTAAAGTTTGCTAGCTCAGCCTACCTGATCCTCAGTTTCTTAATCTTTAAATTTGGTATAATGATAACAGTCCCACCTGTCTCACAAGTGGCTTTGCTTTCTTTTACCCCCCTCTCCCCCCCGAAAGTACTCTACTAACTGAAGGTGCTATGTCTGAGACATTTTTTCCCCTCTGTCTGATAGATCTTGACTCATTTTTTAAGACTCACCTCAACTATGAAGCAATTATTTTTGCTTATAATTGTTGACTGGTGTATGGGTGAAGTGTTTGCACCTCCAGGGTCCAGATCTAATACCGGAGGATTTGAGAAGAGCATAGCTGCTTTGCTGAGGTTTGTAAGTAGACAGCACTTGCTTCTTTAACTTTGGAAGTACACCATGTCCAGACATGAGCTGACTTCTTGGACCTTCCTTCTTATCACCTTTCTCATCAGTGTCTTATGGAAAAAGTTTAAGATGTGAAGTCAGGCCCATCAGGGTTTAAATATTGATTCTTCAACCACCTTCGTACTTGACCTTGGGCCAGCTCATTTTACCTCTATATGTCTTGTACTCCATGAATCTAGAAAGCACTTTCGCTAGAATTGCTTTCCTGATTTGGTTCCTCCCTCTACGTTGGCATAAAGTGGAGGGGCTGTGAGTGCAAAAGAGGAAAGGGAAGTGGTAGAGAGGGGAGAGGGACAAGTATTGAGAGCTGTGAGGACTAGGGACATTTGTGATACTCTTTGTATTTTTATTGTCACATCTGTCCCCCAGTTGAGATCTATATTAAAAATTATGGGTCTTTTCTGTTAATGTCTCACTAAGTCAAATCAGGCTTCTGTTATTTTTTCTCCAAGTGGTGCTTTTTGTGTTTTGAGGAGGTAGATGTGCAGACTTCCTGGAGATCAGGAGGAAGCAGGGCCATTTCTGGTAAAGAAGGTAGGCAGGCTGCAGATGCTCATGACGCATGAGTGTGGGGTGTGGATTATGTGTTGACCTGGCTTAGAGTATAGGAGAGCTTGAAATTTCCAAGAAGGAAAAAGAAATTTTTGGCACTTGGGACTGAACAAAATAAATGAAACATCTCTGATTGGTTTCAGATTTGCAGCTCTCTAAGGAATTAGAAAAGAATATTAAGCAATAGAGGAAACTCCACATCCTGGATAAACTAAGTATTTTGAAGCTTGCACAAGTTCTGAATCTGGTCCAGGCCTTTTCCGTTAATATCTATTATATTTCTCAAAACTGAGATGACTGAAGAAGAAAACAATAAATAAATCTCACAAGAAGAAAGAACGAATTGATGAAAGATAGGAAAGGCCTTTATCATAAGCCGTTCAGTAAGTGCTGTTTTATTCAAAGATGACCTGAGATGAACAGTAGTGACTTAGAAACTTGATCTCCTTACACCCACCCCACTATTAGGTATAAATTAATTCCTTTTTAAAAATTTATTTGTGTGTGTGTGTATGTGTATGTGTGTGTGTGTGTGTGTGTGTGTGTGTATGAGAGAGAGAGAGAGAGAGAGAGAGAGAGAGAGAGAGAGAGAGAGAGAGATTTGTTGTTACACTCATTCATGCATCCACTGGTTGCTTCTTGTATGTGCCCTGACTGGGATCAAACCCACAACCTTGATGTATCAGGTTGATATTCTAACTGAGCTAGCTGGCCAGGGCTTATAAATTCCTTCTTTTAATGGAGTGATATTTTGTTAAGTGGACAATGCTTATCCTTATCTATATCCAGTGATAAATTTAAAAAAGGCAGTGTAGAAGACTTGAGAGACTCCAAGTAAATGAATTAAGAGCAAAGTACATGGTGATAACTGGGCTATGAATTTTGTATCTGTGAAGGGTGTTATAGCTCCAGGAGAGAAGAGGATAGAAGAAGGTGATGAGAAATGGGAGGTATTAAAGACAACTGTCTCCGAATCCAGACAATATTTTTCCTGGCCTGTGGCCTGGCCTATCCTGACCCCTGAAACACCAGACTTGGAAGATCTTGTTTCAGAAAGCAAAATCAAGCACAGGTGTATCAAATCAAAAGGTGACTGCACATTGACTAACTGTATTTTAAATTAAGGATTCATATGGCCTCGGTTTATATTCTTTTAAGCCTCAGTTTCCCTCTCTGTAAAATGAAGACAAAAATAGCTATGCCTTATTGGGCATGTGCCAGGTGTTTCACATTTATTATCTTTGTTCTTCAAACAACCTTGTAAACTAAGAACTGTTTTCTCTGAAGGTTGCATTGCCAAGTGCCCCTCCCAATGTGGCAATTATCCTTCTTAAAAAAATAAATTAATTTAGAGAGAGAGAAAGGGGCGGGGGAAGAGAGAGACATCAATCTGCTGCTCCACCCATCTCTGCATTCCTTGGTTGACTCCTGTGTTCTTGTATGTGCTCTGACCCTGGGTTGAACCTTCAACTTTGGCATATGGGGACGATACTCCAACCCACTGAGCTATCTGGCCAGATCAAGAACTACTTTCTATGTGATAGAGGATGAAATTGGTACAAAATGGTTAAATAATACACCTGGAATCATAATAAATGAGTGGCTAAGCCAGGCCTTCTGACAGTTCCACTGTACGCAGGGCCTCGGTAACACTGCTCTGTCTGCCACACACTGCTGCCGTGAGGACTGAAGAGTAAGCACACCATTTATAAAGCTGGCGCACAGTAGGCATTTTTCCAATGTTAGTTTCCTTGTCCTTTACTTCAAGTGCCCAAACTCTGCCCATTTCAAAATTATCTCCTTCTGCAAGAAATGTGTTTGTGTGCAATAAAATGCAAATGTAGGTGCAGTATCACAATAATTAATTATGAAAAAGATGTTCAACCCTGGATCATTTAATTTTCATTTATCTAAGAGACAATAGGTTTTATTTTTATTATTGTATTTTGGGCATAGATGTAAGAGGAGGCCTAAAATTGGGGGTTAGGGGACAATACATGCTTAAAATGTAAAGTGACACCATGTACACTATACAAGGAGGCAGGTCAGGGGCCTCCTTAGTGGGTTTCAGGATGAGGCAGAAAGTGGCTAATGTGAGGAGTTAAGAATGAAGTGAGTATTTCTGGACAAGAGCTCAACAGGCTGCTGTGAGATAAAAGTTCCATCTTGAGGACTGCAAGCTTGTAAGCCAGAATCTTATGGTGCAGCAAGACTTTTAATTTGAAGAAAGGACATACCTTCTAGGGAACTGGTAGTAAGGCCAGATTCCTCAGGGTCAGTGGTGACTTAGGAATCCAATGAGTATGATCTGTATATAACCTCTAAAGGGCCTTTGACCATATCCATCTGATAGACCAGCTCTGTCAATTTTGAGCTTGTGTGTTGACTGATATTCTCTTTGAAGAGAGTTTTGAACTATAGCTTCAAACCAGGGGGGAAAAAATCAACAGTCAAAGAAAGGCGAGACAGGTAAGGAGTCCTAGTCTTAGGGTGCAGCGTAGATAAAGGTGTCACAAGTATTTGCCAAGAGCTTCCACCATGGAGTGAACTGGAATCGGAAGCTTCCTGAGGAAGTTTTCAATAAAGAATCTTGCTTCTTTCTTTGCTTCCTGCAGGAGAATACATCTATTCTCATTTTTACCAAATGGAGAAAATAGTGCACTAGCAAAGATACCCACGACGAAGGCCGAGTTCTGTACAGTACAAGCTACTGCAGTCACCTATGTAGCACATTGCCGTGGGACCCAGCTCTGAGCTTGGCCTGCGTTCAATCTGCTCATCAAGGAAAGAGCAGATGGGTTGACAAGTCTCTCTCTTCTTCACAGTGCACCACCACTACAAAACCCCAGACAGGAACAAGTAAAGCACAACTGACAAAAGCAAAACCCCACACCAGACATGAGTAATTCACCTCTGAGGGGATGAAGGATGACAGAGGCTGAACTGAGGACACAAGGAGGCCCAAATAGCTGTCACTGGGAAGCTGTGGCCATCTCTTAGGCTGGCCCAGGCCCGCTCTTCAATTAAAGAAGGCACTAAATCCAGGGCTTTGGGATTGGGGCTATAATTACAGGTCATAATTCCTCTGGGGGCCTTCCACATGCCTGAAGCAGGAGTGAGTGATGCCAGTCGGGGCTCAGCACCCGCCCACTCTGTGGCTTCTTTTCTGAGGAACTCTCTCCCAAACAACCTTCCTCACAGCTTCCTCTCAAACGCTACACTTTGTGATCAAGGAAGGGGGCCAGTGCTTGAATATCTCCTTTAAAATTTGTATCTTGGCTCTAACTGGTTTGGCTCAGTGGATGGAGCATCGGCCTGGGTTCGATTTTGGTCAGGGGCATGTGCCTTGGTTGTGGGTACATCCCCAGTGGGAGGTGTGCAGGAGGCAGCTGATCGATGTTTCTTTTTCATCGATGTTTCTAGCTCTCTATCCTTCTCCCTTCCTCTCTGTAAAAATCAGGGGCACAGGGCCCCCTGGGACACACGGCTGGGTGCTCAATTTTTAACAATAAAAATCCAATAGTGTGGTCATGCGAGAGGCATAATTTTAATGAGCCAATGTCTCTTTACTGAGTCACCCTTCCAATGACATCCTCTCAAATCATACAATGCATATCACTCCCCTGGGTTGCCTGTTAAAATGTAGGGCCCCACCTTGAAAAACACTCCTTCTAGAGCTCATTTTGGTGAATAAATCTCTCTCCAAGTAAAGCAATCCTATGTAATAAAAGTGTAATATGCAAATTGACCGAAAAGCAGAACAACCAGTCAGTAGGGGGCGGGGCTGGTGAGCAGGAGTCACCAAGCCAGCCAAGGTGCATGCCAGCAGGCAGAAGGAGGGGATAGTGATGGGGTGGGGGTGGGGTGGGGTGATGGAGGCTGGTGCCACCCCCTGATCCCCCACTTGGTCGCCTCCCACAGAGGGAAGCCACTGCTTGCTGCCCACACCATCCTGATTGGCCCACTGATCACCTCTTACAGAGGGAGGCCAGACTGCAGCTTAGGCCTGCTCCCCAGTCCCCTAAGATGTCAGTAGGATATTCCCCAAGGGGTCCCTGATTAGAGAGGGTGCAGACTGGGCTGAGGGAATGCCCTGTGCATGAATTACACTAGTACTAGTATGAGACTTTTTTGGGGGGGGAAAACAATCTGAATGTGTGCCAGTAACCTAATGTACATCCTTGATAGCCTATAATTAAGTCACTACCCCTTTCTCCACAATCTGGTCTTACAAGACCTCTTTTCCTAATTACTCCCAATTTACAAAGGGGCCATAAACAAAGAAGGTAACAGCTTAGCGACAGGGGAGGTCACTAGCACCACCCAGACCTGGCACTTACTAGATATAACCTAACTTCTCCAGCCTGACTCAGGGGGGGCTGTGGAAGCCTGCCACAGAAGCCTGGTAGTTAGGAAACAGACAGAAAACAAAGAAACCAAAGGGTATAAAGGGACAAGCTTTCTCCGTATTGACTCACTCAGGGATTTGTAGAACTGACCCCCTGAGTCACTGTACTAGCACATCAGAAACATCCGAAAATAAATGGGTTTATCCTGGATCTCCGAGTACTCCCTGTGTATTTTTCGGTCGCCTGGCAAATTCTGTAACAGATGAATCTCTCTCTCTCCCTCTCCCTTCCTCTCTGAAATCAATAATATATATATATATATATATATATATATATATATATATATACATATATATACATATATATACATATATATATATATATATATATATATATATATATATATATATATATATATATATATATATATATTTTAAGCCTCCCTAGAGGGCCCTGTAGCCAGCAGATCCCTGTGCAGGACTGACTCTGGCAGCATGGCCTCTACCACAGTCGGAGTCCGGGGTGAGCTCCCCGGCTTTTGCAGTCACTTTAGGAGTGCTCTTTCCCGGGGAGAGTGCCATCCGAGACTCCCAGGTGGGTCCAGTCCTCGCTGACTCCCACAGCCAGAGGCCACGAGGGCTCCTTTCCCATCTCTGTTGCTCTGGGTTGGGGATCCCTGTGTGGAGCTGAGACCCCCACAGTCCTAGGGAGAAAGAATGCTGCAGCCACGGTATCCCTCCAGCTTGTGGGATGGGCTCTCCCTTTCTTCTCAGTCCTTCTTAGCAGTCTCTGTGGCTGCTTTTGTGCTCCTTGGTGCCTTCAGTTGGTTTTTCAGGTTGATTGCTCTGTAATTTAGCTGTAAATTCCATTTAGGGCTGGGAGCAAGTGGGCGCAACTTCCATCTACTCTGAAGCCACCTATATTACTTTTATAATAAGAAAAATTCAAATGAAAATGTCACTTATTAATTTATCTTTAAGCTTCAAAATGTTCAGTAAGTAGATACATTTATAACCAATACTAATCATGTACAGAAATGAATGATGCTGAAGCAAGGTAAAGCAGACTGAAGAAGTATCTATCTATCTATCTATCTATCTATCTAATTATAATTTTGAAGTAATTTTAAATTTACAGAAAAGTTGCTACAATATTACAAAGAACGTCCATATACTTTTTTTGTTCAGATAGCCCATATAAGTTCCCCGCTATCATAACAGTAGCTTTCACAGCAAAAGGGTCCTATTCAGGACTATGCATTGTACTCAATGTCGTCTCTCTAGTCTACTTCAATCTTGAACAACTCCTTGACAATGTTCTTCACTTTGAAGCCCTTGATGTTCTTGCACACAACTTTGTAGATTTCTTTCATCTGGATTTGTCCACTGTACCCTCATGATTTAGAGCCAGGTTTTGTATTTTTGCAGAATTTCACAGAAGTAATTCTTCTTGTATCCTATCAGGAACACATTTTGACATTTGTGCCATTACCGGTGGAGTTAATATGGATCACTTTATCAAGATGTGTCTACATGATTTTTTCTGATGTAAAGTTTTTTTCCCATCCCAATTAATAAATATTTGTGAGGAGACACATTGAGATGAGGCACAATTTTGTATCATCCTACTTCCCCCCATCAGTTTTAGCATTTATTGATTATAGTTGTGTAATTATTACTATGATGATTGCCAGGTTGTGATTTTCTAATTTCAACATTCATTTTACATTGATGAGTTGGTGTTCTACTATAAAAAAGGAATTCTCTTTTCTCCCATTTTTTTACTCATATATTTATTAATATCCACTATCCCTTGTTTTAATAAACATGTTATGATTCATTACTATTATTACTTATTTTGATGCTCAAATTGTTCAAGTTATGTCCTGTAAGAGCTTTTCAAACTGGTCTCTTGAGTCTATTTGACATGATCTTATCATTTTTTTAAAACATCATCTAGCTCATCTTGTTCTTTTCTTGTTTAAATCCTGGAATTAGCCACTTTTTCCAAGTATCTCAGTTCCATTTAGTGGATAGTAATATACAAAAGCCAAAGATCTGGGTGATAAGTGTGCTTGTTGCTACTGATACATTGTTTCTCCACACTCTTTCAGTGGACAGTATCAGGAAAAAAAAACATATGTACACATTTATATCTATATTTATTTCTATGATTATCTCTATATATTGAAAGACATGAGTTGACATTAATGCCTCCCATTTCAGTTCAGTACTATGAGATATATTCTAGCTTTCCTCCTTTTTGAAAACTTTTATATTTCTTCTATGACATTGAGAAAAAGTTGCTCCTATCACCATCAGCATGTTAGTTCATTTTTTCGGTCTCTCTGAATATCGTTAATCTCTTGACTTCAATAGGTTGTTGCCCCATTTGGATGCTCTCCTTGCATGAGCCCTGTCCCACTCAGATGCCCTTCTTATATGGACTTGGAACTCTGCTAGGCTGCTTTCTGGGACCTTTGTGTGAGCCCTGGCCATCCCAGAGAATGAAGGAAATCAGAAAGGAAGGAATCTGAAAAAAACATAAACGTTCAGTACTAATGATATTTTTAAAAGACATTTATATTTAAATGAAAACTCAAGTATAGATTGTGTTGCTTTATTATGGAATCATTGCACGGAGGCCTGAAGAAAAAAGAGTTTCTAGTCAAATTCTCTTATTTAACATATATGAAATACATGCTCTGAAAGGATGTTATTTGGAAAGGTCATATGACTAATTATAAATAAGAAATCAAGATATATAAATTCCTAAAAATTTGTCTTCATTGAATCATTCTGGTGCATTGAAAATCATTTGCTTGTTTTTCAAAAGTATCACATGTAATATCCATATTATAATGGATATTTGTGGTTTTGAATTCCTCAGTATACAGTAGGTCCTCGGGTTACTTAGGAGATACAATTTTCCCCATAAGTTGGAACCCATCTACATAAACACCTACTTCACTCACATGGAGCATATACACAGCAGTAATCAAGTGATACAGTAAAAAGAATTTAAAAGAAAGATGACAATTCCTGACCTTTACTTGGAGTAAATAAATAATAAAAAAACATAAAGCACATATGTACATATGTCAAAATGATGGAACTTTTTTTTTAAAATAAGTAAACTAGAAGCCCCGTGCACAAAATTTTTGCACCACTCAGGGCGGGAGGAGGTGTCGGTCCCTCAGTCTGACCTGCACTCTCTTACAGTCCAGGAGCCCTCAGGGGATGTCCAACTTAGCACTACCACGGAGGTGGGAGAGTCTCCTGCCACCACCTCTGTGAGCCCTTCTTCTGGCTGAGTGGCGCTCCCCCTGTGGGAGCACACTGACCACCAGGGGCAGCTCCTGCATTGAGCATCTGCCCCCTGGTGGTCAGTGAGTATCATAGCGACCGGTTGTTCAGCCATTTGCTTGATTTGCCTATTAGCCTTTTATTATATAGGATGGGAGATGGCGATGTAACCACAAAACAATGTATAATGAGTCCGAAGTAACCCCAGTACCGCCTGTAAGTGACTAAAGAGAGAGCAGCACAGAGCTCCCAGAATGGAATGAGTTTTCAGGGCTTAAACACCTCTTTCCCTGATTTCAAAGCCCGCAGCCAGGGCTGTCAATGTGGCAGGACTGTCCAGGGTGAGATTCTCCCATGGTGGAGACTCTGTGTGGTCTCTAGGTTCATGGACCCCCATGGCTGTCTTAAAGGGGCTTAGCATCCCCATCTTGCTGCCCTAACAATAGTTAGGAGGTGCTGTGGAGTGAATGCGAGTGAACAACCACGGGAGTCCAGACCAAATTGAAATATAAAGAGCCTTTATTAGCTGCCTTCCAGCCGGCCAGTGACTGCTCTGCCTTTCTCCATGCAAGGAGTCCAGAGAGCAGCAGTGACCCTTTGTTCAGGACCACTTTGAGGCACATTAACCACATCCTGTTTTTGCAGAGCAAACAACCCAAGACAAAACAGTTTTCCCAAGCAACGTCAGAGTCATGCCATTTATGACCATGTTGTTCACGGTGTCATCTTATTCTTCAGAGAGCTGACAGTGTTCAATGAAAGAATGCCTACGTGCTGGGAAGAGGCCATGATACTATATCTCAAGACCTGGCCTGGTGTTAGCACTGACAACTCTATCTGGGGCATGGTCCGCAGCCTCAGTAGTGCTCAAAAATTCCCACTCTCCAACAAAGGCAGCCTAAGACCAGAAGGTGATCTGGGGGGGGGGGGGGGGGGAATAGGAGGGAGCTCCCAGATTCAAATGGGTTTTCAGGGGCTTAACACAGCTCTTTCTCTGATTTCAAAGCACACCAGCAGGGTTGTCAGGGTCACAGGACAATCCATTGTGAGATGCCCTCATGTGTGTGTTTGTGTGTGTGTGTGTGTGTGTGTGTGTGTGTGTCGGGGGGGGGGGGAGGAGAACTGTGTGTGGTCTCTAGGCTCACGGACCCCCATGGCTGTCTTAAAGGGGCTTGGCATCCCCTGTCTTGCACCTTTGATGCTGGGTAGTGGGGCAGCCTATGACCACAAGGTGATCTGGGGCTGTGGTTGTTAGGCACTTAACCCAACTTCCAGAGATTGGGAAGTCTACCCTCTGCATGAGGAGCAAGCAGCCTGCCAGTGTGGCTCAGTGGTCAGATTAACAAGGGGGCAGGTCTCTGGAAAAAGAGGGTGGGCCCAGATGACTAGCCGGAAGTGGTCAGGTGAACAAAGGGGTGGGTCCACTTAAATGTGGAGGAGGGTCACAAAAGGATGCAAATTCCCCACCTTCCTGTGGTCCAGATTCTGGATGGCAGCAAGAAAGTCCCTGTCCTCAAGAAAGAATGTTCCCTTTGAATGAGGCAGAAGCTGGTTCTCAGGACCCAATGACTAGTACGGTAGGCCCTCGGGTTATGTAGGAGATCCATTCCTATGGCGATATGACATGATTTTTGCCGTAAGTCAGAATCCACCTTCATAAGCGCCTCTGTCACTCATTGGAGCACATACACAGCAGGAATGAAGTGAAACAGTAAAAAAAAATAAAAGAAAATAAAAGAAAGACAACAATTCCTGACCTTTACTTGTGGTAAATACAGTAATTAATAAAAAACACAAAACACACATGGACATTCGTAGAAGTGACAGAACTTTTTTTTTTTTTAATAAGTAAATGGGAGATGTCGACGTAACCACAAAACGATGAACAATGAGTCTGAAGCAACCCCAGGACCACCTGTACTATTCCTTCTTTTTGGGAGGTCCCATTGCACTGTTACTTGCCTCTGACCATCACCAATTGTGGGGCTGACTTCACTCTCTGACTCCAGGGTGGGCCTGGACTCAGGCCCGGCTCATGAGAGCCACTGGGGCATCCGTGGAGCGTCAGGAAGGAGGTCCTCTCTGCTGGGGCTGCTAAACTGGTGGGAGGTAAACTGCTGTGGCCAAATGCCCCCAAAATGGCCTTTATTAGGGTTTAGGAAAAGGCTGCCTATCCTGTAGTCAAGAGATGAAGAGAGCTTCCTGATGACATCCTCATGCCCAGATCAATTTTTGCTTGAAATCGTGTTGCGTGCCTGAACTTCATCACTGTTTGATCCATTACATTCTTTTGTTCGCTTAAGGCTGTGATCGGCCAACTGTGGCTGTTTAGCCCCTTGAGTGTGGCTCCTCCACAAAATACCAGGGCCTGGGCAAGTTTATTTTGAAGAAGTTTCATTAGAAGAAGTTTAAGTTTAAAAAATTTGGCTCTCAAAAGAAATTTCAACCATTGTACTGTTGATATTTGGCTCTGTTGACTAATGAGTTTGCCGACCACTGGCTTAAGACAATTTGAATTGGGCTTTTGCTCCTTGAAACCAAGAGTGATTTGGTCCCAGTTGAAATCTCTATCTCTAAAACTGCCTGTCAGGAAAAGCCGAGTTAACGTCAAGGAGTTCTTCCTTAATACTTTAATACAGGAGGAAGGACTGAGGAGCATTTGTTGAAAGCCGGATCTATGAAGAAGAAAACCAAACTTTTTTTTTTCTTAATTAAACAACCCTGATTTCACCTCTGTGAAGTTTCTAAGTGGTGAGAATTATTACTTAACAAGCGAGATCTTTCATGGTAAACCACATAATTTTAAAAAAATTAAATTTATTGGGGGAAATATTGGTTTCTTCTTTGAACAGGCTGTTCATAACTTACGCCTTGTATTCTTTTTGTTTTTAAAAGAACCCTTGTTCATTCCAGATATTAGAGCCTTGTAAATTTTACAGTTTTCTCTCAGTCTGCCACTCATTTGCTTACTCTGTCAACATTGTCATTTGCTGGAAAGACATCTTTATTTTTGATTTAATGAAATTAACCAAATTTTATTTTATGGTTTGGGCTATTGGAATTTTACTTAAGAAGTCTTTTTTATTTCATGAAGAAACACTCTTATATAAGCCTCTCTAAAGTGTATCATTTTATTATTTACTTTTGGGCTTTTAATTAATCTATAATTTCATGTTGCATGTGGTGTTAGATCTTCTATCCACAGTGACTCACTTTTCCACAGATACCATTGCAATAGTTCTTCTTGCCCCCTTAATTTGTGGTGTTTTATTTGTATATTAAATCCCCATGTAAGTAATGACATGTTACTGAGTTGTCTGTTCTGATATATTGTCCCACTTTCTATTCTTGCACAAATAGTGTTTTTTCTTCCATGATAATATATTGTAATAACTGGCAAGAAGATCCTCTCCTTAGATCTTTTTTTTCAAAGTTGTTTTAATTATTTGGGGGCATTTATTCTTTCCACATAAATTTTAGAATTATTTCACACGGTCCCTAATAAAATCTGGTTGGCATTGTTATTGGCATAATTTGGACATCATAGATTAATTTGATGAAAATTGACAACTATATACAATTAGGTTGTCTCATCCAATAGCATAGAATGTTGCTTCATTTATTCAGATCTTTTAAGATGTTTTCTCATAGAGTCTGAAAATTATTTTTCTAGGGAAATAATTTCTCACCTGCAATTCTTATTTTCTCTCTTTCTGGCATTGTATTTTCAAGATGTTGGTATTTCTACTTCTGTTCCTGAGTATCTCAGATTTGTTTCTATTCCCTTAAACCTTTTTGATATTTTCTAGAAGAGGTTACTTAAATTTATCTTCCAGTTTATTGATTTATTCTTCAGTAGTATCCAACCTATTTATCCAATTTATTGTGTCTTAGTTCAATTATATTCAAATTCAAAGATTTCTTTTCCCCCATTCATACATATTATTAACATCATCTGTATGTCATTGAAGAAATGTAGTATGATTACTTTAAAATTCTCTCCATGTGATAGATTATTTTCATTTTTATTTTTTTTTCTTTTATGTTGATTGTATTTCTTATATGATTAGTTGTGTAGGCAATTATCTAGTATTTCTATGGGTATATCAGTTATTTGTCTGGAAAGAACACTAGATCTTAGGCAGTTCCCAATGAATAAATAATTTCAGTGAAGGCAAATGGTATGCAAAAAATAAATCAGGCTGATGCGATAGTGTGAATACAGTAATGTTTGGTATGTTAGCATCAACTGGTTCAGCTGAGAGGAAACTAAACTAAGAAAGAGCAGCAATGAGCAGATCTGGATGATGAGGACAAATATGCTTGGTATATACTTGAAGAATAGGCAGAAGGCCAAGGTCGTTGGAGCCGAATGATGAAGTGCTGGAGTGATATTGGGTGAGAACAGAGAGGTAGGTAGAGTCCAGATTATACAGGATCTTGTAAACTATTCATTAAGAGTTTGTCTTTTATTCTGAACTAGAGGCCCCATAAATGAAATTCATGCATGGCTGTGTGTGTGTGTGTGTGTGTGTGTGTGTGTGTGTGTCCTTCAGCCCAGCCTGCACCCTCTCCAATCTGGGACCCCTTGAGGGAAGTCTGACTGCCCATTTAGGCCTAATCACCAGGGCAGTTCAGACATCCCTCTCACAATCCAGGACTGCTGACTCCCAACTGCTGCCTGCTCGCCTGCCTGCCTTCCTGATTGCCCCTAACTACTTCTGCCTACCAGCCTGATTACCCTATAACCACTCCCCTGCCAGCCTGATTAACAACTGTTCCTGCCAGCCTGCAGATCAGGTCCCCCATAACTGCCCTTCCCTGCAGGCCTGAGTTCCCACAATTGCCCTTCCCTGCAGGCCCAGTTGCCCCCAACTTCTCTCCTCTGCCTGCCTAGTCACCACTAACTGCCCTCCCTTACAGGATTGATCTCCCCCAATTGCCCTCCCTTGCAGGCCTGGTTCCTCCCAACTGCACTTCCCTGCTGGCAATTTTCTGGTGACCATCTTGTGTCCACATGGGGGCATCTATCTTTGACCACATGGGGGCAGCTATCTTTGTGTGTTGGAGTGATGGTCAATTTGCATACCACTCTTTTATTAGATAGGAGTAGAGACCCATTGCACAAAATTCGTGCATGGGGAGGGTGTCCCTCATCCCAGCCTGCACCCTCTCCAATCTGGGACCCCTCGAAGGATATCCGACTACCCATTTAGGCCTGGTCACTCCCAATTGCCCTCCCCTGCAGGCCTGGTTGCCAACAACTGCCCTCTCCTGCAGGCCCGGTCCCCCCCAATTGCCCTCTCCAGTTGGTCCGGTCACTCCTAACTGCCCTCTCCTGCAGGCCTGATTGCCCCTAATTGCCCTCTCCTGCAGGCCTTGACCCTCCCAACTGTCCTCCCCTGCTGGCCTGATTTCCCCCAACTGTAAGGTGACCAGATCATCCTGCTTTTGTCGGGACAGTCCTGATTTCTAACAATTTTTCCTGTGTCCCACGGCATTTTAAAAAAGTCCCAATTTTTGGAAAGAATCTTTCCAATCTCTTCAATCTTTCAAAAAATCAGGACTTTTTAAAAACGCCATGGGACTTGGGAAAAATTATTAGAAATTGGAACTGTTCCCCCAAAAGCGCCACGATCTGGCCACCTTACCCCTGCCTTCCTCTGCTGGCCTGGTCACCCCTAACTGCTCTCCCCTGCAGGATTGGTTCTCCCCACCTGCTCTCCCCTGTTGGCCATCTTGTGGTGGCTATCTTGTGTCCACATAGGGGCAGCTATCTTTGACCACATGGGGGCAGCCATCTTGTGTGTTGGAGTGATGGTCAATTTGCATATTACTCTCTTATTAGATAGGATGAGCTGGTAATCTTCCTTAGGTTTCTAAATAAGGAATGCAATGCTCTCATTTGCTCCCTTGACCAATATTTTATTACGATAATTTTAAACATACAACAAAGTTGGATGAATTTTACAGTGAACACCTCAAATCAATTCTACTATTATCATTTTATCAAACTTGTTTTATCATTATCCCCTATTCACCTATCCATCCATTAATCTATCAGATTTTTATGTATTTCATGATTTAAAGACCGTAGTACATTTACCTCTAATTAATTCAGTTACATATGTTATTACCTAAAGTTTTGGGTGTGTTTTTTTATGAAATATTTACATAACAATGTGTAAATTGATGGCATTCTATAAATATTTGCACCTGTGTAAAACAAATCCTATTGAAATATAGATTATTACCATCACACTAGAAACTTGTGCTTTTTCCCAGTTAATAATAATCACTGCCTCAGAAGCCACTACTATACTCATTTATTCCCACCATAGATTAATGAAACCTATTGGAAAACTTCCTATAAATATACTATTTATATAGCATGTGCTCTTTTGTGTCAAGTGTATTTCACTCAAGACATTTCTTTTACAATTCACCCATGTGTTGAATAAGCATCCATAATTTATTCCTTTTGGTTGTGGAATAGTTTTCCATTACATAAATGTACCACAGGTCCTTCATTTTACAATGAACATCTTGGCTGTCTGCAGTGTATGACAATTACCATTAAAGCTGTGATTAGAATTGTTGCACAGATCTTTTAGTAACATATACCTTTTATTTCTCATAGGCAAATCTCTGGAGTAGAATTAATGGGTCATAAAATAGGTGAGTTTTGTTCTACAGGAAGTTAGCTGACTTTCCTAAAGTGCATGTACCTTCCTTATTTAGTTTTTAAAGACAATCATCCTGGTTGTTATCTGAATATTGTTAAGGGAACAGGAATAACAAGCCAGGAAGCCAGTATATTGTCATAGCCTATAGACAGAATCTATGTGTTCATTATATCTCCATAAACGTACAACAAAGTTGTATGATTTACTGTAATCATACCAACTTAAAAATCATATGATTTTTAATTGCTAGTAAAGCTGATTTAGTGTAATCATACCAAGTTAAAATCATATGATTTTTAATTCCTAGTAAAGCTGAAATCTGACTCAGAATGCCATAACCACAGGGCTGGCTACAGCTGTGTACTTTGGATATAGGGGAGAGATTAAAACCCAAGTTCTACTTACAGGAAAGAGTTTTTCATTTTACAGAAGGTAATACCTGTAGATCACGCAGAAAA
The DNA here is from genome assembly GCA_963924515.1 of Vespertilio murinus. Lineage (NCBI taxonomy): Eukaryota > Metazoa > Chordata > Mammalia > Chiroptera > Vespertilionidae > Vespertilio > Vespertilio murinus. Next base: position 64,753,366 of record OZ004704.1, on the reverse strand, counting down.
TCCCACAAGCCTCCGTGGCATTTTCCACGTGAATGATGAGTTGTCAAGCAAAGCTGAATTAATTTTCCTTTTTTCAAATCATGAGGCTTGTAGATTTTTCTTTTTTTTATTAAAAAATAAAATACAGATTTAGAAAAGCCACATGAAAGAATTGTATAACTTCTAATTATTATGAGATGAATGCTCTCTTTACTATCACCAGGCCAAAGAATAACGTTTTGTCAACCAACCAGAAGCCCCTCCAGGAAACTGTCCGAACCAGAGAATCTCCTCCTCTAAAAGTAAACACTGCCCTGACTTTTATGGTAATCACTTCCTTCTTATTATTTTACTGCTTGAGTATATACTTTATTAGATAGTATAGTTGATTGTGTCTATTTAAAACTTTGATAAGGCATTCTCCATTCCATTCTTTTAAAAAATGTTTAATTCATTAATTACAGTTTGTATTCAATATTATTATGTATTAGTTTTAGGTGTATAGCATAACAGTTAGAGAATCATATACTTTACAAAGTGGTCCCTACCAAATTTTTAGTGCCCACCTGGCATCATACATAATCCTTTGTAATAAAAGCCTAATATGCTAAGTGTCTGGTATACTGTTCAACCAATCAAAGCATAATATGCTAATGATATGCTAAGGCCACTCAACTGCTCACTATGAAGTGCACTGACTACCAGGGGCAGACACTCTGACCAGTAGGTTAGCTTGCTGTTGGGGTCCGGCTGATCAGGACTGAGTGAAACAGGCTGAACATGCCCTGGAACTCTCCCCAGCTGGCCAACCTCCTGCGTCCCTCCCCAGCCCTGATAGTGCACTGGTGGGGTCCCTTGGCCTGGCCTGCGCCTTCTCACAATCTGGGACCCTTTGGGGGATGTTGGATAACTGGTTTTTGCCCAATCGCAGAGGCCAGGTTGAGGGGACCCCACTGGTACATGAATTCGTGCACTGGGCCACTAGCATATGTATAACAGAATTGAAAATTCTAAGTATATTTACTTTTTCTCTGTTCTATTTCCTTTATTTGATATTACTTCCTTAATTTCTATTTTATTTCGAAATAATCTGGTCTTAAACCACTAAATGAGTTACCCCCAATTTGAATACTATGTCCTAAGGAATATGATTTAAGACAGATCACAAAGGTATCACTTCCCAATTCCTTTTACTGACGTTGCATTTCTAGCATCGGAAATCAAGACTTTGATTCTCTGTTAAAGCAAATGTCTTTGGAAAGGGGCCTCAACTTTGCTAATATTATGCCTTAAAGTCAATGATTTATTAATTTTTCTGAAAACTCAGTGTGTTAGAGGGGAGAATAGAGAAATGCCGGAGCCTGAAATGTGTGCCTGAAATGGAACAATGGTGAGAAAGGTGCTGAGAGAGAAGTATTGCCGTTACCATTTTACCTAAAGGTTACTACAGCTGGCCCAAAAGAAAATGGATATTCACTGCTAGAAACGACCTTAACATCTGGACAGCATGACTCAGTGGTTAAATGTCGATCTATGAACCAGGAGGTCATTCTTTGATTCCTGGTCAGGGCACATGCCCAGGTTCAGACTTGACCTTGAGGAGGGGGTGTGCAGGAGGCAGCAGATCAATGATTCTCTCTCATCGTTAATGTTTCTATCTCTCTCCCTTCCTCTCTGAAATCAATAAAATAAATATATATGCATATATACAGGTAAATGTCCATATACATACATATATACATACAGATAGATAGATAGATAAAGAAGAAAAATAAAAGACCTTAGCAGTTCATTCTTTGAATGAGGAGGAAAGAATCCAGAAGAAGGTTAAACCAGAATTGGGAAACAGAGCAATCATGCATCATTTGCTAACTCTGCAGATAAGATATTAACCAGTGCTGCTGGAAGATGGAAGACAGGGAAGGGAGTGGCCTGGAATTACCCGGAAAGGAGGGGAGTGTGGTGTGATTACCTCTTAAGCAAGAGGTGTCAATGGACCATAATAAACTCTGGTCCTCAGGTTTAGGCAAATTGCCAAGTCTGGATCCTTACTTTTTGTTGCCAAAACTCAATCCCACTAGAGTAATCTGTCCAAACAAATCAATACACAAATTATGAAAACTACTTCAAAAGTCATCAATGGTATTATCAGACAGTCAGTGTTCTCCTACTGGGTCTATAGATTTGGGCGGGGGGGGGGGGGGGGAGAAAGCATATTGGAAAAAGAGCACATACCAAATGTGTGTGTGTGGAGAAGGTCTTTCTCCTTTTTTGCAAGCATCTCAGGTGGCCTTGAATTTCATCACCATGTTGGGATGTTCTGGGCCCTATGATTTTGTCTGGGTGGAGGTGTCACTTACTAACACTGCAGGGTTATTTGCACCAGGTCTGTATGCAGACTAAGACAATTTAACCAATTTGAGGTATGAATGTTACACAAACAGCACTCAGTGTATGAAGTAAAGAAAATTTAAATGTACCACAATGCTTATATTACATTTTATCATATTTCTAACCTCTCATCAGTTGCATAAGACTGCTTTTCTCTGGAAGAACCAATGCCCTTAGAAGAAAGATGAATTTTCTCTTATTTAATCCATAGAAACATTACACATTATTTGCAGTGTTTTTGGGCCCAAGAAAAAGAGAGACTTTTCCCTTGTTTGGAATTCTGTGGGGCTGGAATAACCAGGGGGAGTTCACCCATTTTCTCTTTGTCAATTTCTAGAGACGGAGTCAGATGAAAATATGACCACACTGCTTTCTTCCAAGAATAATTATCACTCAATTACCTGAGGAGAAGTCCAGCACAAAGTTCAAAGTATTTATAATCTTTGGAGAGAGAGAGAGAGAGAGAGAGAGAGAGAGAGAGAGAGAGAGAGAGAGAGAGAAAGAGAGAAAGAGAGAGAGAGAGAGAGAGAGAATGTGGATCTGTTCTTACCTGCCTGAGATTAAAGAAGAGACAGGTGTGTGTGACCTCCTCCCACCTCCAGTGACTTTGCCATTAGAGCAGGAGTCCCCACGTGCCTTAAACTCAGAGAAAAATAATTTAGTTGGGCTGTAGGATCAGGAATGCCCCTGAACGTTATGCGTAAGGAAAACTTAGACATGTCCAATCATCATGTAAAATAAAGCATGACTAACAGATGGCTGTGACCCCTGCCCCTCAACACAGATGCTCCTCACTCCACTCCTTTCAGAACAGAGGTGAATGCTTTGTAAACCACACCTGACAAGGCTGTGGGCCTGGGGCAGAGACCAGAGCCTGCAGAGGAAGCAATGGACCGCAGTATTGGATCTGGAAGTTCTGCGCTTCTTCCAGGTGAGGAGCATGGGATACCCATTTGAAATCCTTGGTGAGTAACAACACCCGCCCCCTCTTTCAGTACTCTGTCATCGCCTCATTGATTCTGCAGTGAGCCATACTCTAAGGTTTTACCAGCGAATCTGCTCTGTGAACATATACTTCCAGTTCTGTTCCACTAGAGCAGGTGTGAGAACTTCAAGGATATAAGCAAACAAAATGACCACATTATGTGTTACATAATGATAGCATTTTCATATGATTTCACAATAATCTCTATATATATCTACACTAATAAAAGAGAAACATGCAAATTGACCACCAAGCCACCACACCCACCAGCCAATCAGGAGTGAGTATGTAAATTAACCCAACAAATATGGTGGCAGCCACGGAGCTGGAGCAAGCAGGAGGCTTGGGTTGCCCCTGGTGATTGAGGAAGCCAAGCTTCCTGCCCACCCTGGCCAGCCCTGGCCTCCGCTCAAGGCTACAAAGTTTCAATTATAGAAGATAAATAAATCCCAGATACCTGCTTCCATCTAGCCCTGGCCTCCGCTCAAGGAAGTGCTGGAAAAAAAAAAAAGAAAGAAAAAGAAAAAAAGAAAGAATGAATAAAAGGAGGGGCTTGGAGCCTAGGTCACTGGGGGTATGGCCAGCCTAAAAATAGTCCTCAGCACCTCACCCAGGCTGGCCAGGCACCCTTGTGTGGACCCCCATCCTGAAGGGGGTGTGGACAGTCTGAAAATAGCCCTCAGCCCCTCACCCAGGCTGGCCAGGCCCCTAGGGGGACCCCCTACCTAGGTTGCAGGTTCCTCCCTGGCCAGGGCCCAAGTCAGGGCTCATGCAGAAGGCAACCAATTGAAGTGGCCCTCTCACATTGGTGATGTTTCTCTCTGTCTTTCCCCCTCTCTTCTACGCTCTCTAAAAATTAATGGAAAAATATCCTCATTTGAGGATAGAAAAAAAGAAAGAAAGAAATGTCATATCCCATGAAGGAGACATCTTGAAAATGTCTAAAGAAAGTTGTTATGAAGGGACTGGAGTCTGTGTTGATGAGAACACCTTGGCGGCTGCGGCAGCTGGCAGTGGCAGCAGCAGTGGAGTGATGGGGGTGGCGCCTTCCCCTGACCAGCTCGGTCACCTCTCACAGAGGGAGGCCAGGCTGTGGCTTAGGCCTGGGTCATGGGCCTAAGCCATCAGTAGGACATTCCATGAGGGCTCCCAGACTGTGAGAGGAGACAGGTTGGGCTGAGGGACCCCTTTGCCCTCACTCCAGTGCACGAATTTCATGCACTGGGCCTCTAGTGATAAGTAATAAAGAAGAGTGTGGGACATACAATCAGCCAACTGCTCAAGAACAGCTAACCTCAGGAGATTGCCTTTCCAACCTGTGTGAGATCAGGCTGAAGAGTTCTGTCTTGTAACACATTCTTCTCAACTTTGGGGCTGTAATTGGTTAAAACACTGAGCCACATACTGGTGATTCCCATCCCACAAGTCCAGGTGTTCACAGGGCATAGTGAAATGAGTGAAGTGACAAATTGGGATAGGTTTTTTTGTATTCTTCTGCTACTCTTGAAAGGATATTCATTATAAAATTTTAGAAAGTACAAGAAACATAAAAAAGAAAAGAAATATTATTAGTAATCTCACTTCAAAGATAATTCTAGTAACTCTGAATGTGTATCTATAATTATGTCCCCCCCTAAATTTATATCTAATTATATCAATCTGGAAGCTATATCTATGTGTACATATGTATCAATTTATTTTTATAAATTTGGAAATCATACATATATAGTTATATCATACTTGTTTATCCTGTATGTATAAAATATAATATCTTATATCCTAGTTTTCACACATTTAACATTGTGTACATATTTTCAAATATTTACATTTAATTATTTGGGAAGGTGACATTTAAAAATTATACAGTGATTCATTGTATAGTGTTTTAAAAAATGCATTGTACACGGTTTTTTTTTTTTTTTCCATTCTACTACTACTGAAATATGATCCTTAAGAAGGCAAGGATATTAGTCTGTTTTGATCACTGATGATCCTTTAGTACACAGAAGAGTGCGTGGTAGGCAGATAACAACTCTCCAAAAACATTTGTTGAATAAATGACAAAGTTGCATTTTTGAAATATGTATGATTTCCTTAGCTACTCCTTAGAACCAACACAGAACTTACTTGTGGTGAAAGTTATTGCCTGCTAACTTGAGGACCAAATCTTCAAATGCAGTGTTGTTGTTTTTTAAATCTTCACCCGAGGATATTTTCCATTGATTTTTAGAGAAAGATGAAAGAGGGAGGGAAAGAGAGAAACATCGATGTGAGAGAAACATATCGATTGGTTGCCTCCTGCACATGCCCTGATCAGGGCTGGGTTTGGGGAGGAGCCTGCAACTGAGATATGTGCCCTCGACCAGAATCCAGCTCAGGCCTACAGTCTATCCACTGAGCCAAACCGGCGAGGGCAAATGCAGTGCTTTTAAGGAACAGTGGCTTTCTCACAGCCAGTGATGAGAATACCTCTACCACTCGAGAGTTTTGGAGTGTCTTGCTGCCTTTCTGGCTCCTTCTCTTGAGAATGATGGCTAAGAGGCCGGTGAGGGTTACTAAGAGAGCTTTGTCTTGGGCAGAGCAACACTATCTGGATTACACTGGAAACAAGTTTACCTGGTGGCAGTGACACCCTGATGATAGGGTCCCTGTTAGGAAAAACTTCCTCAGGATTCCTGGATGGGAACCACTTAGAGCAACTGGTGTGATTCTTCCAGGCTATGCCTCCACACAGTCTCTGTAGGTGGCCCGGGAAATCCACCTCTTTCTCAGCCTTAGCTGACATGAAGTTCCCAATTGTGCACTCAAGTTCTGGCATTTGTTTGTGTCCAACCAAGTGCCACATGAGGAGTGGCAGTGACTACATGCTGCTTAGATGGCTGGAGGTGGGAAGGTAAGTTCCCCATGGCAGTGGGAGACATAGGGAGCCTCGGATTTTAGAGCAAGGACCTGGGGTGGAGGCAGGGAGAGGGGAAAGAGCACTGTTCCAATGAGAAGTTATAGAGTGAAAGGCCTGGAACAGATTTTACTTATAGCTCAGTCTTACTCAAAGGTTAATCCTGGTCAGCATCTTATTCCATTGAATGAGGTAAAAATGTAAGTCAAACTGAGTAGGGCAAATGCATTTCATTAAAAAGTTATTTAAGAAATTTGCTGATTCATGGTATTGACTTAATTTTCTTTTAAAAAATGCCTTCTTTGTATTACAAACTTTAAAAAAAAATTCTTTCTTGACCTAGCTGGTTTGGCTGAGTGGACAGAGCATTGACCTGAGGACTTAAGAGTTCCAGGTTTGATTCCAGTCAAGGACACAAGCCCAAGTTACAGGATCAATCCCCAGTGGGGGATGTCCAGGAGGCAGCCAATCAATGATTCTCTCTCATCATTGATGTTTCAATCTCTCTCTCTTCCTTCCTCTCTGAAATTAATAAAATATACTTTAAAAATTGCCTCCTAAGTAATGAATTTTTAAAACATCTGAGTGGGCATGTATCCATGGTTACCTCATAATGATCTCAAAGATTTCTGAAGACAGAAATTTTGTCCTAGATTTTTATAGAGTTTCCACTTATTAATCTTCCTTCTGTCTTGCTTCAACACTTTATGATTTGAAAACGTACTTGGCACTTTTTTGTTGTTAAAAAAATTTAGTAACATTATTAACCATTTTTACTTTATTAATTTGGGCAAAGATCCTGAGGAAAGAGATTGTGTGGCTGAAAAATAGCTTAGTATGACCAGTCTATCAAGTAAGAAGAAAGAGGTGATGTTGGGGAGGAAAACCATGTCTAAAAGACCTTGCAAATCATGTGAAGGAAATTGTGCCTAAAACAATGAGGAATACTTGAATGTTTTTATGAGTAAGAAAGATCAGACAGTTCATTTAGAAAGCACAGGCTGACTTCCCTGGGGGAGAACAATTTGGCGAGGGGCAATTTACAAGGCAAGCAGATCAGTTAGAACACTGTAGCATTGTCCAAGTAAGAGTTGATGGCGGCCTAAATCCAGGATAGAGACAGTGAGCTTGGAGAGAGTAGATTAATTTGAAAGCCATGGTGGAATAATAAATGGACAGGTAAAATGGATAAAGGATAGAGAGCATAACATTAACTATTTGAGTCTGGGTTTCCCCTAAAGGCAAGTCTGAGACAAGGACTGTGGTTCAAGAGGTTTGTTGTAGAGGTGACCCCGGAAGTAAGAACGAGGGAATGAAGGGAATGAGTCAGAAAAGGAGGAAAGCCCGTTTAAGGAAGAAGAAAATCCAGTCAGTGTGCATTGCTGAGCTGTTTGTTGCTGTACAAAACTCGGCACAATCTTGTGAGAGATCCGCTGAGGAACCACTTTGCAAGCCCCCCAGATATGTCCCTTGGAAGACTAGAAACTGGGCCTTCATGCCTAGATTAGTGTCTCTTTGGTTTGTGGAACCTGCAACCTAGGTATGTCTCCTGATCGGGAGTTGAACTGGTGACCTTTTGGTGCCTGGGACCATGCTCAATCTATAACAGTGGGGATTGTAACCCATCCCACTCTTCTTCTTACATTGTTTCTGTAAATGCTAACTCTGATTAATATGTAGCTTATAGATAAACAGCATCTACATATATAAAAGCCTAATATGCATATTTACCCAGAGAATGGGTGTTTAGTTGCTCCCTATGACGTGCACTGACCACCTGGGGGTGTTGTGGGATAAAGGGAACCTCCAGCTGGTAGCCAGAAGGCCCCGATCTGCCCTGATTGCTGGCCAGGCCTGGAGACCTTACCCATGCATGAATTTTGTGCACCAGGACCTCCAGTTTTTATATAAGAATCCTAGGAACTAATCAGAAGATACAGTAAAACCTCGATTTTTCAGACCTCTATTTAATGGACTTCAGATTTAATGGAGTAAATTTCTGGTCTATATGTCATATGCTACAATTAACACCCTATTCATTTAAAAATGCTTTTAACCAAGATTTGCTAATAATTAAATTAACAGGTTATATTTCTTGTTACTTCATTGTTTTTTTTTAAACAAATGTTAGCAAATAGGTCATATGTTGGAAAATATACTGTATAATATCACCAACATAAACAAATATTACATATCTGCCACTATAGTCTACATATCTGAATTCAAGAGTCTCAGCTTATAAACAATGTTTGGCAAATGATTAGCGTGTTATCTCACTGCATGGTGAGTGGTAATTGATTCTGTTGTCTCATGGTGTGACTTTCTGCAGCAGTTTTTTCTGGTGTGGGGTGATGTTCTGGTGTGCTCTAAGTCATGCTTCAACCATGTGCATTAGTTTACTTGCAATGACTGGTGAATGCATGCATGTACTAGATCTATCCGGTATAAATTTAAAATCACTGTAATACAAATAGAAAACTTTTATGTGAAATCAAACTTTTCAGGCATACTTAATATTTCAAATATGTTTCTATTGATTTCAGAGAGAAGGGAAAGGGAGAGATAGAAACATCACTGGGAGAGAAACATGGGCCGACTGCCTTCTGTACACTCCCTACTGGGGATTGAGCCTACGACCGGAGCATGTGCCCTCACCAGGAATCGAACTGGCAACCCTCTGGTGCAAGGGACAATGCTCAACCAAGGGAGCCGCACTGGCTGGGCCATACTTCATTTTAATTACACAAATGTGTCTACACAATAAAAACAGGTTAATTAATTTGTCAACTTTTTAACATAAACATTCGAAAAAAACAATTTTATTACATATGGACGTCCAGCTTTAATGGACATCCCTCACTCAAATTAGGCCATTGTATTGAGGTTTTATAGTTTTGGGAGATTTGCTGACTCCGGAAACCATAAAACCATAGAACTGGGATGACAAAGACCAGGATGACACACACCAAATGATCACCTGACCAGTTTCAAGACCCTTGGGAGAATGGCCTGTGCTGGCTGCCCGTGGAGAACTTTTCAACTCCCTCCCCCTGCCTTCTTTGTTCTGCCTAACGCCTCCCTCCTTTATTTATTTTTATTTTTTAAAATATATTTTATTGATATTTTACAGAGAAGGAGTGAGAGAGAGATAGAGAGCTAGAAACGTCGATGAGAAGGAAACATCAACCAGCCGCCAAGGTACCTGCCCTTGACCAGAATCGAACCTGGGACCTTTCAGTCCGCAGACTGACGCTCTATCCACTGAGCCAAACCGGTTTTGGCACACCTCCCTCCTTTAAAACCTGTCTGCACTGAGATGTTGAGATGGGCTTTGCGACAAGAGTCCCCACCTTTCAGGTCTCTGGCACCTGAAGAAACCACGTCTCCTTTTCACCAACTTCTGTCTCGTGACTTTGGCTCTTGTGGTAGCAGGCAGGCAAACTTGGGTTCCAGTTACAAACGCGTCACACGTCCCAGAGCAGATCAAAGGAACTTGGAAGAGAGAATGTTTTCTGCTCATGGGAATAATGCAGTAAGGAGTGAAATAACATATTAGTTTCCTAGGGCTGACATAACAAAGTGTCACACTTTGTGGCTTCGAACAACAGAAACAGACTGCCTCACACACAATGCTGGAGGCTGGAGGTCTGAAATCAAGTTGCTGGCAGGGTCCTACTTCCTCTGGAACCTGTGGGGGCGGCCTGCCTTGCATCTTCCTGGTTTGGTGGCTTGCCAGCAATCTTCGGTGTTCCTTGGCTTGGAGCTGCATAGCTCCAACTTCTGTTCTGTGATGGTCTCCCTGTGTGTCTCTGTCTCCGCGAGTCCATTTTTCTGAAGGACACTGGTCACATTGCGTCAGAAGCCCACCCTATGATCTCATCCCAATTAATTCAATCTGTAACAACTTTGTTTCCAAACCAGGTCATATTCTCAGTTACTGAGGGCTAGGAATCCAACATATAGCCTTTTTTAGGGACACAATTCATTCCATAATGTATACAGTGATAGCTTGAGAGATGTGCAGGGTGATAGGAACTTATAAGTCTAACAGACAATGTTTTCTGCTCGTGGGAATGACCTAGGGCAGAGGGGAAACCTGATGATATAGTGAGAGAGAGAGAGGGTATAATCGTGGGAACAAAGAGCTTGGATGAACAAGAGAAATGCTTTATCCCAGTGGTCTTGGAAAAAAAACACAACTTGAAAAGTTTATTTGCAATAACAGGAGAGAAGGCATGGGTTAAGGGTTTAGATAAGGATGGGCTGTGGATTTGATGGCGGAAATAAGAGTTTCTCTTCTGAGTGTTTATATTTTCTCAGTGAAAAAAGAAACGTTTCTGATTTGAAATTCAGATCAATGTTATCATCACAATTAATATTGTTTTAGGGGATTGTGGTGCATATCGGAAAAAGAAAGAAATATATGAAGGTATATTTGAAACGCACATAAACCTTTATACTAGATACTTTAAGTATATTATTTACTCTAATTTTTATAACATTTGACACAGGTATTTTTTTGACGAAAGGACCTTTTCCTCTACATACCATAATGGTTGGGTTGAGTCTTAAATATGCTCACACATAGTAGTCCAGAGGTCTAGCTATTAGCACACGGCCATGCCAGTGAGCAGGTACACAGACCTGGTTGTAGGCAGGTAGACAGACCTGAGCAGAGCAGGGGCGATGGGCCAGGCACAGAAAGTCACCGGGGCAGAAAGCCCCAGGTGCATAACAATGGGCAAAACGGAGAAAGCCAGGACCTTGCCCCCGGGGTAACCTTTCCTCCCCTAGCTTATTGCTGTCCAGACTTTCCATATCACTGGTCATGTGGTTTGGACCCTCCCCTGACCTCTCCTCCCCTGGCGTGTTGCAAGTCATGCAGTAGATCCTCTTGGAGGAGGAACCAGGGGCTGCAGCGTGGCTTCATGTGACTACCACGGGGGCCTTTGCATGACCACTCCCTTAAACATTAAGCCCTAGAGATAACAACATCTAGGCCTCAGTTGTGTTTCAGCTCCAGGCCCAGAAAAGCAGCAAAACTGGACAAACAATGCCTTGGCTGACCTCTGGACCAGCTACACTAATGGCCCCCTGCTGTGGCCTCAACCAGTACGTGGAGCCAGGACACTGGAAGAGCACCCAGAGAAAACCGGTGACTATTCTGCTGAGACCTTACAGATAACCTGAACACAGGGACCCTGGGCAGTTCCCCCTCCCGAGAGCACGACCGACCGAGTCTTCCCCTTTCTCCTCTTTCCCCTCCCAGGCATGTAACCTTTATTGTTCTCTCTCCGAAGCTCCGAGGGCCTTTCTTTGGCCTCTATAATTTGTTTCCTGAACCTGTTTCTTCTACAGTTGACTACCTCTGCCTCTGTGACCTTCTAAACAAACTTCCTCGTGTAGTGTGAGTCTTGTACTTGGATGTATTTTCACTGTTTTGTGCTTTGAACCGACAAACTTTTTGGGTACCCTGCCTCTTATGAAATTGTTATTTTTTTAAAATCATCTTTTTTTTCCCCTTCCTGTTGGTTTCAAAGTTACATATTTGTCTATCACTTTTTAGTGGTTATCTTGAACAGTTTTAAACATACATATAAAAGTATAAACCGAAAGGTAAAAGAAAAAGAGTCTTGCCCAGCTAGTGTGGCTAGTGGTTGAGCATTGACCTATGGAGACAGGAGGTCACAGTTGGAATCCCCATCAAGGCACATGCCCAGTGTGGGGTGTGAAGGAAGCAGCCAATGAATGACTCGATCTCTTTATTGATGTTTCTCTCTCCCTCTCCCTCTCTCTCTGAAATCAATAAAATATATTTAAAAAATAAAAGGAGTCTTTACTCTGAATTTTTTCTTAACCACGACTCAAGTACTGAGGTTGCTGAACCAAGGTCAGGTATGACTTCACTGGTCTAACACCTGGTCCCATTCTCACCACGAGCACTTTGAACTTTGTGATTAGTCAGTACAAAGCTGAGAAGAATAGAGTTAAAAAAAGTATTTTTAAAGAAATATTTAAGGTATAGATTAAAAACCAATTAGTAACTATTTACCAAGAAGCAAATCATCTTATTAATATCACTGCTTATCAATATGAATCATGTGCTATAAAAGAAAGAAACCAAGTAGCCTAAAACAACAAAACAAAAACTTTCTTGTCATTTTAAACCTTTAAGGACCTTCATATTATTTTTCTTTTATCATGTATTTTGGATAACAACTACTTGTTAGAAGAATCCAGGCCAAGAAAAGAAATGCTACTCCCCCCTAAAAAAACCCCACTCCCAAACAAAACCCATTTAAACAGCTGTTAAAGGGCTGCAAATACAATTGCATTCTGACTAGCAAGCACTTTTGGTTTTGCAATGACCAACTTCACCAGCTGATCAAACACTGATTGGCCCTTTGTACTTTACCAGGCTTCTTTGTTCACAGCCCCCTCAGAGAGCATTGTCTCTTTGTTTTTACTTCTTACACGCAGATCAGTTTGTTAGCAGAGGTCTTTTCTGTGAGATTCTCCCTTGCCCCAACTGGTGGGCGGAGTTATGACATTACTGGCATCTGTCACAGAGACATCCCCAAGACATTGAACCGCCAATCAGCGTGTGCCGAAGTGTCCTGGAGCCCACCCCTTCCTGTTCCGCCCTGGGTTCAACCCTCTCTTGTTCCTCCCCTTAAAAAGACCCCCAGACCAGCCACGTGTTGCTTTTCCTCCATATCCATCTAGAGGCAGCCCGGCTGGGTCCTCTCTCCCCTCCCCACTCCTTCAATTCTGATTTCTCTACCTCCGTAATGAGTCCCGCTCATTACTGGGGAATAAACTTTATTTTAAAATGTCTTAGTGGTCAGTTTTCTGCGCCTCAAACCTTACATTTTCCATGCTTATCAATCCTTATACCAACAGAAGCTTAAGAATTTGAAATGTATACTGCTGTTTATTGCTGGTCTTCATTCTAAATGAGTCAACATTTAAAACCAATTTACTCTTCTGTATTTTGGCTATCTTTGGCTTAATGTCACTGCTAACATTTAAGAATATAAATTATATGTGAAGCGTTCTTGTCTGGTTAAGGCAATGAGTTGATTTTCCAAATGTTCACACACTAGAATTTAAATGTCAGATAATGATTCAAGCAAAGGTTATATGACAAAAATAACATCTGTAAGGAGATGATGGCATTTAGCCAACTATGTGGGAATCTGGACGATATAGTGAAAACACTTATCTTCAATCAGACCTGCCCCATAGACCTGCCCCAAATTGTCCCAAATTATGTCTTCATACTAACTATAGATTAGAGTAGAGATATTTTTGTTGATGGAAGTAGAGCTATGAACATTGAATACTATAATGTTAGCAGGAGTGTAAATGAATTTAAAAAATAACAAGAATCTAAATATTCTCTAATTATATTAAAAGTCATGCATCTCTGGCCCTGGCTGTGTGGCTCAGTAGGTTGAGGGTCGTTCCAGTCCCCGAGAGGTCACAAGTTCAATTCCTGGTCAGGGTATATGCCTGGGTTTCAGCTTGATCCCCAGTAGGGGGTGTGTAGGAGGTAGCTGATGGATGTTTTTCTCTCTCCCTCTCCCTTTTTCTTTCTCTCTAAAAATCAATGGAAAACTTGTTTTAAAAGAAATACATAAAAGCCCGGCATCTTTATACCTACTCTACTAAAGGTTTTGATACGCTCTGGTCTCTGGGGGTACCCAACCGCAGTCTTTGGTGCTATAGCTACAGCTGAGCCCAGGCATAGTGAGTGCATGCAGACACTAATGCTATGCATACCTCTTCCTCGTCTGATCCAGTCATTTTGCTAATCTAACTCTCCAGCCTTGGCCAAGGTGGAGCTTTAAGGACCTTTTTCAAGATAAAAAGCATAAAGGATAGTAAAACTTATGAGCTTTAATTTTCTTTCTACATTATCTGGATGACAAATTTATTTTGGCTCCAAGTTTCTTCCAAGACTTTTCTGAGGTCTTTAAAATTTCAAATCCTAGCCCAAACCGGTTTGGCTCAGTAGATAGAGTATCGTTGGCCTGCAGACTGAAAGGTCCCGGGTTGGATTCCAGTCAAAGGTGTACCTTGGTTGCGGGCACATCCCCAATAGGGGGTGTGCAAGAGGCAGCTGATGGATGATTCTCTCTCATTGATGTTTCTAACTCTCTATCCCTCTCTCTTCATTTCTGTAAAAAATCAATAAAATATATTTTAAAAATTCAAATTTTAGAATTAAAAAATGATCAAGAATAAAATAGGCAGTGATCTAATATAGATGACATGGCATTATAAAGTTAAAAAACTTGAATATAATATAAAGATAAAAAACTTGAATACAATATTGCTAAAAATTTGCTTTGAGTTGAATTTTAATAGATTGAGTAGGAAGAAACAACTTAGGGAGGATACACTTATTTTGAGTATTATTCTATTTTAGATTAAATTTTTAGTTTTATTTAGATGTTTTAATGTTTAGATAGTTATATTTTACATGAAAACTCTCTAGAGTAATTATTATTCCTATCCAATATTTTAGATCAAAGCTTACACAGTGGTAGCTACCTGGAATTTATTGGACCATTTATTGCATTTTAATTGTTTGGATTTTAAGGTTTCAGCCTGTCTTTTCCTTTACATGTGGGAAGGTACAGTTACAGTTGGAAAGCCTTATGAAGCATAAAATTCTGGCCTTAGGGTATTTTTCCTTGCTGGATACTATTTTCAGACTCAGTCCTTGTTTTTAATGTGAATCTGTAATTCACCCCATAGACAGGAGAAAGCAGGGTTCTTTCTCAGATTAAATAAAATCACATGAAATCCAGAACGGGAAAGTTTCTCTACATTCAACACTGGCTTTTCAATAAGAAGGTGTTTGTTCTACTTAACTCTCATTTTTACCTCATTGTTGTTGCTATTTAAAATGAAGACTAAAAACTTAATTGTGAAATCATTTTTTTCAAAAGTCTTAGAAAATATAAAAAATCAGAAAAAAATGTTTACATTTCCACATTCAGTTATGATCAGCATTGATGATTTTGTTCAGTCAATTCTTTTTCTCTAAGCACATTTCATACAAAAGTGAATTCAAGCTCATTTAAAAAATTAAGATTTATCAGCAACAATGACATTTAAAATAATGAAAACTGTATTGAAAGGGCAATTGTAATAGTAGGATGAGAGCTCAAATATATGATAACTCTAACATTAATTTGAAAATAAAACAATGTGAAAATTACAGTTTGAAGATTCAATTCCATCTAAAAGATTAAAACTAATTGAAAAATATGAAATGAAATAAACACTTAACATGTGAAACTCACTGAAATAGGAATTTTTAGGGGTGAAATAAGCAGGTTTAGGGAATTTTTAGAATTGGGGGTCCATGGGAAAAAAACACAGGGCTACAGAGTTACAAAAGGGTACATTTCCATAAGACAAGGGAGCAGGGAGCCAGCAGAAGTTGCATTTCCTTAAGATAAGGGAACTGGGAGTAGCCAAAGGTCTGTATTTACACAATAAAGAAGGAGGGTCTCACATGCTCCATGTGAGTTTTGACCTTTGAGTTCAGGAGTTGCTATAGTGACCAAATCAAAGGAGAATAATGGCCAGTCAGAGGGGATATTGAGGCACAAAAACTGCAGCATTTATAAACTGGGGTAAAAGTGTGGGACTCTTTCCCCCTCCCCAAACGGGAGTCTATGCTGTGAGACTCTTTCCCCCTCCCCACATAGGAATCTGTACTTGCTCTTCAATAAATTTCCACTTTTGCTGTACCATCTTCCATCTGTGGTTTCATTCTTTGACTCTAAGGGATGGAGAATCCAGGGAAGCCATCCTGCCCAGGGGAACACTACATGTTTCAGTCCAAAAATCCTGTCTCATCACATTATCAAAACCATACCATTTACTTCTCCCATCCTTGGTCCTTTCTCTTCGCCTCAAAGTCACAAATGACAGATAATAAAAGATTGAAAAGGAATCTATATGGATTCAGTATTTTTCTGAATTAATCTCATTATAGCAATTCTTTTTTTCGAAATCTAGGTGACAGTTATGGGACATTGGAATAAAGCATTTGCTTTCTTTTGCTTATATTAACCTTGAAAAGACCCGTGATGCTTTTGTTTGCATAAATATTTGGGCTTCTTTTAACATGAACATTTTTTCATATAGAATTTAGCCCCCAAACTGCAATGGAAAATATATTTTCACTTGCAAAAAAGAACAAACACGTTTTAGGGAATATGAATGGAGAACTATGTTGTGGGATTCCCGGAAGACACCCTAGGCTCATCGGTTGTCCACAAACTAAAGAAATACACATCTACCAGATGAGGCACTTCTAGAAATTGTGCTTGGAACATAAAATATCCTCGACATTTGTAAATGTGTTATTTTTTTAGTGTCACCAGACTTTATGTCTAAGGAATCTTTCCCCTATCACAAATACATGTTGAACTCTTCCCTACAGTTCTTAGGGTCTCAGGATATGTTATGTGGGGAAGTAAGTTTCCTGTGTATTCAAATCATTGTCTTCCCTATAATGGTGTTAGGGGCAGAAATAGAATATTGAGGACTAGCTGTAATTGTGGGAAATATTAATCATGCTCTGTTAACAGTGATTTTTTTTCTTATTTTTTAAAAAAGCACATACTAACCTGGCTGGGAGTTGTACGAGGGGCTTGAGAGCTCTCCTGGGAATTCAGCTCATCCTCCTCATCAGGGAGCTGCCTATTGTCATGGAAAGATTAACAACCTTCTTTCTGAAACCAGAGGCACCAGCCCTTTGTAAACCCCAAGTCCCCAATGCCTGTACTTTGTAAACATTTTACCTATTTTTATTCCCTTTTGCCTGCTTCCCCATGCTTGCATACCCATTTTCATTTTGCATACCCATTCTTATTCCTTCTGTCTACTTCCCCATGTGATCTTTGTCCTTGTACCCCATATAAGCAACTGGTTTATGGGGAACAGTAGGGCAGATTTTCGTGGGTGACCTGCTGTTCTCCCATACTGCTGACAGTAGTGGAATAAACACTCATGTATGATTTAACCCTGTCTCTGCTTAATTGGCTCAAGTAGTGACAGGCAACCCGGACCCCTTGGTTGTCTGGTTCCCATATTTACCCTGCTTTTGTATTATTTTTGTGTGAGTCATATTTTACTCCAAGTACATTTATCTGCATTAAGCCCTTCCCATTAGAACAGATCATATTTATGCATAAAGGCACAGGTACTAAAGTTTGTTTTTTTCAGGTGTGTGTGCCAAGACTAATTTTCCTCCTTCTGAGACATATCCAACACAGGCATCCAAATAAGAAATAGAACTAGAAAATGTTACAGTTTCTACAAAATTACAAATCCCATCCAAATTAAAAAAAAAAAAAAGAAGAAGCAGCAGCAAGAAAGCAGCATTTTCTAAAGTGGCCTCTCAGGACTAGGTTCGGTCCAACAGAGAAGTCAGTTTCTGTTCCAGAAATGGTTACCTCACCTGTTTGATGTTCTGTGTGCCCCACAGACAAGTAGTGCCACAGTGCGTAAACCATGCTCAAAATGTCATCAAGATCTGGTTTGACTAGTTTGAAGTGTTAGTTTTCCTCGACTTAGCAGTTATGAAATACTTTAATTTGTGCTGTCTCTTTGACCTCTCATAACAACCCCATGAGATACATGGGAAAGCTAAGGGATTGAAGCTACAAAGATGACAAAACTGTTTACCTGGCTTCAGTTAGAAGGAGAACTCGTGTCTTCTGACGCCTATCCCATCATTCTTTTCCCAGTGCTGTGCTGCCAGGAGACTGGGGTTGGAGGAGTCAGTCTAAGGTACATTCCTGAGAGACCTGGCAGCTCTTCCAAACAGGCTTCCTTAATACCCAGGAGTCCCAGGAGAATGCCTCCTCTCATCACAGGGAGAGAGAGTACTTCTGCCTCAAGAATATGGTGTGCATGGAAAGGACTAGATGTGAAGCCGGTCAAGAGAATTCACATGGAGATTTAAACTCCTTATCCGGCAGGCACTGAGGAGAAAACACTTGCTCTGTTTTGTTTTTTAACTGTTAATAATGAAAAAAACTAAAAACAGGAAGGAAAGGCAAGGGAAGCGATGTGGGTCCCAGGTACTGAGGAGTTGAGAACCCTGAAAAGAACTTCTTGTCATATTTTCAATTCTACCCATTTGTCTAAGGCAAGGCTTTGTGCTAAGCTTACCTTGAAAATAAAATTCTTTATTGCTCTCACATGATTATGTTTCCCAGCTGGTAAATTTCACTCAAGCACTGGGACTCTGACCCTCAAGTGTTGGGACAGTTGAGATATGGCAAGTAAGCTTTAGAGAAGTGTTTATGCCGGTTACCCCGCTTGACCCATTGGCCATCAAAGACTGGTTACTCAAGAATTCAACAGAGTGAGAGGAGTTAGGTGCATGTCAGGGCTATTTTAATAAACCTATGCTATTTTTGTTAGCTTTCCGATACAGAGCCATGCCAGACACACCGGATTCTCATCACTGAGCACATGAAGACACACTGACTGGTCCCAACTCCCCATTTTAGAACTGCCTAGACTTCTACACTTTGATAAGTTTTTATTCCTTTAATCATAAAAGTAAGGCGCACCTTTTGAAACATTCAAATGCCAAATAGATGTGTAAAGAAAAACATACATTTCTTTAGGAGGAGAACAATGTGAACAGCGTGGTGCACATTTCCCCATTAAAACGTGTTAATGGTCAGCGCGGGCATACGGGTGCATACACGTTGTTTATGTCGTCTTACAACCTATTCCGCCGTGTCTTTTTGTCATTAATTTATTTAACATATTTCCATGGTAGACATCTACATTTCACAAAAATCCTAAGAATATGTTAATTTCTACAAAATTACAAATTTGGAATTAGGAAGCACAGAAACCGTGGTGAGGTCGTGCTGGGAGTGCTGAGCTGAATGGGAGCAGAAGACCTGGGGATATGGACGCATTAGAAAAAAGCGCCGAGGGAAAAGGAGGAACAAGCCCTCAGAAGAACTCGGGCTAATGGAGTTGTCAGTTTTATTTACTCAGTCCAATTAAAGTCACTCACTGTTACTCTCAAAACAATGTCCAGGTATTGTTTGTGTTGGTATTTTGGGAAAGAGGCAGATCCAGGCCCATGTTCTAGTCTAACCGTGTACTTTACTGTGTACGTCACTGAATTCCCTTGAGCTTTCCTTTCCTTGCTCAAAAGGGACTGGATTAGACTCGATGATATCTTCAGTTCTTTCCTTGTCTGCTTTAATTTCCTGGAAAACAACCTCAAGAATGTTGTCAGGCATAAAGTAGTCTTTGTCCCGGAGCATTCTTGGTTGTTCTTGTCATTGCTCAACGGCAGTCCACTGGGCTGATTACACAGGTCACATTACCCTACCTTTTTAGCTTATAATACTGCCCTTCTGTTTTCCAGGTTATAAAGAGTTTCCACACACCTTAGCACATCTGATTATCAGTTTTCCAGTGATGTCGACTGATCAGATATCACTTTAATCCCCATTGTGTGGATTAGGGATTAAGCATAGCGTGGACTTGCACAAATGTGATTCCCTACCGGCATCAGCTACAGCATTGATGGCTGAATAGACATATGATTCGGATAGAGTCACCACCTTGCTCTTAGTTGAGTTTTATGTATGACATGTTTGTAATAATAAGGAATGGATGTTAGTTGGTATTTGTAATTCAGGAAAAAGGAGGTTTAAATTCACCAAGGAGATTTTTTTTTTTACCGCAGATGAACATAAAGAATCTTCTGGAACATCACCAGATAAAGGTATTTTTGATCCAGTGGAACTGTTAGGGGCAGAAATAGAATACCAGGGACCAGCTACAATGATAAGAAATCGTAATCATGCTCTGCTAACTGTGATGGTTCTGTCCTGATTACAGAAAGCACATCTTAACCTGGCTGGGAGTTGTCTGCCCTGGGACATGGGAGCCAACATCGGAATGTGGTCCATCCTCCTTTCCCAAGAACTGCCTATCATTATGGGAAGATTTACAACTTGGAGGCTGAAACAATCTAGTCCTGGAGGCACCTGCCCTTTGCAACCCCCAGCCCCTATTGCCTGGAGCCATCATACCTTGCCTACTTTCTCCAGCTTGTAATTCCCACTTTCCCACATCATCTTTGCTCTTCTACCCAGTATAAGCAGCTGGCTTATGGGGAGAGGCAGAGCAGATTTTTGTGGGTGACCTGCTGCTCTCTCATACTGCTGGCATTATTGGAATGAGCACTCAAGTAGAGCCCTGTCTCTGCTTAATTGGCTCAAGGAGTGACAGGCAGCCCGGACCCCTTGGTTGTCCAGTTACAGGACTTTGAGGTTGTTTTTCATCCTGTCAGATTCTGCCTACCTGCTCCAGATTCTCCAGATCCAAAGACCCTGTTGAAGTTCTTGCTCTTTCAGGTCTCCCAGGATTTTTATTTTTTTTATTTTTATTTCTTCATCCTAGAATGTGCTTCCACTCCCCCATCTTACTGTCAAACTCCTAGTTATCCTCTAAGCTCAAGGGTTACCTGCTCTGTCAGTTAATCTCCCAGCATCCTCTGCAGACGTAGGTGCTCCTAATCTCTCTCACTGCAACCTTTAAAATCTTCATTATAGCAGCCATCCCACTTCTAACCTCAACTACAAGCTTCTTACTGGTAAAATGAAATCCATCTTCTCACGTGAGTATTCCCTGACAGCATGGTCTGTGACCCAACAGTTAAAAATAGGTTGAAATTTTAGCAAAATTTTATTTTTAATTTCCATGTAATTTGCTGCCAGAACTTTCTCTTTTATTAAAACTCAATGTTTTATATTTTTTAAAAAAAATTCGAAGCAATTACAAACTTACAGAAGAGATGCACAGAACAATGACCTTTCCTTTGATCCGTTTGAGGGTAGGTTGCTGCTCTGATGCCCCATTATCTTAGAATATTTTAATATGTATCTCTTCGTTCTTTGATCACTTTCTTGCTTTCAGGCACAAAAGTCTCCGGGTTCATCTTGTTCTTTGTCTGCCCAGTCCTGGGATCAACCCTTTCTCGAAGGGGCCCTGGTTCTTAGTTGAGAATAGTTTTTGTAAGCCAAACTCAGGGCCCTTCGTATGCTCATTGTTGTTAGGGTCTCGCTGTTCCCAGGCCCTCCCAGTGGACAGTGCTGGGGTTATTTATGGCTACATCTTTTTTTATCAGTTTATATACAGAAAACCACGAGTTTACACAGATATCACCAATTCCAACCTGACACCATGAGTTCATTCCAGTTTCCTAGTTTGTTTCTAGTTTTCTCCTTCTCCATGTTTGTGATAACTTTCCCAGACGGTGAGAAAGCTGGCTACTGTTATCTAGAATAAGTGTACGTATTTAATGAATTCCCTGTGTAAAACACATCTTCTAGTCTGATCCCATCTCCTTCTGCCTTGATTCCCCCTTTCTCCTCCTTGGCTGCTGATACTCAATTTTTCCTGCACCCAGATTTCAATATGTGGGGAGGTTCCCACATGCATAAGGCAGGTCTCACACACCTGCTGTGTGTCCTCCAGTTGAACTCGGTTCTGAAACTGCCCGTCTGGAGGTAGCATCAGATCCCAGTTTAAGGGTTCAGTCCCACAAGAAAGGCTGCCTCTCCCTTCACACACCAGTCACAAGGTCCAGGTTGTCACTTATGCTTCTGACTGGTTGATTATAGATGGGAGATTCCAATGATGCACAGAACCAAGAGAAACCCTTTACTTATACTAGATCTCTGGTTTATTATAAAAGGATGTGACTGAGGAACAGCCAGATGGAGGAGGTGCCCAGAACAAGGTATGGGGAAGGGGCATGGAGTTCCATGGTTTCTCTGACTGACTGCTCTCCGTGAATCTCCTTTGGGTTTTCAAAGAGGCTTTGTACACGGGGCAGGGCGTGGCTGGTTGAAACATTTGCCATTGGATAGTTAGTTAACCCCAGCTCCTCTTTTGTTCCCCGAGGCCAGGCTGGCGGGCTGGAAGTAGGAGAATGGGACTGACATTTCTACCCTCTAATTGCAAGGTTGGTTTTCCTGCTCCCATCCTCTGATCTGTCCAAAAGTCCCCTCATTAACACGACAAAGACACCTTTTAACTCTTTTTTTCACTTAGGAAATTCCAAGGGTGTTAGCTGTGTGCCAGCACCTGCATGAAGACCAAATGTCTATTTCCTCTTTAAATCTCGTGATCACACCCTCCTCCTGGACAGATGCCCTCCTCCCTGTATTGGTCGCTATGATGCCCACTGACCAGACTCTGGTACCTCAGCAGGGTCTTCCTCCCCACCCTGGTCTGTTCTGTGCGGAGTCACCACCTCACAGGGATGCCTGACTCTTCACACCAGGTTGTCTCTTCTCACTCTTGTCTCATGGATGCCCTCCAGCCTTCGATCCACGTCAAGGCTTTGCTTTGCAGGGACCCCTCTTCCTCCAGCTTGAGCTCTGACGAACCGGGCGGGGACGTGTGCTCCCCTTGTCACAGGTGGGTGCTGACATTCTGTGCTGGGGTGCATGCACGCAGTCTTACCTCATGAGGAATGTAGGGGTGATTTTCCATGTTCCCTCCCACAATCTGGACACTTTTGTCACCCTGCTTGGCCTATAGCTGCCCAGACTAAGTTTCCCTCTTACTTGGATGCCCTTCTTCCCTGGTTCAGAATCCAACACCCTTCATTGGGCCACTCTGATGCCCTCTGCACAGATATATTTGCTGTGCTATGTGCTATGCCCCACCTAAGGACTTTAGGACTAGAAGGGAGAAACAGGAAAGGAAGGAGAAGAAGGTCAGGGACATGCCTTACCTTCTCATAGATTTACTTATTAGTCTTTGCATGGGAAAGTTTAAGAGGCCAATTTGCTTCATATTTACAATAGTAACAAAAGATTTGGACCGAGAAACACGTTGGAAGCTATTAGAAAAAGTAACATTTGAGATTAAATGCCCTTTCTATTTGAGGAGATAAAAAAAAAAATAGGGCCAGGAAGTCAGTCAGGAACAAGGGCCAACGAGAGGGGGGCAGAGGAGAAGGGAAGTAGAGCTTCGCAGACATGGAGACAGGCAGGACCTAGAACTAGACCCAGCTAGGTGGGCCTGAGCTTTGAAATAATTGGATATTGCCAGAATTCTTTGAAGGGACCAATCAGAAGCTAGCAAGGTATATGTATATCTTATATAGTAAAGAGGTAATACGCAAATTGACCATCACTCCAACACATAAGATGGTTGCCTTCGTGTAGTCAAAGATGGCCACCGCAAGATGGCCAGCAGGGGAGGGAAGTTGGGGGCAACCAGGCCTGCAGGGGAGGGCAGTTGGAGGTGACCAGACCAGCAGGGGAGTGGTTAGGGGGTGATCAGGCTGGCAGGCAGAAGCAGTTAGGGTCAATCAGGAAGGCAGGCAGGCAAGCAGTTGGGAGCCAGCAATCCTGGATTGTGAGAGGGATGTCTGACAGCTAGTTTAGGCCAGATCCGGGATGGGGCCTAAACTGCAGTCAAACATCCCTTGAGGGGTCCCAGATTGGAGAGGGTGCAGGCTGGGTTGAGAGAGAAACCGCTCCTGTTCCCCCCCCCCCCCCACAAGTGCACAAATTTTGTGCACCGAGCCTCTTGTCCCTAAAGAAAGAGCTTAAGCTGGCCTTTTGTGGCAGGAAGCCTGTCTCTCCCCCCAAAACTATGTGTCCTCCAACCATTTTTGTCCCTGAATCCATTCGTAGCTTTTGTGAAACAAAGCACTTGAACCCGACTGCTGCATTGTGGTTTCACATTGGTGAATTGAATTTTCATTTCTTTTCTGGTTGCTTCATGTTTTGTTCTGATAGCTTACTGCCTATGTCTATTTCTGATAGACGTTTAGAAATAAAAAGGCTGGGATGGATATTTGTTTTTTTCACCCAGTTTTCTTCTTTAATAGATAAGGAAATGGCATTCTGGCTAGGTCAAATGACTTTCCCAGGTTTCCCAAGTGACATAGCAGAAAAATATACCGTATTTGCCGGCGTATAAGACGATTTTTTGGCCCTGAAAAATATGCCTCCAAGTGGGGGGTAGTCTTATACGGCGAGTATATAACAAACTCTGTATTTTTGGTGGAAATGTTAGGGGGTCTTCTTATACGCCCAGTCGTCTTATACGCCGGCAAATACGTATTTTTCAGGGCCAAAAAATCGTCTTATACGCAGGCAAATATGGTAGATATATTTCAACCTCCTGGCCAGTGAACTCTTCATTATTAGCATTTAAAACCATTTGATCTTTAAGATGAATTTATGAGAAAATGTGTAGGATATACAGTTATACCTTATATTTTATTTTATTTTATTATTATTTTAAAAATATATATTTTATTGATTTTTTTACAGAGAGGAAGAGAGAGGGATAGAGAGTTAAAAACATCTATGAGAAAGAATCATCCATCAGCTGCCTCTTGCACAGCCCCCACTGGGAAAGTTCCTTATTTTTCGGTACAAGATTAGCATATCAAGATCTGGGTAAGTCAAGGTCCTATTTGTTCCTTATTCCAAGCACATGGATAAAGATAAAAAATCAGTACTGATAACAGGATTCTCTGCCAGTGCCCTCGGGCTCAGCTGATAAGAATTAAAAGAATTCTTCTCAGGTGGCTCTCTACGAGTGATCATATTTCTTTTCTTTTTAAAAAAAATATATTTTATTGATTTTTTTTACAGAGAGAAAGGGAGAGGGTCAGAAACATAGATGAGAGAGAAACATTGATCAGCTGCCTCTTGCACACCCCCCACTGGGGATGTGCCCGCAACCAAGGTACATGCCCTTGACTGAAATCGAACCTGGGACCCTTCAGTCCGCAGACCGACGCTCTATCCAGTGAGCCAAACCGGTTTCAGCTGCACCTTATATTTCAAATTGGAAGTCTTTTCCTTCAGTAATGATATTACTGATAGAATGCCATATTTTGGGCTCTACATTATCTAACTAGTACTTTAGTGATTGCGGTGAGCATTTTCTCTCTTTTCTGAGTCCTGCATGGAAAGGGAGAAGGACAGGTTCCTGAGTGGAAGAGATGGGGATGAAGAAATTAGAGAAAGAAAGAGACAAGAGGCAGAAATAGATTCAAAAGCTGGGTGCTAGGTGGGCGCCACCTCTCTGATGGAGAGGCAGTCACAAGCACTACAGACAACACAGCACATTTATTGATTTCCAAAGGGGAAGTTTAAGGTCCAATGGAGTTTCGGGTGTACCCAGGTCCTATTCATCAAGATCTGGGTAAGTTCCTTATTTTTTGGTACAAGATTAGCATATCAAGATCTGGGTAAGTCAAGGTCCTATTTGTTCCTTATTCCAAGCACATGGATAAAGGCAAGAAATCAGTACTGATAACAGGATTCTGCCAGTGCCCTCGGGCTCAGCCGATAAGAATTAAAAGAATTCGGCCTGGACCAGTTTGGCTCAGTGGATAGAGCGTTGGCCTGCGGACTGAAAGGTCCCAGGTTCGGTTCCGGGCAAGGGCATGTACCTTGGTTGCGGGCACATCCCCAGTAGGGGGTGTGCAAGAGGCGGCTGATTGATGATTCTCTCTCATTGATGTTTCTAACTCTCTATCCCTCTCTCTTCCTCTCTGTGAAAAATCAATTATATATATATATATATATATATATATTAAAAAAAGAATTAAAAGAATTAGCTCTCTACAAGTGATCATATTTCTTTCTTTTTTAAAAAAATATATTTTATTGATTTTTTACAGAGAGAGGGGAGAGGGTCAGAAACATAGATGAGAGAGAAACATTGATCAGCTGCCTCCTGCACACCTCCCACTGGGGATGTGCCCGAAACCAAGGTACATGCCCTTGACCGGAATCGAACCTGGGACCCTTCAGTCCGCAGACCGACGCTCTATCCACTGAGCCAAACCAGTTTCGGCTGCACCCCCGGTTCTGGGGAGTGATCATATTTCATTGGAGTAGATTGTCTAGAAATCAGCCTTCCCAATTTGGTAGTAACAACAGTAATTTCGTAGTTAGTGTGGGTGAAAAAAAGGGTTCCATGGAAGATCCTAAATTCCTAACTGGGCAGGTTGGTGTGTAGTCACATACTCAGGCCTGCAATGTAATTAAGGGCTAATATGCAAATAGACTGAATGGCAGAACAACCAGTTGCTATGATGCACACTTACCGCCAGGCGGCAGGCACTCAATACAGGTGGCTAGTGCACTCCCACAGGGGGAATGCTGCTCAGCCAGAAGCCTGGCTCACGGCTGGGGAGCACAGTGGCAGTGCTTAGGAAGTCTGACTGCTGGCTTAGACCCGCTCCCTGCAGTCAGACATCCCCGGAGGGCTCCTGGCCTGTGAGAGGGCCCAGGCTGAGCTGAGGGATGCACCCATCACCCAGTGCATGAAATTAGTGCACTGGGCTACTAGTCTTTAATAAAAGGCTTATTTGCCTTAAGCAATCCCTGTTCATTGTTTCCGTGTATCTAGATTAACACACTTTTGAGATGCCTTCTTTTTTAGTGCCTCCTTCGAAACCATGACCACCCTGAAGGGGGGAAGCATAATCTTAACTATTCTGGAATCTCATTCCCACATTGCGTTCTCCCAACTCCATGTAATATTCCTTAACATCCCTCCTAAATTTCAAATGCATAAAAGAAATTGCCAACTGTTACTTTCCAAACAATTGATACCTTGCTTCCTGAGAATTATCAGTTTTGGCTCAAACTCACCCCCCACCCCCTACCGAAAAAAGGAACTTACTATAAACATTATTGATTTGGAGATTTTTTACATCACATTAATAGTTAAGGTTTTAACTACTCCCTCTTAATTGCATGCTTATTTTATATTAACTATTTGATAAGGTATCAAACTAAGTTGATTATTATCTATTTTCCTACTTATTGTCTTATGGGGTTGGTGGGTTGACAAATGTGCATACACAGACCGTACATAGATGCAAATGAGTGATAAATAAAATTTTATTTTAAAAACTCCAAAACATAAAATTGGTCTTATTTATAATCCATTTATATTTATGGGAAATTCAACATATTATCCATGTTGCTATTTATGCTTGGAAGTAACAACTTGTTGGGTGTAGATTTACCATCTAGAGTTTTCATTAATTTCCAAGAAACACATTGAGTCACTGAAAGCAAAAGAAAAAAATAAACAAACTATATTTAAGAATCCAGCAAAAAAATTTTTTTTTGAAAACCAATAAGCAGTTTACTATGAAGTTATATGAATTCATTTTTTGGTAAACAAACTATTCTAATAATAAAGTAGGAATATGGTAATTGACCCTCATCCCATTTCAAAATATGGTGGCACCCACAGCCAATAAGGAGGGAATATGATAATTGACTGCCCCACCTTCAAGGATGGTGGCACCCATGGCCACAATATGGCAGTGCCCAGTCCCTTCAGCCTTGCGGGGGCAGCAGGCGCATGGCAAGGCTGGGCCCGCCCTGCATGCCTGCCTCCGGAGTCCCCTTCCCTTCAGCCCCCCCAGCCATCTAAAGCAGGCCCGAGGAGCAGGCAAGCCTCGATGACAGCTGCCCAGCTGCCTGGGGCCGGCCCAAGGTGAAGGGAAGCCTCGGATGGTGGCTGCCCAGCTGCCCAGGGCCACCTGGGCTCAGGTAACCAGGGCCAGCCAGGGTTTGCACTGCCGGCAGTGGCAGCAGCAGAGGTGTGATGGGGTGTTGCCTTCCCCTGATTGCCAGGTCACCTCCTGCCTCTGAGGGCTCCCAGACTGTGAGAGGGGGCAGGCCTGGCTGAGGGACGCCCCCTCCAGTCCATGAATTTTCTTGCACTGGGCCTCTAGTAAATACATAAATATCAAACCCTTCTCCCTGAGAAGCAGATAAAAAATACTGTACATTCAGTCATAATCTAATTTCATTTTTTTTTGGGTTCATGTTTCACAAATCCTCTTCTGGATGCTTCCGGTTCCACACAACAGGCACTGAATGGTGGTGCATTTCCTCACGTCAAAGCCCTCACTACCCTTGTTATTGTTTTGAGTTTGTGATTTCTCTGTGCTCATGGTGAAACTGAACGTTCTCTGAGGGCTCTGCCTCCAGCATCATGTTGCCAAAGAAGTTCTGCCCTCACCAGTTTTCTCAGGAAACATCTGATTTTCTGGCTTGATTCTTGAAAAAAAAAAAAAAGAGAAAAGAAAAGAAATTCTGATTAAAGGAAAAAAAGATTTTATTATTGAAGGATGTCTCAGATTTCTTAATATGCTACTTGTGCTTTGAGCAATTTACCACTTTCCATTTTTAAAAAGAAATCATTTGAAAAATCATTTTTATTATTATTTTCCAGTTACAGCTTACATTCAATATTATTTTGTGTAAGATTTAGGTGTACAGCATAGGGTTAGACAATTAGACAATTATATACTTTACAAAATGGTCCCCCCAATATTTCAAATACACACCTGGCACTTACATATTTATTACAGTATTTCCAATAAAAATCTTGTAGAGTCCTATCAGCTTTGTAATTTAAGAGCTGTGTAACTTAATGGTGACATGAACTTACTTCTTGCCCTTGAGTGAAATGATTGCCCTTTTTGAACCAATGGAATCCTGTAAATTAACAAGTATACAGGTTTTATCACTGGAAAGGACACACCATCAAGATCATTTTGCTGTTCTCCCTCGGATACCTCATACCCCTGGGTTTGAATCACCTCCAGGCTTGGGAAGTCACTGACCACCTTCCGAAGCAGCTGTGCGGGACACTCTGCAGAAGCTTTCCTCTTGCTACTTTGCCCTGTTGCTGCTGCCTTCTGCTTCCTGTAACTAGAATGCAATGAAACCCTCTCCATATGACAGCCATTCAGATATGCCCACCTAGATCCTCACCCTTCTCGAATCTTCTCTCCCTGTCTCTTTCTTCCAGAGTTACGCCTAAATTCTCTCCCAGGAGATGAGATTCTCCTGCCCCATCTCCTTGCCCTTGTCTGGATTTCTGGATATATATATATATATATATATATATATATATATATATATAGTATATATACTGTTTCAGAAAGCTGTGAATTTCACCCATGTAAGGCAAGAAACACTTTGAATTCTTATTGTTCTTACATCATGGTTTCACTTTATTTCTGGACCATGATATCCACCAGACACAACCTTTGTCCCCCAAACGCGCCGCGTTCAACTTGGCACAGACTCGTTTGACCTCCTGCGTAAGTCAGCTTTTTCTTGAACCCTCATCTGAACAAACATGTATTTTAATCTGCGGATATCCCGTGCGGCGTCAGGAAGGGCCGGCTTGGGCAGTGCTGGCTCAGGGAGTTTGCCACCGCGCTCCAGATCTCGCTTCCTCTTTCTCCTCCGGGTTTAAGAAGTGAGACAAAAAAGTAATTCCTGCTAGCACGGGAGACAATGCCAGGGGCTCCAGACTCTATTCCAGGAAGCTGGTCTCAAGGTAACAAAGGGACCGCGGAGAGCAGAAGGCCAGCCGGGGAACGCAGCCGACGCGTAGCTGTCATTAAGGTAACCTGGGGCGGGGAGAGAGGGGGGCCCAGCCGGCTGGGCTGGGGCGGGGGGGGGGGGGGACCCGCAAAACCAGAGGCCGGACCAGGGGCGCGGCGCCCTCGCGCGGTCGCGCGCGGGAGTGCGCCCCGGGAGGGGGGAGTGTGCCACCACGTGCTGCAGAGGCGGGGACAGGGTCATCCGCCTCTTATCTCCAAGGGTGCGGGGCGCGACGGCAGCAGCCCGCAGGCGGACAGGCCAGGCGAGAGGTTAGCAGGTCAAGCCAGTCCTCCCGACTAGCTCGCCAAGAGACCTGGGAGAGGGAGGGTCCCGCGCAGACGCCCAAACCCCCCCGGGACGCCGAAAGGGACCGCGCGCGTCCCATCCCCTTTTGAGTTTGCTCCCCGGGGGGGCTCGGGCCGAAAGCCAGGAGGAGGAGGTGGGGGTTCCACGGCGCGTGCGGTGTGAGCGCTCCCCGAGGGCCATCCGTGGTTGTGGGCCGGCTCTCCGGGAGGAGCCTGTGCCACCGCACTGTAAGCAAACCCCGGGACGTCTGCAAACCTGGCTCCGGGGCAGCTGGCGCCGCGCCCGGCCGGGCGTCCGAGGGCTCCAGCCGCGCAGTCCTCGCGGGGCCCGGCCGGCGGGTGGCCGGTGGCCTTTATCTCTGTCCCCCCCCCCCCCTTTGTCCTCTTTATCTCAGGCTCTCCAGGAGGACCGGGGCCCGCGCCGCCCATCGCTCCCCACCCCCCGCCGCACCGTCGCTTCGATGCCCCGCCGGCCGCCGGCTGCTCTTCTTCCGAAGGCGGCGGAGGACGCGGGGCGCCCGGTGGTGCCACCGCGGACCCGGATCGGCGCCGCCGACGCCTGACCCGCGCGCCCTCGGGCACCGATGCGGCCGGCGGCGAGTCCCCGTGCGCCCCCGGGTCTGCGGGGAGCCGCGCCGTCCAGGATGGCCCCGGGCCGGGCGCGGGCCGGGCTCCTGCTCCTGCTCCTGCCCCTGCTCCTGCCGCTGGCGGCCGCGGGCCTCGGAGGGGCGGCGGCGGCGGCGGCGGGGCCCGGGCTCGCCTTCAGCGAGGATGTGCTGAGCGTGTTCGGCGCCAACCGGAGCCTGTCGGCGGCGCAGCTCGGGCGGCTGCTGCGGCGGCTCGGGGCCGGCCCCGCGGAGGGCGCCCCGCCGCCCGCGCCGCTGCACTTCAACCAGGTAGGTGCGATTGGGGCACCTGTTTCTAGCGGGAAGCGGGGACTGGGGGGACTTGATTTCCACCAGACCAGGCTCCTCAGCCTGGGAGGGAGCCAGAAATTGCAGCCCATGAGCTGAGTAATCAGACGCTTGTGAATATAAGATTTGATAGAAAAGTTTATAAAGTAGTTTAAAGTAGTTTAAGGCGGGAAGCAATTTAACAGACTTTCTTTCTTTCTTTCTTTCTTTCTTTCTTTCTTTCTTTCTTTCTTTCTTCCTTCCTTCCTTCCTTCCTTCCTTCCTTCCTTCCTTCCTTCCTTTCTCTCTCTCTCTCTCTCTCTCTCTCTCTCTCTCTCTCTCTCTCTCTCTCTCTCTCTCTCCTTTTCTTTTTTCTTTTTTTAGCACAGAAACCACGTACTTAAATCCTCCCAGCAGAAGCAGGGGCTCGCATGCCGCCCTCCTTAACAGTTGCTTGGCAGGTAACCGCTGCCAAGGAGATATAATGCAGTTCTGCTTTTTTTCTGTGTAGGTTTACACGAGGCATTTAGTTTACCCGAGGAGACTAACTGTACAGAGAGCAATGAGGATCATAGCTGTTAATCAATTTCAACAGGACGACAGTATAGATGGTTATGTACAGAATACAGGTTCTGTGATTAGTTCTTAAAAACGGTGAAGTAAGCACAGTGTGGTTTCTGCATCCTGCCCACTTTTTAAAAGTGTTAACTCAGTGCCTTGATTTTTATTTTTTTTCTCCCCTTCTCCTGCTCTTGTTCCTGGGAGAATGGATGAGGAACAGTAGGATACAGTCTTTTCTTTATTATTTGCCGCTTCTAGCTCATGTGTGTGCTGCAAAAACGGTTGTGGCTCAGGATGTTGGGGGAATGCTGCACACTATCCTCCACTCTTGGAAATTTAACGTTTCCTAATGTACCTGACCTTAGGCCACCACTAGGGAAACTTTAATCAGATGAGCTCCTCGCTGAGAACATTGTAGATAGGAAGACGTTCTTTTTTTGGTTGGAAGTACCTTGCCTCAGTGAAAGCACATGCTGCTCAAGAAGAACCTTGTGATGCCATGTGTATCCGAGGGTGACCTCCCTTTGAACCAGAAGGGTCTTGGGGTTCACTTTCTGCATGTTCCCCAATAAACTATAGTTCTGGCTCCAGCCTGGCTTACTTAAACATTTGCTTTCATGTCTAAGACATATGTTAGCAAAACTGAAATTCCCACATATTATGTTGAAATTTGGAAAAGAAAACAAAGCAAACAACTTCCTAAGTATTTTCCGCCTCGTTGCAGTCTCTTCAAGTAGGGGGGGGAGACAACCGAGCTGAGGAAAGGGTTTCTAGGTAGCAGTGGGAGGGGTCATGTGCTTGGAAAGAAGCTGGGGGGGGGTACTTGCAGCTGCCTATCTGTAGCCCACACATTGTTGTGACTTAAATTATCTCCGTTATCTCGCAGGGTATGAGGTGTTGACGAATTTTAAAGAGACAAAAGACCTCTGAGCCACCTCTTGGCAAAGACTGGAAAATATGTCTAAATTATTTTAAAAAATTATTTAAGTTTAGTAGTAGTATGATTTCCAGTTTGTGAGTTAGTAGGACACAAAAATAGATTTGTTATATGCATGCTGACACCGTGTTTCACGTTCTCACATTTGCACCTTTACCTTCATCACCAACTGACCAGGAACAGGAAGAAGCACATAATTTGGGAACAAAGGGAAGCCAAAGGAAATTTATCACTTACTCAGGCCTAACAAATAACAATGTGGAGTTCTAAAGAGTCCTGATGAAAGCAGCACTCATCAAACAAAATGCTGACAAATGAAATAGATTCCAGAAGGATCTATTCATTTGTTCACGGTCATCTTTGCTCCAGCAGGAAACCATCCAATTTGGAGCAAAATTTAGACTCATTAGTACCTGCATACCCGAAGGAATCCAGCTGGAGTCTCCTCACCTATAACAACGTAGAATAGATAATGTATGGGCCTGTGGTGAGAAGCTTGATTTCCTGACTTTGAGAAAAGGTTGAAAAAATAGAATCTATTTCTATGGTCAGGGATTTATTGACTCTTCTGTGGGATCTGTTCACAAATGACCTTGTTCCTTCGGATGAGGGCTGTGATATTTCTTAGGTGAGCTTAACTCAGATTATAGACTCTTGTACTCTGGAGATTTGTTAGACAATTTGGAAGGTTTTCTAATTTTTCTTTTTTTCTTTTCAGTATTCCTAAGTACTATGAAAGTGACTTGTTGCTTTGGGAGATCAAAGTGGTTTAAGTTCAAACTGGTGACAATAGAACTATTGAGGTTATTGTTTTGCTTCATGGCCACTGAGGGTCCAAAGATCAGGTAGAAGAGAGGGCCCCCACAGTGAGAGGAGGGAGCTCTTAGCTCAGTGGGAGGGGATGGGGCATAAATCATCTAAGTCAGGGATTTCCTAGAATACACAGAGACGCCCCAACTGAATGCGTTCTTTGGGTGATGAAATTAGGGGATTAAAGTGGCCTCAGAGCTTGTTTATGCAGATGTTTCTCTCTCACTCTCCACCTGTTCTTTTCTCTTCATTTCCTCTTCCAAACACCTCACCTCCAGGTTCTTGCTGTAGTAGACACTGATTAAATAGACTGATAAAAATGAAGATCCTCATTCTCCAAATTGTCACACTAAACTGATTTTAATAAATCAGTCTCCCAGCGAGGGTTGTCGGGGTGCTGGAGAAGGGACTGGGTCCGGTAGGTTGGCCTGTGAGGAAAACTGTCACTCAACCTCATCCTTCCCTTCTCTCTCTTACCTCTCTTTTTTCTTTGGTACATAATTTACAGAATATCTCCTGCGTCTTTCCCTCCTTTTGACATTCCTGTCACCTGCTAGTCTGAACATTGTAAAAACTTCTTTCAATTCTCATTCCATCCTCCTAAGGCAGTATCTATCGGAATAGGCCTATTTTCTTTCATCTTGAGCCTGGCATTCAAGGCCCTGCACCTCAAGGTTGACCCTGAAAAGTCTACCTGTCTCTCCAGACCTAGACCTTACTAAAAAGCTATGCACTCTTCTGTGAATTCACCTTGTGTTTTTCTCAACCACTTTCTAGCTTATTCTCTTCCTCACACCCCTTCTGTTTCCAACCTTCCCAGGGTATAATTGCCAGCACTGATATGCTGCTTTCTCTCTCTTTGAATAACTGACATTTTTATTATTATTATGGTAATGACACTTAACTAGTCATGTGTTCAACAATTATTTTGAATGACTACTGTACTCTAACTAGAGTGGTCATTTTAAGGTACAAATCTGATCATATCACTCATCTTAATAAAACAATTAAATCCCTTCAAGATAAACTTCAAACACTTTAATGTGGAGTAAGCCCTGGTATGATCTAGTCCCTGTATATTTCTCAAGCCTTATCCTTTGCCAGTACTGCAGTCTTGGTGGACTGCCTATAGCTCCTGGTTTCCCATATATGTCTGCTTCTGCTTCAGGTATTGGCTTGTACATTACTTTTTCTTAGAAGCCTTTCTTGGTCTACTCAAGGGTTTAGTTGTAATTATATCCTAACTAGAGGCTTGATGCACAAAATTGTGCAATTCTGCCCCCACACCCCCCAGCTCTGCTGCCGGCACCGGCTTCCCTCCAGCCCTGGCTTCATCATCCTGAAGGACTTCCAGTCTAATTAGCATATTACCATTTTATTATTATAGATATGTAAACAATTTAGTAAGTATTATAATATTCTGTTTATATGGCAACACCCTTCCAACTTCCTTACCACCCCACAGTTTTAAACAAATCAAATGGAATGACCTAACTTTTCTGTCCAGAGGTTAGTGTAGTACCTGGTACATTACATGTATTCATTATGTACTTTTTGAATGAACACTTGAAGATTGCTTAATATGAGTAAGATTATTTGGGCCCTCACAGGACTTGACAGTTCACTGGGGGAGGTATGCTGCATGCATACTTAACTGTAATGCATGATGGGATGATATGTCTAATTAAAGAATTACAAAAGAAAATGGAATGGGATCAGACTTGTGTTTTCAGAAGATTTATTTGCATGAGCGAGTGGAAAGTGCTGGAGTGGGTCCGGATGGGAGCTAAGGAGGAAACGGTGGTGGTTTACATGAGAGGCAATGATTGTTTGAACCTGGAGACAGCCAGTAGGAAGCATAAAGGCTCTGCCTTTTTCTGGAAGAGCTGGCATGGCTGAAGAGTAGGCAAAAGAGCCCCAAGATAAATACTTTCTTCTTCAGTCTTTTGCCTGCAGTGGTCATTTAACTATTATTAGGTCTTTTTCTTCAAACAAGGCTTGAGGACTTCAAGGGGGAGAGGCAGCAGGGTAACCCTTCTTTCCTTCTTTTCTCCCTTCTCTCCTTCCTTCCTTCCTTCCTTCCTTCCTTCCTTCCTTCCTTCCTTCCTTTCTTCCTTCCTTCCTTCCTTCCTTTCTTCCTTTTCTTCATTTTTAACTGACTTATTTATCAATAATTCAAAAACTATTTTTTGTATCTGTTAACATAATATTACAACTAATATGGTCTGAAAGTGAGAGTTTTAAATGCCATACAAGTCATAGTGGCCTCAAACTATTTGAAGCTACTTTTTAAAGGCCTGCTGTACACCTTTGGAGGAGTTGATCATTAAGGCTAGAGGCTGTAAAGCCATCCTTCAAGTGCTCTTCTTAATCACTGTTGCCTTTTTTGTTCATCTTTAAGCCAGCTGTGATTAGCTTATGGTGGCTTTTACCCTGTAAAGTGTCTGATGAAGGGCTTGTGCGAGGTATGGGAGAAATGCAAGATGAGATATGTAGAGGGAACAGAGGGGGAGGGCGTTTAGCTCTGCTGAGAGGGGCGGGGTAAAGGAAGTGATGCATTCTAGGCAGAGGAACAGCCTGGAATAGCGTGAGCCAAGATTCAGACACTTTTAACAGTAGGTAGCTTCACAGAACTATTTGTTCAGTGTTGCTGAATGTAAAGATGGTAAATATGGTCTTAATAGCTTTTTTAAAAGTGGGGGGTGGCTGTTGAGTTGTTAAGGAAACAAACAAGCTAACCTGAGTTATGAGGCTTTTGTCCAGAAGAACACCTGTTCTTAAACATGGATATAGTAATCTTGGTCTCAGATCCTTGCTTTCCTTTCTGGCCTGTAGAGTTTCTAATAGGAAATAAGGTGTCAGCCTTATGGGAACTCCTTTGTAGATAACAGTTTTCTTTTCTCTTGCTGACTTTAAGATTCTCTGTCTTTCATTTTTGGCATTTAAATTATGATGTGTCTGGGTGTAGGCCTGTTTGGGTTCTTTTTGCTTGGGGTCCTCTGTGCCTCCTGAACTTGTGTGACTTTTTCCTTCACCAGGTTAGGGAAGTTTTCTGCCATTATTTCTTCAAACTCATTCTCTATTCCTTTCTCTCTTTGTGGTTCTTCTGGTATACCTGCTATTCTTATATTGTTATGTTTCACCTTGTACCACAGTTACCTTAAGCTGTCCTCCTGTTTTTTAATTGCTGTTTCTTTTTGGTTCTTTGATTGAGTGATATTTTCAACTGTCTCCTGATTCACTGATTTGATCTTCAGCTTCCCCTAGTTTGCTATGTATTCCTTCCAATGTGTTCTTTATTTGTGCTATGCCATTCTTTATCTCAGACTGTTCTTTTTTCATAGTTACTATGTCTTTTTTCATGCTGTTGAGCATCTTTAGCATCATTACATTGAACTCTGTTTCAGATATTTCTTTTTTAAAAAAAATATATTTTATTGATATTTTACAGAGAGGAAGGGAGAGAGATAGAGAGCCAGAAACGGCGATGAGAGAGAAACATCGACCAGCTGCCTCCTGCACAACCCCCACCGGGGATGTGCCAGCAACCAACGTACATGCCCTTGGCCGGAATCGAACCTGGGACCCTTCAGTCTGCAGACCGATGCTCTACCACTGACCTAAACCGACCTTTGCATCAGATAAATTTCTTATCTCTGTTTATTTACCTCTTCTTCTGGAGCATTCTCTCATTTTTTCATCTGAGGGTTGTTTGTCTCCTTTTTAACTGTCTGTTTGGGTTTGTGACTATGTATTAAGTAGATCCTCTACACCTCTTAATCTGTAGTGCAGGACAGTGGTAAAGGCTATTTACGACTAATTAGACCAGGCAAAGAAGATTCAAAGCCTCCAGAGACCACCTCTGCCTATAGACTGATAGGCTTGCCTACAGACCCCAGGCAATCATCCTTAAGGTGTGGCCAGAGTTATTTTCAACAGAGTGGGATAGTTGCTTCTGCCAGGAGGCTAATTATTATTTTTAATCTCTTAAGTGGCTTCAGGATAAGATGTTTTCCAATAGGATGTGCCAACTGTCTTCCACTTAGGCAAGGCAGATGTCTATGTGGGAAAGATATCCTCCACTGCCTAAGGGAATAACTCAGCTCAGGAAACTTGGGTTGTCTGCCTTCTGAGCTCTATCTTCCGGGACCCCAGTCCTGGTTTCTGCTCTCACAACTCCAGTCCACTTCACCTTTACTCTGCCAGAGCACAAGGTGGGTGGCTCCATGTGGGATTTTGTGCATTGGCCCTTTAAGAGGGTGCCTGAATTTTCACTGTTCTCACCACTGCTTTTCACAGCCAGATGTTATGTGGTTACCCTTCTCAGTTATGAAGCTCTCTGCTGGGGGCCCCAGCTTGGGGATTAGATCCCAGAGTTCTCAGTGGCAATCACCCACAGCTGAGATATCTCTCTGAGACTTCAGTTGCCATCTGTGGATGCCCGACCAGCCCTTTCTCATCTCTACTTCTCTTACCAGTCTCTATGCAGTCTCCACTTTTGATCCTTGAGTATCAGGGTTTCTTCCTGTGAGTTTTCTGTTGATTATTCGGGAAGCCTTTCTGTATTTTAATTTAATTAAAATTTCATTTTGCTCCTGGGAACGTGTCTGTGCAGCATCCACTTCCTCTGCCGCCATTTTTAGTCCTCCACTCTTGGTTTATTTCAAACGGATGGCCAGGCAAATGGCATGTAGCAAACAGAGATTGTCATCTACTGTGGATTTTCCTGGGGTGGGGTAATGGTAGGTTAGATGAAGGGGGTTCTGGGAAGCACTGACCATGGACAAAGCAGAGAAAGAGCATCTCGTCTTCTGTAGTCTGTATTCTGAGAAATGGTGGGGGTACACCTATTAGGGATGCCTTCCAGACCACTTTCAGATGAGAAACTGGAAGGGTGGGACAAAAAGGTGGGACATGAGGGCAAGGTTACACTTAGGTCTCTGGTCATTTTTTTCTTCAAGACAATGGACCTGTTCTGATCTGTTATATCCTCTCATTTATATTGACTGTGTACAGTGCAATCATTGTTTTCAAGAGGTTTTGGGAAAATGAGGGATATTCATAAATCACTTGTCTATGATGCTGTCTGGTGTGGGGCCAAGGTGTAATGGCAAATTGTATGGAGACTGAATCTTTGGACCAAAAAAAAAAAAAATGAAGCAGGTATACTTGATAGAATATAACAGAATTCATTAGACAGCAGTTTACTTAGGGGAAGATTGGGTTGGAATGGAAAAGACGATCCAACAGTCTGCACAGATTATTCTTCACCTACAGACCCCTGCTTTGTACTTCAGTTTTTATAGTATAACTCAGTTCTAATGATTGACAAGGTAAAGGGACCAAGAATGCTGTAGCTCCAGGGGCCGTACCTTCTGGGGATCTAATGATAGATGATTTCAGATAATTGATACTATTACTGACTTGATACTTATCTCAGTTGTCATGCCAGTCCAGCTATACTAACAAAAATATGTATAGTTAGATTTTAAGGAACATACAACATCAACTAGAAATCTTTAAAAATATATATTTTATTGATTTTTTACAGAGAGTAAACGAGAGGGATGGAGAGAAACATTGATGAGAGAGAATCATTGATCAGCTGCCTCCTGCACACCCCCCACTGGGGATGTGCCCGCAACCAAGGTACATGCCGTTGACCAGAATCGAACCTAGGACCTTTCAGTCCGCAGGC
Source organism: Vespertilio murinus (assembly GCA_963924515.1). NCBI lineage: Eukaryota > Metazoa > Chordata > Mammalia > Chiroptera > Vespertilionidae > Vespertilio > Vespertilio murinus. The sequence continues at coordinate 64,714,425 of OZ004704.1, read as the reverse complement.
CGACGCTCTATCCACTGAGCCAAACCAGTTCCGGATCAACTAGAAATTTTTGATGTACTTGCTAAGGATGGTGAGGTTGGTCAAAGGTCACAGCACGGAACTTAAAAATAAAATAAAACCCGGGACCCAGAGATGGAGTTAGTTTTGTTTCAATCTACATCTACACAGATGTCAGGAGCTCAGTTTGCCTCCAGGTCAGGTATGATTGGAATCTGGAAGGGAAAATGTCCTTCATTCTTTCCATACCTAACCCCCAATCTTGCACCTTTGCCCAATACCTAGGAGTCACATTAACTCTTCCTACATAACATAGCAAGGAGTTATCAGTCTTTTTCTAGGTGACATAACTTTTTTTTACCAGTTTATTTGTATTATCACATTTCATACCATATAACAATCCTATGACAAATGTACCATTATTATCTTCATTTTATACCTGAGAAAAATGAGATATAGAGAGGTTCAGTGACTGGACCTTTGTTACTCAACATGTGGTAGAACCTCAGGCAATCCTAAACATGTGCTGTAGTGGATTTTTTGAATTATAGGCTAGAAAATTACACCTTCTGAAGCTGGGACAGCTGTGACCTCAGATTTTGAACTACAGGGAAAAGTTACTAATCATCAACCACTCATCTAACTTAACTCTACTGCTCAGTGACATTAAGAGAACAGTGCTGACTACAGAAACTCCACTTACAATGATTGGTCCTTGTGCTCAGAGTGCTTATAATTTAATTGAAAAATAGGATAGAAACTTGGAAAAAGTATACCAGGCAAAAACTGCAGTAGGTAAGTGGTGATCACTGAAACAGATATATGACATCTCACAAGGCTGTATGTGATTAACTGTCCAATGTTGCAGCAGGTGTTACTAGTTTAGAAGGGCAAGGGATCCTTTTGGGAGGTGTCTCACGGAAGAGTTACAAACCAGTCAGTTATCCTTTTGGAGAATTCTGTTTCTCTGGTTTGATTTGTAATATATTTGTTTATTGACTATCTGCCCATACCAAACGTATTTCTACTATTAATCACAAGATGGATTTTCCTGTGAGTTACGTGAACTCCTTTTTATAGAATGACATTTCCTTTTATTCTTTTTTATATGAGGAATTTTTTTTCCAGAGAAAATATATTGGCAGCAGTAGTTTTCCTAATTCTGAGTTTCTCAAGTTTTCCTAGAGAAAGCCATATTAACTAGATTTCTTCTATGGATAGACTTCAGATATGAGAGAAACACTTATGTCTAGTGTTAAAACATTCAGTCCTGCCCGCTGGTGTGGTGTAGCAGTGGAGTGTCGACCTATGAACCAAGTGGTCACCGGTTTGATTCCCAGCCAGGACACATGCAGGGGTTGTGGGCTCGATCCCCCATGGGGGGCTGGCAGGAGGCAGCTGATAAATGATGTACCCCTCTCATCGATGTTTCTGTCTCTCTCCCTTCCTCTTTCTCTAAAAATCAATAAAACTATATTTTTAAAAGAAAAAGCAAAGAAAAAAGTTATTTAGTTCTGTTCTCACTCTTATTCTAGAAGGGTTCTGCCAGTGAATTCACGCTCTCTCCTGCAGCATAGAGTGTAAAGCCTCCTTCATCATGCCGAGAAGCAACTGCATCGCTGACTGGGTAGCACTGTCCGATGGTCTTAGGCGACCCTGCTAGCGGTTCTCAGCCTGTGGATCACGACCCACAGGTTAAGAACCGCTGCTGTAGAGCCTAAGACCTACATCGGAAAACACAGATATGTACATTACGATTCATAACAGTAGCAAAATTACAGTTATGAAGTAGCAACGAAAATAATTTTATGGCTGGGGGTCACCACAGCAGGAGGAACTGTATTAAAGGGTCGTGGCATTAGAAAGGTTGAGAAGCACTGGCCTAGGGCATGTGGCAGAGGGTGTTGTGCAAGGTCATGCCAGGCTGTCTGCTGCTTGACTGTGGTTATTGTGTCTGCCCAATCTTCTGTTTGGGTGATGGACAGAAAGGCTTATTGGGGCAAAAAATCAGAACCATCTTTCATTTCTTTAATTTTCACCATGATGAGAAAGCTTGGCTGATAATTCTGAAACTGGACCAGAGGGCCAGAACAAAAGCAACCTGACCATGCTGGCACTCTCATCTTGGGCTGCTGGTGAAGGAGTGGAGGGGAGAGCAAGAGAACCCTCCACTCTTTGGACTCCACAGGCCAGATAGCACAGCTGAATGAGCCGGATCTGGCCTGCGGGCCATAGTTTGCCCATGGCTGCTCTAGACCCTGCCCACTGCGGCTCCCAGTTCCCCCGAATCTCCCAGTCCCTGAGTCTTCAGGTATCTTTCTCTACTGTACAGACTCCACCTGTATAAGCCTGGGTCCACAGGGTTTCAGCCGGGGCTGGGGTTCAGTGCAGTCAGAACTGGGGTTCAGTGCAGTTGGGGGCTTCTTTTCCCCTCCCGCCAGCTGGGCAATGAGCCGCCCTTCCTCTCTAAGTGCTCCTCTTCCTACCTCAGCACTCGGCGGCTCCTCTGATCTGTGAGCCTCTCTCCTTTCTAGTTGTAGATTTCCAACTCAGTCAGCTTTCCTGTGGTTTTGGATGATGTCCGTTCTGTCTTTTAGTTATTGTTTTGAGATTGTTGTGCTGCACTAACATTTTAAACTCAGCACCCATATCTCCTCTCCAGGAAGCCTTCCCTGACCTTTTCCTCTCACAACACTTTGCACATCTCTTTATTATTTTACTTATTGTATTATATTATAGTTGTCTGTTTTATGTCTTTATGTTTTATCTACTGACTGATGAGCTAATTGAAGATGGAACCATATTTTAGTCTCACCATTTCCCAGAGACTAATACCTATCCCAGAGATCATGTGAGCAGTCTGTGTTTGATGAATGAATAGATGAATGAGAGTGAGGGAGATAGGAACTGGCTTATATAATAACAAAATAGATGAAGACATTGGATTAATTCTTCTTCAAAGCATGGAAGGCCCATCATTCATTGGGGTAAGGAGAAGGATGGCAAATTCCAGAAGGCAAGTTCCAGAAAGCAACAGCTGTGACAGAGCCGGGTAGAGACTTCAGTAAAGAAAAGAGGGTAGATGGGGCTCTTTCAGACTTGGATTCTAACCCCATTTCTGCCTCTGGCTAGAAGCTTTGTAATACAATTTAAAGTGTGTGGTTCTGTTACTTGACAGCCTAGAGAGCTGCTTGGACTTGGTCTTTTATTCCAGTTTTGGTTGCCTTATGATGTACATTCTCTTCTCACCTTTACTGTCACAAAGGAAAACACAGCCACACCAGCAGGGTCCTTTATTGGGAATGTGAATGAGCTTCCCCAGAAGCACAGTACATGGCAAAAGAAAATCTGAAACCACCTCTGGGGTGACTTTTGAATGGGGTGATATTTCACTTATGGTGGGAAGGAGTTGGCATCATGGGCTCAGGATCAGAGGGCCCTGTTGGTTTGTATTATTTAATGGGTGCTATTTGACAAGACAGCCAAGTAGAGAAAACAACCCATGTGTTGAGAAAAGGAAGACAAATGGGAGAAAGTTTAAACATTAGAGAAACTTACCCTTTTGTTTTCCCATAGGTTCTGGATGTTGTATTCACTTGTTAGTTTTTAAATGTCTTTTAGCCCAGCTGGCATGGCTCAGTGGCTGAGCATAGACCTATAAACCAGGAGGTTCCTGGTCAGGGCATATGCCAGGGTGATGGGCTCAATCCCCCAGTGAAGGGTGTGCAGGAGGCAGCCAATCAATGATTCTCTCTTATCATTTATGTTTCAATCTCTTTCTCCCTCTCCCTTCCTCTCTGAAATCATTACATTTTTGAAAAGTATGTTAAATTATTACTTTATGTATCATTCAGGACTCTTTCATTTGAATGCGAAACAACCTAATTAGCGTAGTAAGTCAAAATGAGAATTCATTGTTTCCATAACTAACAGAAGACTTAAGGGCAGTATCAGCTTTAGGCACAACTGAATCCGGAGGATGAGTGATGGCATTGGAACCCTGTCTTTCCTGTACATATAGTCCACCTTCTTTCACATGGTAGAAAATAACAATCCTCGTAGAAAAGGCTTCTCCACTAGCTCTACCAGAATAGAGAGATCTGGGTCATTTGTTCCCTGGTCTGCCCCCCTTAGATCACACAGGAGGCCCCACCCTATATAGGTATTCCTAAAGCTTCCCTCTTATTTCTATACTCTCTCTTGATGGCATCCTTCATGCCTACGCAGTTGTTGTCTGTTCACATCCTATGTCTGGCCTCTACCTTTCTCAGAGAAAGCTCACTCATCATTTCCATCTGGTGTAAAATGTCTAAAACCAAACTGACCCCCATCCTTCATGTTTCTCTGACTGGCCTCCTTAAGCACACCAGTGACAACATCCTCTTGCCATTTCCTCAGAGTTTTAACCTCAGAGTAGTTTTTGACTGTTTCCTCTGCATGTTATTTATTCTTTTTATGAGCCCTCATAGTTCTTTAGGCTTCTTGTGAATTTATCACCTTCTGTCTAGTTTTATAGGTTTTGTTGTATATGATTTATTTCTGCCACAATTATTTAGGTTTCTTGATGACAAGTGTTATGACTCAGTTACCTTTGTACTGCAGTAGTCCCCACCTTATCCACAGTGTCAGTTACCCATGGGCAACTACGGTCCAAAAATATGAAGTGGAAAAGTCCAGAAATAAACAATTTGTAAGTTTTATATTGCGTACCATCTTGAGTAGCATGGTGAAATCTCTGTCCCGTCCAGGAAATGAATCATCCCATTTGTGAGGATTAAAAGAAGTGCTTTTACTTCCACCTTCTAAGCTTGTCTTGCCTGGATAATTCAAGCACCATTATCAGATTAACAGAAGAAAATAAATTTTTAATACTACACAGGGGGAATTGATATAGCATGAAATTGCAAAGATAGTGAGGAAAACTTGAGTATATATATGTCATTTTGGACAAAGAGAAAAGTGAAAGCTATTGATTGGCAAGTAATTGAGGAAGAATGGAAGACACATGGTAGGCAATTTCCTGCCAGGCAACCCAGAAACAGTGGATACAGGCTGATCCGGCCATCAGGCCCTTCCTCGAAGCCCTCCCAAGCACCATACTCAACTCAAGTTAGGCTAAGGTGAACATTCTAAGATTTTCTTACTGGAGCAGGCCTTTCCAGGAAAGAAAAGTGGAAGCTCAAAGATTCTTTCTATTTTTTTTTTGTTTGTTTCTTAATAACCAGCTTAAAATCAATGTGCCAAAAGACACAGTTTTTGGGGTGATAAAACTTTGGTGTCTTTCATTTTGTCCGGCATATCTATATATCTATGCTGTCTATGCTCCTTGTCCAGAAGTTACCTAGTAGCCTTCTCAGTCATCAGATCAGCTGCCCTGGTGTCAAAGTGCCTGTATTCACGGAACTTCTATTTTATTCAATGCCCCCGAAGTGCAAGAGATGTGATGCTGGCAGGACAGATATGCTAAGAGAAGCTGCAAAGTGATTTGTTTAAATGAAAAAGTAAGAGTTTTCGACTTAGAGAAGAACTTGTATGCTGAGGTTGCTAACATGTCTGATAAGAATGAATCTTCCATCTGTGAAATTGTGAAGAAGGAAAAAGAAATTGTGCTAGTTTGCTGAGAGAGACCACATTCCCACAACTTTCACTGCAGTCTACTGTTATAAGTTGTCTTATTTTATTATCAGTGTTGCTAATCTCTTACTGTGCCTAATTTATAAATTAAGCTTTATCATAGGTGTGTGTGTATGGAAAAATCATAGTCTATCTATGAGGTTCGGTAGTAGCTGAGGTTTCAGGCATCTATTGGGGTCTTGGAACGTATCCCCTGTGGAAAAGGGAGGACCACTCTATTTCTTTCTTGGGGGTCATCCTCCAGCCCCCACCCCTTCTCACTTCTCCTATCAATATTCTACCTGGACTTTCATGATTCAATAAATACTTGTTGAGAGAAGGGAAGAGTTTATGTGATACGTAATATAATTACATGGTTATTATACTTGGTATTGTTGAGGAAAACCAGAGCCTAACAGTAGTGAGGGCCATAAAAACAAATTTTATTTAAGAACAGTAAGGGAGAAAGGGCCTCAATCTAGAGCTGTGCATCAATTCCGGATACAACACAAAGCAGGGTGGGGGAGTGCATGGAACACTCCCGAGACAGAGCACCAGAGGTGGGGGAATTTGGCTAAACAGACCGGACAGGATATTTGCTGAAGGCAGGCCTGATCAGATATCAGAGACGGGGGTGGGGGCGGGGGGGATGCTCTAAACTGACTTAGCAGGATTCTTGCTAAAATTGGGCAATGCAGGCCCTACCGGGACAGACACAAGGCTGAAGCTTAGAGAGCTTGATTAAAGTTTGGTTAAGTAGAGAGTCTGTGTTATTATCTAAGCTATGCAATTTTAAGTCTTGCCTAACGCCTTGGCATTTATTATGATAAGCAGATTTAAACTGTGTAAAAATGTTGAGTGAGGAACTTGCTGTAATCATTCAGCTATCACCTTCCCCTCCCCTCCTAGTACCAGCCTCCTTCCTTCCCACTAAAGCGTGTCTGGAAAGAAGAACAACAAACAGAACCCCAATCCCCCAACTTGTTGACTGGCTAGAACAGGGGAGGAAGAAGGAGCAGGGCAAACAGCAGAAGAAAGGTGTGGAGCTGTTTGGGAAAGTGATTTTGAATGTAATTTGAGATCTCATTTATGATAGGCTTCTACTACTTTCCTTTGGTGTGTTGTTTATATAAGGCCCATTTGAGATCACCTTAGTATGACAAGAGACTAATGAATGTCTTTAGGAAAAAGTCAACCCACTGAACATTAGGGCATCAAGGGAGTTTGCCTCTGATAGCACAACCTTGAAGGGGCTAGAACAAACATCAAGCACACTCTTGAGAAAGCAGTGTTGTAAAAACACATAGGTAGAAGAAAAGCTAGGTGTGTAAATTGGAAGATGTTGAAAGCTTATGAAGTTTCTTTTAAGGCACATACTATTCTGGCTAATCACTCGGAGTTGTTTCCTGAGTACTGTGAATCCCACTCGTTTAAAAATATATTCATTGTTTGTTTTAGAGGTGAATGGGGTGTGTTTGAGAGGATGTTTGAACTTCCTTAGTAGTTCCACTGGTTTTATTGCTCTCGCAACTCTGACTGTCATCCTGTTTGTACCTGCTCTGGGGATCACTGCAATTTTTTTTTTTTAAGTGAGAGAATGGAGGAGAAGGAGAAGGTGGGGAGAGAGATATATATGGATTGATTACCTCCTGTTCACACCCAGACTGGGGCTGTGGGGGTCAAGCATGCAACCGAGGTATGTACCCTTGACCAGGAATTGAACCAGCGACTCTTCAGACCACAGGCCGACCATGGGCCAAACCGGTCAGGACAACACTGCCCTTTCTTAGATAACTGTTTTCTTTGTTTCAAGTTCAACTTTGTTAAATCAAAGCATAATAAAAAGAAATACACAAAATCTGTTGCATTTCTGCACACTAATAAAAAACTATCAGAGAGAGAAATTAAGATAATAATTCTACTTACAATTGCATTAAAAAGAATAAAGTACCTAGGGATAAACTTAATAAATGAGGAGAAAGACCTTTATATTTAAAAATACAAGACATTAATAAATAAATTGAAGAACACACAAATAAATGCAAAATATTCATGCTTATGCATTGGAAGAATCAATATTGTTAAAGTGTTCTTCCAACCCAAAGCAATCTATAGATTCAATACACTCCCTATTAAAGTTTCAATGTCATTTTTTACAGAACTATAAATCTAATCCTAAAATTTGTAGAGAACCACAAAACCCCTGAACAGCCAAAACAGTTTTGAGAAAGAACAAAGCCAGAGGCATCACGCTCCTGTCTTTAGACTATTTTATAAAGCTGTAGTAATTAAATACAGTGTGGCACTGGCATAGCGACAGACCCAGAGGTCAATGGAACATAATAGAAAGCCCAGAAATGAAACTATGCATATATGTCAATTGATTTATCATAAAGGAGCCAATAATATGCAATGGGGAAAGGACAGTCTCTTTAATAAATGTTGTTTGGAAAACTGCTCAGCTACATGCAAAAGAATCACTCTACCTTACACCATACCCCCAAATTAACTCAGAATGGATTAAACATTTGAATGTTAAGAGCAGAAACCATAAAATTCCTAGAAGAAAACCTAGGTAGTAAGCTCCTTGACATAGGTCTTGGCAATAGTTTTTGAATCTGACACTAAAAGCAAAAGCAATAACAGAAAAAAGGGGACATATCAAACCCAAAAGCTTCTGCACAGCAAATGCAACGACCAAACAGTTCGATTAAAAAATGAGCAGAAGATGTGACTAGACATTTCCTGAAGAAGACACACAGATGCCTAACAGACCCATGAAAAGTGTTCAAATCATTAATCATCAGGAAATGCAAATCAAAACTAGAGTGAGCTATCACCTCACACAGCGGCTATTATCAGAAAGACAAGAAATAGCAAATGTTGGTGAAGATGTGGAGTAAAGGGAACTCTGTGCACTGTTGGTGGGAATGTAAATTGGTGCAGCCACTATGGAAAGATTATGAAGTTTCCTCAAAAAATAAAAAAAATTAAACTACTACATATTCAGCAATTCCATTTCTGGATATTTATCTGAAGAAAACAAAAACACTAACTCAAAAAGGTATATGTGCCCTCATGTTTAGTATAGTATTACTTACAGTTGCCAAGATAGGGAAGCAACCTTTGTGTCCACTGATGGGTGAATGGAGAAAGAGGAGGTGGTACATATATACAGTGGAATATTACTCAGCCATAAAGAAGATAGAACCCATACCATTTGTGATAGCATGGGTAGATCTTGACTACATTATGCTAAGTGAAATAAGACAGGAAAAGACAAATACCATGTGATCTCTCTTATAGGTAGAATATAAAACAAAACCAAATCAAGCTCATAGATACACAGAGCAGATTGTGTTGCCAGAGGTGGGAGGTAGAGAGTGGGAGAAATTGGTGAAGGGAGTCAAAGGATAAAAATAAATAAAAACGAAATAAAACCAAATTAGGCTGCTGTATAAAATTATTTACATTTTACTTGCTGGCAGATAGCTATTTTATTTATTTAAAAATATGTTTTATTGATATTTTACAGAGAGGAAGGGAGAGAGAGAGCTAGAAACGTCGATGAGAGAGAAACATCAACCAGCTGCCTCTTGCACACCCCCTACCAGGAATGTGCCCGCAACCAATGTACATGCCCTTGACCGGAATTGAACCCGGGACCTTTCAGTCTGCAGACCGACGCTCTACCACTGAGCCAAACCTGTTTCAGCGGCAGATAGCTATTTTAAACAAATCAGGGCTGCCCTTATTTTTGTTTTGTTATACTGATAGTATCCCTCAATATTCTATCCCCATTCTCATAACATAAGGCAAGATCTAAAGTTCTGTCATCTCTCTACCTACTTACTCTTTTTTGAGATTGGGCATTTGCCACTGTCAGTATTATTATCCCCGATTACCTGCCAACCAAAATCTCCACACAGATGCTACACATATCATCGAGACTCTAAGCTAACTCACAGTATTGATTATTTATTCCTTTGACTATCTTTTTTTCTAACTGTATATAGGAGAGTGTGTTGATTTACAACGGGCAATTTGAGAATCCTTAAGGGAAGTGCTTTTCAAATATTTGACTGCCACTTATAGTAAAAAAAATGAATTTTTGGAATTAAAAGAATTACAAAGATCTTCACTTACAGTTGACATTCATTAGTTTGTTAGTTTCAGGTGTACAGTAAAGTGGTTAGACATTTACATAACTTACAAAGTTATCCCCCTAATACGTCTAGTACTCCCCTAACACAGTATGTAGCTATGACAAATTATTGACTATACTCCCTGTGTTGTACTTCACATCCTTATGACTAGTTTGTAACTGCCATTTTACACTTCTTAATCCCCTTACCCTTTTCACACAGCTGGTGCAAAATAAATTTGGCATCGTGCTCCCATGTACGTGTGCATGGTTTGCATAATGTGTAGCTGAAGTAAAGTTTGACCCAGCAACACTTATCCTAGTTGTGTGTGGTACACGCTATAGTTTCTATTATGTTGTTTTTTACTCCTTCAAGATGCTGACTCTGAGTGAAATTCCTGACCTACTAACAGGTCACAATAGGAGTTTGACAAGAACTGCTTAAGAGTCATTGAGTTTTAGGACACCTTAGAATATTAATTCTGAGAAGGCTTTGGAAATTACCTATTGGCAGCCTCCCCCCTTCCTCTTGTTTTATAGTTGGAGGAACCTGACGCTCAGGTAGGGGAAGACTTCCTTGCAGGGACACAGTGCTGCTCTGTGTTTGTACTGCTACACCTATTCATTCCTGGAATCATGCAGCGGGCAGGTGGAACTCAAGGACTTTGTAATTTTTGAGCCTAGCAATTATGCTTCTGTGTAGTTTCATGGTAATGAATAGACTGTGCTCACTTTTTCTCCGGAGTTGGCTAACAAGCTATTTTTTCCCTTCATTAATTTATTATCCCCTAGTTTCACTGAAGGGAAGACTGTTAACAAAGCATTGAGTGTACTGTCTCCTCTTCTAGGGATGACACACAGCTGTCATTGTCATGAACCCAGAGAGAGCATGAGTTGAATAAGAAACAGCAGTAGGCATCTACTTACACATTAAAAAAAAGAGCAGTCTAAATATATATATATATTTAAGGCAGTTGTACTCTTTAGCTTTTGACAACTCCAAACATCTTGGTGTATTTGATGTTTTTTTTTCATCTTTTCCTTCAAAATCAGTAGTGATCTCCTTTCATAAAAATTTTACAGTTTTAGTTTCACTGTTCCTTTTGTGAATAAAGTTCACAGTACTTATGGAACAAAAACTTTTGAGTTCTTGATATCCATCATAGTATATTAGTCAGCATAGGTTGCTATAACAAAATACTATTAACTGGGTGGCTTAAACAACAGAAGTTCATTTTTCACAGTTTTGGAAACTGTTAGAAGTGACAGAGGTTTGGTTTCTGTTTAGAGTTCTCTTCTTGGATTGTAGATGATTACTTTCTTGCTATATCCTCTCTCTGTGACTTTATATACTAATAAGTCTTCTAATCTGATTGGAGCAGGGCCTCACCTTCATGACTTTATCTAACCCTAATTACCTCCAAAAATCACCACATTAGAGGGTAAAGCTTCATTATATGAAATCTAGGAGGATTTAATCCAGTCCATTTTACAAAGTTAAGATCTCAGCAGGAAAAAAAGAAAAAAAGAAAGAAAAAAAGATCTCAACAGGGTTTAAATATTGGCTGAAGTATGCAAAGAAATGCTCTCAGTTGCACTTATTAAAAACAGACTTCTTTTTACTTTTATTTGAGTGAATAGATGTTTTCACACTCTATAATTCTTATAACACTTACTAGCAATAGTAACACATTTAATTTCTTTTATATTCTTCTTAATAATGTGAGTATATGGGAAATGGTTTACAGTTAAATTTTGCCCAAGAGTAAAATGATACCTTTAAAAAGTTATTAATTTTTTTTGCAGAGAATTCTTTTCTAATGAAGATATTATTTCTCATTAATAGTTAATGACTTTCTAAACAGCACATCACTATTCCAAAACTTTATATAAGATGGAAAAATTATCCACCATCATTGAACAAAATATGTGTTTTAGCAAACAACCATTTGTGCTAAAGAAGTATTTTAAAACAACTTTTATATGATGGGACAATTATTGCTATTTAGGAGGATGGATACTTTTTAATTGTGAAACTGTGAGCCTGGTCTTTGTCTACAGGAAATGTTATAGAGAGCCACTCCAGTAGCTCACACAAAATACTCATTAAACAGAAGATAAACAGAGAAGGAGAACATCGAGAATATTGAATCACCTTAAAGCCCTTTGGATTTAAAGTACTTGGAAACCTTCAAACCAGTTCTCACCTTTTAGGCTGCTATAGGTAGATTGTTGATCAAGAAGTTTTGGCTATTTTTATGGTTTCTAGGTTAAAAGAGGTGCAGGCTATTTTACAATTTTAGGGATCTGTACATTTATGTGGTGGGCTTTTGTATAAAGAGTTAATGATGTGTGTCTAGAAGAAATATTCTGTGTCTCTTCGTAGTGTCTTTGCTTGAGTGCTTTTCCTGTATTAACAAGTACATGTTTACTTTGTTTCTTCTATTTCAGTGTTTGTCAGCTGAAGACATCTTTTCCCTTCATGGCTTTTCAAATGCTACCCAGATCACCAGCTCGAACTTCTCTGTCATCTGTCCAGCAGTCCTACAGCAACTGAACTTCCATCCCTGTGATGAGTGGCCCAAACACGATTCAAAACCAAGTCTCTCTGAAGGTATGCTGGAAGCTTGTTGCTCCATTTGTTTGAAAGGTTTATGGGGTTGTCTGAAATGACATTACCATGCTTCCTTTTCTGCTTCTATTAATCTACATAGAATCCCCTGGTAAAGTATGTATATTCTGGAAGTATGTAGAATAAGAATAATTAGAGCTCATTTAAACTTCATAAGTTATTCTCTTCTATTTGTGGAGTGAAAATTATACTTGATACCATATAAAAACTTTATAAAATCCAATGCTTGATTTTAAACATATGTTTTATGCTATATACATTGAATTACATATTAACTACCTAGCTCAAAATTGATCAGTTAATTTCTATCGAATTGTGCTTTTAGATAGTATTAAAAACCCTGTCAGTTTATCTATAAGTGTCAGTACAGGAAATGTTATAGAGAACCACTAGAGAAGTAGTGTCTCTAGATTAAATCTTAAAGTACTGAATTATCACCACAATGAGAGTCCTGGTGCACAGATTCATGCACTGGTGGGGTCCCTTGACCTGGCCTGCACGCTTTCGTAATCCAGGACCTCTTGAGGGATGTCAGACTCCAATTTTGGTCCAGTCCCTGCAGGCCAGGCCAAGGGACCCCCACTGGTGCACAAATCCATGCACCGGGCCTCTAGTATGCATCTAAGATATTTGGTTAATCTTTTCCAGCCCTCCCTACTTCCCCCTTCCCTCTGGAATTCACCAGTCTGTTCCATGTTTCCATGCCTGTGCATTGAACATCTGCCCCCTGGTGGTCAGTGCATGTCATACCTACCAGTTGAATAGCTGAATGGTCAACTGGTCACTTAGGCTTTTATACATATAGACTAGAGGCCTGGTGCACGAAATTTGTGCATGGGGGGGGTGTCCCTCACCCCAGCCTGCACCTCCTCCAATCTGGGACCTCTCAGACATCCCTCTCACAATCTGGAACCACTGGCTCCTAACTGCTTACCTTCCTGCCTGATTTCCCCTTACTACGTTGGCCTGCCAGCCTGATCACCCCCTAATCGCTCCCCTGCCAGTCTGATCACCCCCAACTTCCTTCCCCTGCTGGCCTGATTGCTCCCAACTGCTCTCCCCTGCCAGCCTGTTCGCCCCCAATGGCTCTCCCCTGCTGGCCTGATGGCCCACAACTTCTCTCCCCTGCTGGCCATTTTGTGGTGGCCATCTTGTGATGACATCTGGGCTGCCATCTTGTGGTGGCCATCTTGTGGCAGCCACTTTGTGATGACATGAGGGCATGTGTGAGGGCACGAGGACCACCTAGGCTTTTATTAGTATAGATACTTTTCATTAATGAAAGAAAATACCAGTGGCTGTTTTAAGCACCTATAATGGTATTGTCACAGAGAAAGCATTTTAAAGGAATAATCTGCTGCAAAGAAATTTTAAAGTATAAGAAAACAAGTGTTTGTTTATTATATAATATAATTCACATACTTAAATATGAAGGGTTCTTTCACAAATGAGATAAACCAATTGTTCAGGAGGTCTGTTTACTAGCTGTGTGCCATTTCTTAGTATTCCTAAATTATTGCCCTGCCCCACATGATATTTTAATTCTCATTGTTTTGTTTATTTGTTCAATAAGTGTTTATGGATTTACATGGTAGGCACTATTCTGTGTATTGAGGATTCAGTCATAAGCAAGAAGAAAAAAATCCTGCCCTCCTAGGACTTAAAATGTAGTAGAGAAGTAACATAATAAACATTTACACAAACAAGCAAATAAATGCTATGATTTCAGAGGGATAAGTGCTTTGAAGAAAATAAAGTAGGCCACAATAAAAGGAGATGGTGGGTGTATGTGAATTTAGATGAAAAAAAGGGAGGCATTTCTGATGAGATTACATTTGAACTGAATTCTGACTAAGGATGGAGGAGAGGGCCATGGCAAGATCTTTGGGGAAAGAACTTGCAAGGTCAAGAGAACAGCGAGCATAAGCTTGGGAATGTGCTTGGCATGTGTAAGGACCAGCAAGAATGTCTGTGTGTCTGGAGCATAGTGAGCAGGAGGGAGGACAGAAGGAGGGGGAGTCAGGGGCCTTGTGTACAGTAAGTTGGGTGGATTTTATTCTGAATGTGCTATGAAGACACTGTAGGGTTCTAGACAGGAGAGGGACATGATTTTATGCGGATTTGTAAAAGATAGTTTTACCTGCAGTTTGAGGGAGAGCTGGTCATGGGGGAAGAGTAGAAGCATGGAGATTGATTGGTCAGGAGGCTGTTGCCAGGGGTTGGTATTCAGGAAGATAGGGTCTGGGGCTAAGGTGGAAGAAGTGATTAGATTCAGGGTGGATTTCAGAGACTGGGCTAAAATGGTTTGGATGTGGAGGAGGGAATGATAAATCAAAGTGTAAGCCCTTCAAAGTGGATAGATGGCTGTGCCATTTTCCAGGATGGAGACTGGGGAGGAGGAGTTTGTTATAAAGGAAGTCAGCTGTGAGCATCAAGAGTATGGCTTTAGACATAGTCAGTCTGAGGCATTGATGTCGACCAATAAGGAGAGATATCCAGTAGGCAGTGGCATACAAACATTTAGAGCTCAGAGAATAGGTTGAGGCTGGAAACACGTCATTTTATTTACTTACTTACTTATTTATTTATTTAAAATACTTTTATTGATTTCAGAGGAGAAGGGATAAGGAAAGTGAGATAGAAACATCAATGATGAGAGAAAATCATTGATCAGCTGCCTCCTGCACAAGTCCTACTGGGGATTGAGCTCATAATTCAGGCATGTACCCTGACCAGGAATTGAACTGTGGTCTCCTGGTTCAAAGGTGATGCTCAATCACTGAGTCACACCAGCCGGGTCCACATTGTCTTTTATATTCTATGTTTACACATATAAGGAATAGAAATCACTAAGTGTACTTTGTCAGCACAATTACCATTTTTGTGAACAACAATAATTTTAGAACTAATTGTTCAAACACATAATTTTAATAGAATATATAAATGGGAGTATGTTTGTATTCCCATAAATCTGTTTGATTTCAGTACAGATTGTACAGCATAGTAAAGGCATAGATTCTGAAGTCAGCCTGTCTGAGGTCAAATCCCAGCTCTATAATTTTCTAACTTCATATTGGCAAAGCATTTAGAATGCTTTCCGGCATGTGGTTTGGCACTATATATATATATATATATATATATATATATATATATATATATATATACCTGCTAAATAAAATATGTGTAACAAACATAATTATGGGTACAGGAGGTGAGGCTTCAGTAAAAGCAAATTCTCTACTCTGTGAAGGTTAATTTCTGATGTTCAAACGTATTTGTAACCCCAATTCTCAGGTTTATTCTATCTCAGGAGCCAGGAGTTAGGAACAGGCAGTGGGGACATGAAGTGAAAGAATTCTAGGGACAACACTTCAAAGCCATAACATGGACGAGTGCAGCAAATGGATGGTGAATTAAATTCTCTAGGTGATATAAATTTTAATAATCATTTTTAATGGTCCATAATTCTCTAATTTTTTGATGAAGTTATATATTGTTATTTAATTTAAGTAATAGATAATGATAGTAGAATTTTACTTGTAGCATCCCTGGAGATCACATAGTTCAGAACTCCATTGTACAACCTGATGACATAAGTCTCAAGCTCTAGAGAGATTACAGGTACAGTACCTGAGGAAGGATGCAGTTGATAGAGTTTGGTCACCAGACACGTATAGAGTTGACTGGTGGAGGTGAGCAATTGAAACAGATGCCAACATTTTTGCTATTTAAGAAGGTAGTGAACAAGGGTAGGGGAGCAGGATTTATCAGGGGCAGGTGATGCATTTAACATGTACATGTGGCTTTGCCTCTATTTCGTACTCAAAGACATTTTTGCATTCTAATTTTATGCATCTTGTCTGCCCAATGAGACAATAAATATTGATTGGATGAGTGAATGAATGTAGGCTAGTGATGAGATAGAAAGCTTTTCGTATGAAGGCAAAGTACACATAGACTTGTCATGGAGGAGGATGTGGGATTGAGAACTTTCTCTATATGGAAAGTCTAAGAAGAGTGGATATTGCTGTTTGAGGTAATAAGATAATAAATGGGAATGAGGTAGACCTTTGTAGTTCCAATGAGATGGACACGGCCTGGAGCCTTGAACTGATAGGAAAGTGGAGACGATGAAGTCATGGCTGTGATGATTCTTGTGATGACATAGTAACATGTATTACCTTTTTTTTTTTCATTTGGTGCTACCTTATATTGCTTTGTACATGGGTGTTTCGTCACATTTCTCAGCTCCCCAAGTAAAAGATCCAAGCTGCTTGTTGGCAGGAATCATGTTCGTATCCTAGGCTCCATAAACATTTGCTAAGATTGCTTCTTCATAGATAGACTCGCTTGAACCAGAATAATGGTGAAAAGTCTTAAAATCATAAGCATATTATAAAATGTTTAGGTTAGCTCCTTAAAAATTAAATTACCTCCACAGAAATAATGAGACGTATCCCCAAACAATGTGAGTCCTGGAGACAAACTGTCTGGGTTTGAAATCTGCAGGGTTTTCTATCTGAATGACTTCGGGCAGCTCATTTGAACTCCATATGCTTTGGTTTCAACTGTATGAAAGAGCTAAGAGTAGTAACCTCGGAAGGTTTTGTGAGGACCAAATGAATTAATACATGTTAGTCGCTCAGCACAGTGCCTGACACATGGTGAACACACAATAAGCATTTAGTGTTAGTATGCTACTCAACTAGTAGTGTCCATGAGAAAAGTGGCCCACCATTTAAAAGTGTATTCTTGACAAAGAAGTGGCGATGTAGAGTCAGCTTTCTAATCTTTCACATTGTCTCTGTGCACAGTGTGTGTGGGCCACAGGCAAAGCCACCATACCTTTCCCCTGGAACCCACATGACCTCTGTATTCCTCTGAAAGGCTGAGTTTAACTAGGCCATGAACCAATAGATAAAAGTAGGTGGCTAGAAGCCTGTGGACCCCAGATTGTCACTATTCTAGGTCTTATGCAGATTCTCTGCAAGCCATACAATTCTTTGATCCGTAACGATGACTTAAGAGTGATGAAAGCATAGGCAGTGTTTCTGTTAATATTTATTATGCCATGTGATCTCCATTTTCTGTATAATTTTCGCTGAGATGATTTTGTTCCTTACAAGAAGAAATTGGTTTAAAGCTCTTAAAGAAGAAATGTGTTTCAGGTTTAATGGGAAGGAAGACTTCATTTGGCTCCTTTGCTCTGATTAATTTCTCCTCTTTCTCTCTTATTCACAGTATGGGGATATGGATTCCTGTCAGTGACAATCATTAATCTGGCATCTCTCCTCGGATTGGTTTTGACTCCGTTGATAAAGAAATCTTATTTCCCCAAGATTTTGACCTATTTTGTGGGGCTGGCTATTGGGACTCTATTTTCAAATGCAATTTTCCAACTTATTCCAGAGGTAAGGGTGTTAGCTACTGTTTCTGTGAATAATTGTTTCTTTAAAATGTTTTAGCACTTTGTACATTTCAAACCTCCATGATTCTCACAGAATTTTATGGTCTGGTTTATGGTGTTTTGAATAAAAGAGCAGAATCACAGCAAATAAAAAAAATTGTCTCAAGCTTCAGGAGTGTCAGAGGCAGAGATAAAATTAATATTCCTGGAGAACAGCCACCAGGATGTGCTCAGATAGGGCCTTAATATTTTATTCTATCCTGCATTTGGAAAATTTAATTTCTCAACATACTTCCTCCCTCCCTCCCTCCCTCCCTCCCTCCCTCCCTCCCTCCCTCCCCCCTTCCTTCCTTCCTTCCTTCCTTCCTTCCTTCCTTCCTTCCTTCCTTCCTTCCTTCCTTCCTTTATTGTTTCCCTTAAGAGCATGCAATGTGAAATTTACTGAAGATATACCACAAAATTCTCTTATATATTTACTACAGCTACTGATGACCAGAGGATCAATAAGAGTGTGGTTGACAGACCTTTTAATTTTCTTTTGATTGTGGAAAAAAAATCAATTGAGGTCAATGAGTAAGCAGCAGCTCATTTTTTCCTTTTCATAAGATGCATTATTGATCTGACATTGACAATAGTGCACTATTCAGTTAATCAACACATAACATATATGTTTTATTTTAGATCTATATTATGGCCAGCCAGTATAAGGAAGAAAGAGGAAGGAAAATAGTTGAGAGGGAAGAGAGGGGAAAGAGAAAGAGACATTAGTAGGAAGAAAGAGAGCTAGGGAAATATATACACACTAGAGACCTGGTGCATGGATTTGTGCATCGGTGGGGTCCCTCAGCCCGGCCTGTGCCCTCTCACAATCCAGGATCTCTCAGGGGATGCTGGACTGCTGGTTTCGGCCCGTGGGGGTCAGGCCAAACCTGGCAGTCTGATATCCCCAAGGGATGTAGTAGTGCATGAAGCAGCAGGTGGCCAGGGAAGAGCCTGAGCCCAGGTTGGTTGCAGGCTGCTCCTCCTCAATCCTGCCTTGCTGCTCCTGCTGCTGCTGCCACAGAGGCGAGAGAGGCTCATGCCGCTGCAGCTGCACTCGCCAGCTGTGAGCCTAGCCCATCAGTCAGCTGAGCGGCACTCCCACTGTGGGAGCGCACTGACCACCAGGGGGCAGCTCTTGCATTGAATGTCTTTCCCTTGGTGGTCAATGGGTGTTATAGCCACCAGTCAAATGGTCGACTGGTCGAATGGTGGACTGGTCACTTAGGGATATATATATATATATATATATATATATATATATATATATATATATATATACTGTACCTCCTCCACCCCCAATGTACACACAAAGATGGGTTGGCAAGTCCTGAGCAAAGAGACTAATAGTAGTTCAGGGTATTATTCTCATCTGATAATTTTTAGAAAATTGTAACAAAAGCTTCTTTTAATTTTTACAGCTACATATGAAATTGGGGATTTTCTTAGAATCATAGACTTATGATTGTTTTTATTATTATCATTATATCTAGAAAGGAACTGGAAAGGTCCTCTCAACTAGAGATACAATCAGGTAGCAACAAAACTAGTATGACAAGTATAACAATACAGATTTTATATGTAACATTATACATGCAATATATGTAATATAATACAATGTTATATGTGTATATATTAACTTACTTGAAACTTGGATCAAATTAAATTTAAAAACTGATATTGTGTATGGACTGGGGATTCCATATTTATGATTTTTGAAGTTTTCTATTTTATTGAAAATACAGTAATACATAAGAAATGTCTTAGGAAAATAAGAAACTCCTTCAACAGCATTTGTTGGATGTCCTTTTGCCAGTAGGAGATAAGTAATTATGGCTGTAAGAAGAAAATTATATAAACATTAGATAATCCGTCTTTGTAATATTACCTCAAATTTCCATAGATAGTTATTGCTTTTTTTTTGGCAAAATTCTTTCCCCTTTTTTTTACTTCATTTGATTTTTATAACCTCTGTATTACATATGTAGAGTAGGTGCCTTTGTGCCAGTTTTTGCACAGTATAAATAAGCTTAGAGAAGTCAATCAAAGGAAGATGTGGCTGTGAGCTCCTCCCGGAGGCAGGCCCAGAACAAGAACCAAGGCGGGCTCTATTCTGGCTGCTCTCCAAAGGGAAGATTTACAATGTCTGTAATGGGGTAAACCTTTCTCCTCTTGTTTTATTTATTTTAAGCTTGTGCTTCTTGTCTGTTAGAAATATCTTTACTCTTTATAATTTCAAACTCCATTTCTTGTCTTATGTCCTTTAAACAGTGACTTCTCATGCTCATTCTTGCGTGTGTGTGTGTGTGTGTGTGTGTGTGTGTGTGTGTAGCCCGTGTGTTTGCACGTGCGTGTGCCTACCTGGAATCTTAAATATTTTCTTCTTTATTCTTGGGCCCAGTTCTTAACTTATTGAACTTCATTAGGTCTTTTTAGGATCCTCTAGGTTCAAGAGGATCTCCTGTGGGAAAGCAGTAATCCAAGTGGCTTGCCATATTGCTTTAAAAATTTGACTCTGGCCCTAGCTGGTTTGACTCAGCCTGCAGACTGAAGGGTCCCAGGTTCGATTTTGATTAAGGGCACATGTCTGGGTTGTGGGCTTGATCCCCAGTGAGGAGGGGGAGGGCATGCAAGAGGCAGCCAATCAATGATTTCTCTCATCATTGATGTTTCTACCTCTCTCTCTCTCTCTCTTCCTCTCTGAAATCAATAAAAAAAATATTCGACTCTGGATATGTTAGACAAATATATTTCTTTTAGAGAAAGCAAATAATGTTTCATTTCCTGATATCTTTATTACCTAGATCTAATGCTATCTTACAGCTGTGGGGCTCGGTGCTACTTCTTTACCACTAAAATTTCCTCTTCCAAGGCACATATTGCTGCAGGTGTTGAAGCTAAGAAACAAGATACTCGTGTTTTGTTTACCGGAGCATCCTCTGGCCAGGAGATTTCTAAAACATCTCTTACAGTTTGCTTACTTGAACTTTTATTTTGTGATTTGGGCAGCTAAGCTCTCAATATTGCCTGGATGTGAAGATGGGCATAGAACTCCAGTGAAAACTGAAAACTGAGAAATGTTGGTATTATTTGCTAGAAACCAAGTAGCATTACTTGGTTTGACCTGAATTGCCTTTTTTTTTCTTTTTCTCCCCAGGCATTTGGATTCAATCCTAAAACTGACAACTATGTTGAGAAGGCTGTTGCTATATTTGGTGGCTTTTATTTACTTTTCTTTTTTGAAAGAGTGCTTAAGATGTTATTAAAGACATATGGTCAGGTAAATGGACTTTATTTAAAACTTTTGCTATTTTACCTGCCAAAGCTACTTTCTAAAGGTGAATAAAGGGAGGGGTTTTATTCTTAGAATTTTGTGAACTATTCATGTATTAAATTTGTGAATGTGAGGACAAAGAAAAGAGTCAATATATTGATAAGTAGAAGAGACACAGTTGGTTTATATTGTAGAATTTGGAGTTACTATTAATAATTTAATGTTGAATAACAGATGTATTCTATTCATAGTCAACAGAATAAGAAGGCATATTTACTTTAACATGAAAAAACAGACACAACAGACTCTAATGAATTAGGATACACTTAAAGGTAGAGAAATCTTAAAAATCTAAAAAGGGTAGGGTACACGCAGAATAGACATAACAATGCTCTCTTGTGGATAAAAGCACTGACCTCTATTTTCTTGTTTGTATGAGCTATCTTTTTTCTTCTTATAACTCCTTTTTACTTTTTTAATTTTTCCACGTAGAATGATCATTCCCACTTTAGAAATGATGACTTTGGCCCTTCTCCAGAAAAAAATCATCAGCCTAAAACATTACCTGCCATCAATGGTGTGACATGCTATGCAAACCCAGCCGTCACAGAGCCTAATGGGCACATCCATTTTGATAACGTCAGTGTGGTATCTCTACAGGTATGGTAATTCCATTTTCTTCTTACTCACTGATCCTTTACACTGTGTGATGATTGTTGTGAATATAGCCACATCAGTATTTTGTACATTTAAGTGTGTCAGACTTACTCCTGTATATGTGGGGTAAGTAAAAAAGGTAAGTCTGCATTATTTTCCCCTTTCCCTCCCTATGTCTACTCTAAGCAAGTAAGTTAAGCAAGACATTGTGGGTTACTGTATCTGAGGTTTCACTATTCTCTTAAGATTGTTTAACTATGTAAAAACCATTTAGATTTATACAACGATATGTAGCAATATGAATCAAAGCATTTCTCTTATTTTGCAATTCTTTATGTATCTGAAACCAAATAATCCCTTTGAGAGATTTTGAAACTGTAAGAAGAAAGAAGATGTGTAAACTATTAAAATTATTTTCAGTAATTAAATGGACTTAGAATTTGTATTCCCATCTTCTAAATAACGTCACTAGGTATCATTGCTTGAACAAATATCATATGCCAGGTTGCATGCTAGGCACTTAAATATATTTTATCTCATTTACTTTCTATAATACATATTCAAAATAGGGTTTGTTTTCCTTATATTAGGAGTATTTTAGTTTCAAGTGATGGGAATCAAATCCCAATTATGTATGCCAAAAAGAGAATTTATTGAGAAGATAGCGGATGTCTAATGCAATAGCCCAACTATAGGAAAAGCAAGAACCTAGGGACCATGAGAACCATTAGAACCCTGTCTTCTCCTCCTCTTTGCATGTTCTTTTTCATTATGTACCAACTCCTAAAGAAGTGCCAAAAACAGACACTAGCAACTCCTGAGATTTATGTCTTATAATTTCAGCTACAAAAGGAAACTGACCTGACTCTTTCAGTCTTAAATACAGAATTCCTGGCAAGGGTCTTCTTGATCCATTTGAATTAGATGTCTACTTCTAGATTAATCCAAGTGTGTAGAGGTTTGGGCCCGTTAGATGATCCCCAGGGAATATGGAGTAGAGGAGTGAGTATTAAAAAGGATGCTGGGGTGATAGCGTCATTGGTGTCCACACAATTATCATTTGACAGACTGAGAAAGTGGAGCTCTAGATGTTAAATAACCTCTCCAGAGTCATTCAGCTCGTAAATGACAGATTCACAAGCTACAAAGTTAAAAGTGATACAAAAGATCACAATTAAAAGAGAGAGAGAGAGAGATCAAAAGGAAAGCCAGTCGAGGGAGAAAAAGGTAGAAAAAAGATATTTGAAAAGGTAATTATGGAAAATGACCTGAAACTTCCTTCTGGAGAGAAAACATGGTTAGTCATATACTCCTCCAAGTGCTTAAGGAAAATCTCAAGTGCATTTGAAGAGGCAGTTTGTGTTTCCACTAAGCTGAGAGAAAAAATAATTTCATGCAATGACATGACGGATACTTTCAGCCAAGATTTTGCAAAGAACATGAAAATGTTTAAATAGATTATTTCTCATAAGAGTTGCAACTAACATTTATTAAGTGCTCAAGGACCACACCTAAATTTTAGGTGAATGATATCATTTGATCCTCATAATAGCCAAGGAGACGAGTAGTGTTATAATTAGGAGACTATGGCTTAGGGAGGTTAAATAACAAATGCAAGGACACACAGATCCTAAATGGCCACGTTTGGATTAGAACTGAGGTCCTCCGATGTTGTATAAGGCTGTACTCTTATATACCATGCCGAATGTATTCCTCATGTCACTGCTCTTCTGGAACCAAGATGACATTGACTCTTAACTTAATAAATATTAAATTTTTGTAGGGTAAAGAAAATAATTGGGCCCCAGAGAATTGATGTTTGAGGCCCCAAAATTGAATTGTTCAAAAGTTTGATTTTAATTTTTTTTAATCTTTTAAAAATTTCTTTCTCCCCCACCCCAATTTTATTTTGTATTGGTTTCAGGTTTATTGCTTATGTTTAGACAACCATATACTTTATATAGTGTTCCCTCGATATTTCCAGTATGATTTTAGTTTTAAGTTTTAAGGCTCCTGGTTTATAATTCACTATGACCAGAAGACATGTTTGCAGCAAATGTGACAAAGTTGGGGTCCCAGACATGATCCTGTTTTACACGGTTTAGGAATGTCACTCAAAAGTCCATTCTTACTCCTGTTTGTAGTGCTAGTTTATAGGCTTTCATTAATTGATTCAATAAACATTTATATTATTGATATCTTCTCACTATTATAGGCATTGGGGATTTAGAAGTGAACAAATTCTTGTAGAGCTCATAGTTTATTCAGCTGGGGAAAAATACAGTATAGAAAAGTGCAAAACAAGATTATATCAGTTAGCAATAAACAATTGGATGAAAATAAAACTTGGTGATGTGGGCGCTTGTTTGATTGCCCGATCAAGAAAGGTCTCTTGAGTCCAGCCAATGTGGCTCAGTGCTAGAGCATTGACCTATGAACCTGGCAATCAGGTCTATTCCCATCAGGGCATGTGCCTGAGTTTAAGGTTTGAATCCCAGTGTGGGGCATGCAGGAGGCAGCAAATCAATGATTCTCTCTCAGTATTGATGTTTCTCCCTCTTCCTTCTTCTCTGAAACCAATAAAAACATATTAAAAAAGAAAGGTCCCTTAAGAGGTCAGTGGAAAACTGGATAATGAAAAAGAGCCAGCCATGTAAATATCTAGGGAAAGAATGATTTAAAAGTTTTGAAAATAATCAAACAGGTCACATATGAGGGATTTGGAAGCTAAATTGTGCTTCCTGAGAGGCCAGTGACATAATTTCTTTACTATTCCAAAGAGAAACAACTGAGGAATTGTATACAGAGGGAAACTACCAATCTAGTTGAGGGTGGAATGAAGATTGGGTTCTGGAAACATACTTCCAGGAAAAATAAGCCAAATTGAAGGCAGAAAAGGTGGGTACCAGCATGACGACCATGCACCAGGCCCTGAGATGAGCCATATAAACAGTCCTGACAAAATCTGGGGATTATTTTGAGGCCATTTTGGTTGAAGATACAGTCTTAAATGAAGAGAGATTTAAACAAATTGAGCAAAATACAATTATTTTCAGTTTTCTCATTATATTGCATTAAAAAAATTCAAAGAAATAGAAATTAAGAAATACCACAAGGGTCTAGATATAACTTTAAGAGACAGCAGGTATTGTGCTCTAAGTGATTTTAATAAAAAAATTAAAATATTTTTAATATTTTAGGTTATGTAAATAATTTAACCCAGGTGACCCCATTACAATGATCAAACATCGGATGTAAAATTTATGGATCATTTCTGAGTCCACGTATTGCCTTAATATTTTCATTGATGATTCCTGTAGCTACTGCTTCCACACAAGGAAGTGTCTTCCAAATTGCAAAGAGTAAGAACCTATATAAGAGTGAGTTATGAAAAGTCATTTAATTTGACATTACTATCAATAGAACACAAATTTTGTTACTATCTGGATGATTCATGATTTTGCTAGAGCGTAGTAAGAACAATGAATTGTTACAGCATAATTAAAATGCATGACTTAGACATGTCTCTATTGATATTCCTCCAAACAATTCTGGTCCATCACAGAATGCTCAGATGTGCAATAACATTGACGTGTAGTTGCTTGTGGAATTTTGTTTATATCTGGTCATATAAAAATTACAGCTTTACACAAACTTTTAAAAATTGTATTGCCATAGAAGCATATTTATCACACTAGGAGGGTGGAAGATATTTTACTTAACCGTTTGTTAGCTCCATTGTAATGTCTACATGTTTATAGCAATGATGTGGAACTTCCTTAGTACGCTTGCTCCAGACCCAGTGCATGTGAGGCGCTGCCGTCCCTGTGGGATATGCGCACACACAAGAACATGTGCATTTCAGGAGAAGTGGGTGTTACAGGGGGATCATAAGAAGACAGTTATGAGGGAAGAAGGGAGCACAGGATTCCGTTTCTCCAGTTCCTCAGCTATTGCCACTAGGTAATGTTTCACATCTCACCCTGCGACACTTGCTGCTTTGTTCTTTTCTCTCTGGTGACTGTATAGTCCTGTGGAGAAGTCATTTCAGCATCTGTGCAGCCAGGTGTGTTTTTCCCGGAATCTACATCTTCGGAAGGACTGTGTTTACTAGTTGTTTAAAAGAGAACACTTTTTTCAATTGCAGCTGACATTCAATAAATATTATTTTGTATTAGCTTCAGGTGTTCAGCATAGTGGTTAGACAGTTACATACTTTATAAAGTCCCTTGATATTTCAAGTACCCACCTGACATCAAACATAGTTATTACAGCATATCTTAAAAATATATTTTATTGCGTGTGTGTGTTTTTTTTTGTTTGTTTGTTTTGTTTTTACAAAGAGGAAGAAAGAGGGATAGAGAGTTAAAAACATCGATGAGAGAGAAACATTGATCAGCTGCCTCCTCCACACCCCCCACTGGGGATGTGCCTGCAACCAAGGTACATGCCCTTAACCAGAATCAAACCTGGGACCCTTCAGTCCGCAGGCCGACGCTCTATCCACTGAGCCAAACCAGTTAGGGCAGTTATTACAATATTATTGACTGTATTTCCTGTGCTGTACTTTACAACGCTGACTATTTTCTAATTACCAATCTGTACTTCGGAATCCCTTTTCCTTTTTCTCCAAGTTCCCCAGCTGTATCTATGAGTCTGCTTGTATTTTGTTTATGAATTTTGTTCTTTATATTCCACATATAAGTATTTATTAATTGTGAATTCCTTAGGAATGCTAGGCATTTTGGAAAGTGTTAGCTCTTCAAGGCCACTAGAGGGCCCATCTAATGCACTTCTGGACTGGAATCCGTTTCACTTTCTCAATGAAAACCTCTTGTGCTTTCATTTAAGAATAGATGCTAACAAATATAAACTGACACGAACCACCTATTTTCCCTTACAGAAGAACGTTAATATCATCCATGTTTAGAAATTGACTATTGCAAATTTTATGTTTAAAATGGAGGTGCAATGAAGAAGACTTGAGCTGCAGAGTAAGGTGATGTTCGGGAGACATACTTTGTCCATACTGGCAGGATGGGATACTGTACCAATATAAAGATAACCTATTTGATGTTCTTGGGCCTCTATGAGAGTCTAACAGGTTTTAAAAACACTCAATTAATTCATCAAATATTTACTGAGTACCTAACGTGTACTTGGTGCTAGTCTAAGAACTGGGAATACATTAATGGGACAGAAAAAACTTTCTGCCCTTCTGTAATATAACTGAAATATTATACTGAAAAGGGGAAAGCACTTTTTTTTAAGTATCAGATACAAAAACGGATTAGACACCCTGGGTATATGTGTGAGGCTTGCCTATGAAGTCTTCTTTCCTGGGTCGGTGGCTTTCTTTTATTCTTGCCTGGAGACGGGAAGGGCTGTAGAAGTTCATGACTGCCCATGTGGGGATGAAGTGGGGGAAGAAGAGGGGTCCAGAACATAGTGAATATCTGACTTAAGGACTTTACTTCACTCCAAGCTTCGTTTGTGCTTCCTGTCCTTGAATTTACCCAAAGGATAAATCTCTAGTTATTTGGGGTGGCTGTCTTGCTGCATTGGTTTAGGAGCAGGATCTAGGGTTCTAATTGCTTCCTAAATGAACTTACAACTAATTTCCTTATTTTTAGTTTCACTCTTTACCTGCCATGTTTAGAGGTACTTGGCGCCTTCAGTCCCTCAATGTGTCTGAGGTTCTAAGCCTGGCTTCACCTTGGTTTTTGTAGAACTTTCTCCTCTGTGAAATCGGTTAGAATTTACCTTCCTCTTTTGGCTTCCAAAATAAATATCTCAGTGCTATCATGTCATCTTTCATTCTTTCTGTCCCTGTGACTTTGTGGCTTTCTTATTCTTTTATTTTAGGGAGTCTCAGGAGGGACTAGAGAAAAATATATAAATATGTCCAGTTCACCACATTTCACCAATAACTATTTTCTATTTTAAATCACATATAGAGAGAAGAATCAGTGTGAGAGAGACACATTGACTGGTTGCCTCCTGTATGTACCCAACCAAGGCCAGGGATCGAGCCTGAAACTGAGTGTGCTCTTGATAGGAATGAACTTAGGACCCTTCAGTCTACAGGCTGATGCTTTATCCACTGAGCCCAGCTGGGTAGGGCCATATAGATTGTTTATGTCAAAAGATTTAAAAACAGAAATCAGTTACTTTTCTGTCTGTGCTTATATTAACAATTAGTTAAAATTGAAAACTATCCTATATTAGAAAGAGGTGATATGCAAATTGATCATCACTTCAACACACAAGATAGCCACCCTCATGTGGTTAAATATGGCTGCCCCCATGTGGACACAAGATGGCCACCCCAAAATGGCCAGAATGGGAGGGTAGTTGTGGGAGATCAGGCCAGCAACAGAGGATAGTTGGAGGGGGGTAAGGACCAAGGCCTGCAAAGGAGGACAGTTAGGGGCGACCAGGCCTGCAAGGGAGGGCAGTTGGGGACCAAGCCTTAGGGGAGGGTAGTAGGGAGGGGCAGGCTTAAAAGTGAAGACAGTTAAGGGCAACCAGGCTTGCAGGGGAGGGCAGTTGGGGGAGACCAGGCCTGCAGGGGAGGACAGTTGGGGGAACCATGCCTGCAAGGGAGGACAGTTGCAGGGGGGGGGGTCAGGACTTCAGGGAAGGGCAGTTAGGGTCAATTGGGCCGGTAGGGGAACAGTTAGGTGTTGAACAGGCTGGCAGGCAGAAGTGATTAGGGTAATCAGGCAGGCAGGCAGGTGAGAGGGATGTTCTGGATTGTGAGGGATATTCGATTGCTCTTGAGGGGTCTCAGAATTGAGAGAGTGCAGGCTGGGCTGAGGGACAGCCTCCCTCCTGTGCACGAATTTCATGTATCAGGTCTCTAGTACTCTAGTATAGGTAATAAAATGATATAAGACTTTTTTCATTGCCAGCTGCTTACAGAAAAGCTGGTTTAATTAGAGATGGATGATGTCCCTAGACAATCAGGAGGAGGAATTCTGGGTGTGCTTGGTTAGTGGTGAAATTTTCTCTCACCGGATCCATCTCTGCCTCCTGGCCCACACCAGGCCATTTCATCAGGTGATAGTCTAGATGAAAGTCATAAAAATTGGTGCCTGACTCACTTGAATTAGCCCACACTTCACTGATTTTAACAGCGCTTTTATTCATCTTTAGTGACTACTTTTTCATATTTTCAAGAATAATTTTTCTAAAAAATTTTTTTTTCATTACTCTCTAAAATCCTCACTTCTACCCTTTCTCCATCTAGTGGAGAGACTGGGATCATTATTTGTACTTTGCTTGTCATCATATCTGTTTCCTGGAAAACTGCTGTCTCCTTATCTCTTCTCTTACCTTCCCTTTTGTATCAGAACTTGCATCCTTCCTCTTTTTAAGGCCAGTTTTCTTCCCAATGTGCTCATCTTCCTGTTGTCATTTACCTTTCCTGAATCTCTCCTTCTCCCTACGTCTGCAAACAGGCTCTCGTCTTTTCCACCTTATTCTTTTTTTCCCTTTCTTGACTCTGTTACTGTCCAAGATTTCTCAAACGTTCTACTTCCTTACGCTGGTCACTGTTCAACTTCTTGAAAGACCAGCTAATCCTGAAATGACTGTGTCAGACATTGTCTTAATTGCTTCACATATATTAACTCGTTGATGCCTAACTAACAACCCTCCAAGGTAAGTACAACTGTTACCTCCATCTTAAAGACATGGGAACTGATGTATAGAGAAGTTCAGTAACTGAGCCAGGCTCACACAGGCACCGAGTTAAGATTTAAACCTGGTCATCCTGGTTCCAAGGTCCATGTGGTTAACCATTACCCTGCAGCGCACTGCCTGCTATTTCCACCCGCTGAGCCGTCCTTACGTGCCCCCTCCTCTTCATCTTATCCTCAAATATCGAATTGTGTACATTAAAAAAAAATCTACCTATTCCCTAAAATTTCTATTTTGATTGATTTCAGTGATTTTTCTAGGCAGCATGCTATAATCTTAACACTCATCGTCCCCCCACCCCGCCCTGAGGCATTCCTGTAGATACTTGAGTGTCTATTATTGACTAAATACTATTGGATATAAAGGCAGATCTTTCACTGAAAGCCATTCCCTACCTTTTGGAATTGCTTATTAGTTAGTCGTTTTCTGTGATGTAGTACTATCCTTCTGCCGCTATTTTAGTTTTTGAATCTCTCTCTCCTCTCTCTCTCTCTCTCTCTCTCTCTCTCTCTATTCCTCCCTCCCTCTCTATTTATCTTTTTTTGCAGACCCAGTAGGTTTAGAGGAGAAAGCAAGAGGTTCGCATTTTGCATTTTAGCAATAAAATGTCTGTTGTGTGACTTGTGGAAAATTAACTTTCGTGCACCTTTGTTTGCTCATCTGTTAAATGATAAGGAAACATCCTTAAAGTAATGATTCTTTGGGTGAAAATTAAGTAATTTATTATGGGTCAACTTTGTAACAATGTGCCTGATACATTGTATGCCTATGATAACTATACATTTCTCTTCTTCTGTTCACCAACTTTCTTCTTCTCTCTTCTTACTTTTTAATCATAGTAATCCATCAAATCCTGTCACTTTAACTTTCATCACTCTGGGAATAACTTCTAAATCTATGTACTTAATTACTTACAGATCATCATTTAGAAGAGGACTTTTTGTACTAAATCATAAGGGCTTTTGACGCTATTTGTATTTTTTCTTCTAGAACAGAGAAACACAACGAGAGGATAAAACATACAGAATTCCATGTATTCTCATCTCTATTACTTATCTTTTTTTACAATTTGAGTACCTTTCCTAGGTTTGATGTTTAAAACGTAAAGGCCATTTGGTAATAACGATAACCCTCTGAATGTAAATGCTTGCAGACCCACCATTGACCTCTGTCAGACAGTCTAAGAGAACTTGAAACCTTTACTCCCACTTAATGGAATAAAACTTTAAAGACCAATTTAACCTGCCATTTGAATGATATCATCAGTTTTCGCCCCACAGATTCTCTATCGGAGTTGTTCAGCTATGCACTCCGTTACACTCAGATACATTCGGTGCACTTGAAAGGGCATTAAGATAATGACACTTTCATAATGTATGAAAGTTATTTGATTGTCATATTATTGAAATAATCAGAGTGCATAAAATCTCTTAAAATTGGGTTAAGGGTTGTAGTTAGCGCTGTTAATTTTTAAATCTGGATATAAAAATTTATATAGATTAATTACAAAGATGAACAATTTAGTGATTCAAGGGTAAAAATCGTAATTTTTTAAAAGATGAGACAGAGCACTAGTGAGTAAAATCACACTGCTGGAGATAGTATTGTGATCTAAATTATATTAGAACTCAAATGTAAAGGTCTGAAGTAGTAGAGTAACTTGCCAAAGAGAAAAATCAGTCATTAAGAACTACTTTTGTTTTCTCAGATAGACCCGTGTCCCAGGCATGTAAAGTTGGCAAAAGTGTTGTTGATACGCTAAGTGAGGAGGGACTTGGGGCCTTCTGTTGTAACTCCTTTAATTAGCCAATCACTTGGCCAGCTAGGACATTTCTGATCTCACACAGGGAGGTTGGTTGCTTCAACACTGACAAGGAAATTTTATAAACAAAGAATGCTTTTATTAGCAACTACTAGGCTAGCTGGGAGAATGAAATAAGATAATGTAAATAAAAGTGCTTTGAAAGGTACCTAAATCTGTACTATTTAATCTATTAAGGGTTGCTTAAGGGTCATTCAGGGACTGCTATCATATGAGCACTAGAGGCCTGGTGCATGAAAATTTGTGCACTTGGGTGGGGTGGGGGGTTTCCCTCAGCCCAGCCTGTACCCTCTCGCAGACCAGGAGCCTTGGGGGATGTCCCAGGGGGAATAGGCCTAAGCTGCAGTCTGTCCTCCCTCTGTGGGAGGTGATCCACGGGCTGATCAATTGGGGGACTGAGCCTGTAGGTGAGCAGGCGGCCTTGCCTTCCATTGCCCCCAACAATCGCCGTCCCCTCCTTTTGTCTGCTGGCACCCATCTTGGCTGGCCTGGTGCTGCCCCCAATGACCTGTTGTTCCACCTTTTGGTCAATTTGCATATTAGGCCTTTATTATATAGTATTTTAGTTACTTGTCTGATCATCATTTAAATGATTAGTATTTTTGTGGAGTTTGTCATTTTAATTTGTTGATACGTGCTTTTAGGTCCATGCAAATGTAATTAAAATGTTATTAAATTTGACTTCTGGCTATAACTTCTAGACTTTGGGGGATTTCTTTACCCTCTGTATATAGTCCTCTCCCCCAGTCTAATTTCTGTTGAATAGAGGAATATTTTGAAGTAAAACTGAAAAGAAAGAAAAAGTGTTCAAAGACAAGACTTTCCAAGAGATGTCCTCTCAACTGCCTAGACATTGGAGAGAAATCTTGACTAATTCCTTTCCTACACATTGCTTGTCAAGAACCTTTAAAAATCCACTCAGAGTCCTACTCACAGTGGACAGAAACCTTTTGTGAATTATCAGGATAAAATACCCAAACCTGCTTGGTTTCTAACTTGATTTGAGTGCTAGTATTTCTATTTCATTTTTTTTATTCATTCATTCATTTCTGGCCATTAGCAATTTCTGTAATTTTATTATGCTTTTAACACTTTAGAAGTGTTAAAATAAAAAAAAAATATGCACTTTTATTTTCATTTTATGTATTATGTTGTCTTTATTTTATTTTTTCTGATACAACACTTTGATTTTTATTTTATTTTTATTTCCATCACCATTTATTGCCTCTATGCCCTCTTCCACCTTTCTCCTGTCCCCACAATCACCACACATTCATTTTAACTGTGTGATTTTACTACTGCTTGATTTCCATTTCCTCTGATAATGATTTCTTTCTTTCTTTTTGCTGTAGTAATGCTGTTATGTACCATTCCTACCCATATCTCATTGTGTCTGTGTATGAGAGTTTTTCTAGGGCCGAGGTGGGTGCTGAAGGCATTTCGAGTAAAACAATTTTTTTGTGTGAAAATTTCCTGTACATTGTAGTCTGTTAAGCATTTCTGGTTCCCAGGGTACTATTTGTCAGTAGTAGCACTACAGCCATTGATGACAACCGAAAAATAGTCCCTATTACCTTCACATTTCTAAATGCCCTAGGGTGGCATTTAGGTAGTTTCAGATTCAGAACCATTGGTCTTTTCTCAGCTGGATTGTTGTGAGACAAGTAAGCCCCATAGAAAACAATTTGTGACTATTTTCTCTTTCCTGTACAGATGGCACAAAATGCATAGTGCATTCTACATGCACAAAAGAGAAATTAATTTACTGCGTGTAATGGATACCACAAGGCATTAAACTTAATTGTCCTGCAGAATCTCTGTGAGAAAGGTTGGGCTATAAGAGCTAGGCCTGTAAGAAATGAGTCAGTGATTTTACTGAATAACAACAAATTTCTCTCCACCTGCTATGTTTAGTCACATTTTCATCAACAGAAGAGAATTCACATTTTCTCCACATCTTGGACAGTACTCAAAAATTTCAGACTTTCAAATATTTATTGCCAATTTAATGAGTTTGAAATGGTATCTTTTTGTAATTTGTCTTTGCATATTTCTGATTACTAGCAAACTTGAACATCTCTTTATGTGCTTAATGGTAGAAAGTTTTCTTTTGTGTTTCCTGTTCACCTATTTCACATGTTTTTAGTTGTTTGTCTTTTTTGCTTGATTTGTGTTAAAGAAACCTTCGTTGACATGGTAAGGAAGACTTTCACTAAGACTGTAAAAATATGGGTTGACTCTACAGAAGTCAGAGATTGGACTCCATCAGAATACAGCAACGACTGTCGAGGATTTATAGCTAATAGGCGAGTGAGGAGATCAGTGGAGAGAAAATTACTAAGCGGAGACATCAAGGGCAGGGAGGACTCTGGCTAAATCAACTTAATAGGATTATTGCTGCAGGCAGGCCAGGATGGCCAGATATCAAGGATAAGGAGATTCTTGTTAAGCTGAATTAGCAGGATTCTTGCTGTAACTGGACTCTGCAAAGATGGACAGGTCTCAGGCTTGGTCTTAGGTCCCACGCCTGAGATTTAAGTGGAGAAAAGGGCTCAGGAGCCTGACTGAGGTCCAGTCAAGAAGTGTCTTAGTCATTGGTAGGAGTTTTTCATATACTCTAGATCCTAATCGTTACTTACTAAATGGGTTAAGATATGTTCTTAGAGTCTGTGACTTCTCTTTTCACATAGTTTATAATATATATATCTTAAAAGTTTTAATTTTGACATAGGCAGCATATCAGTACTTTTCTTCTCTACACTCTGAGAGCTGTTTGAGAAATCTTTCCTTTGCCAAAGTAAAGATAATATTCTACTATTAAAAAAATTAAAGTTTAATTTTAATTTCCCAAGTGGAATTTTATTTTGTACGGAAGGCTTGGTGTACGAATTCGTGCATGGGTGGGGTCCCTTGAGGTGGCCTGTGGAGATCGAGCCTCAGCTCATGCCCCTCAGCCCTGCAGCCCTGCCTGGCACTCTGCCTTGGCTGGTGCCACCCCCTCACCTGATCTACCATCCCTCCTATGGGGCAATTTGTTGGTGCTGGGGAGGGGCCTGCCTGGCTCCCTCAGTGCCTGGGAGCCAAGCCTCGGCCCCGCCCTCACCACCACCACTGGTCGTGTCTGCGGGGTGATTGGCAGGGCAATCGGACCCTTGCTGGCACCTGCCTTGGCCTGGTGCCACCCACTCATCTGCTCCACCATCCCACCATGGTCTCGCTCTCATTAGGGCCCATCAGGGCCAGCAGCACCTTCACTGCCACCTGCTGCCAGCACTGTGTTGCCTATGCCCGCCATGTTCTGTGCTGCTCCCTGGTGGTCATCGCACATCATAGCAAGTGATCAAACTCCTGGTTGAACGACCACTCAAGGGGACAATCAAGCCTATATAATAGGCTTTTATTATATAGGATCCGATATAAGAAAAAGATCCAGGTTTTTTTCCCTTTTCTGATTGATAAGCAGTTATCCTAGTTTCTTTTATTAGATGGTCCATATATCAAGTTTCTATATATCAATGTGTCTGTATTAGGACTTTAAAAATATATTTTTATTGATTTCAGAGAGGAAGGGAGAAGGAGAGAGAGAAATATCAATGATGACAGAGAACCATTGATTGGCTGCTTCCTGCACGCCCCCTAAAGGGAATTGAGCCACAACCGAGGCATCTGCCCTTGACCGGAATCAAATCCAGAACCCTTCAGTCTGTAGGCTGATGCTCTATCCACTGAGCCAAACTGGCTAGGGCTGCATGAGGGCTTTTTATTCTCTTCTTGCCCTATACCACAAACATTCTTGTTCTAAACAACACTACCTTCATT
Organism: Vespertilio murinus; assembly: GCA_963924515.1. Taxonomy (NCBI): domain Eukaryota; kingdom Metazoa; phylum Chordata; class Mammalia; order Chiroptera; family Vespertilionidae; genus Vespertilio; species Vespertilio murinus. Next base: position 64,679,317 of record OZ004704.1, on the reverse strand, counting down.
ATCCTTTTAGTTAGCATTGAGCTCCTAAAATTAGGTTTCTAACTTCTTTATAATTGAAAACTTGTCTTTGTTTTATCATATCTGTATAATTTTGGGGACTTTTATTGAAATTATATTGAACTTACAGATCAATTAAGAGACAACTGATGTTTATAATATTTTAGATTTCTTTGTAATTTTCCATGTAAATTGTTCTGTTGGATTTATTCCTAATTACTTTGTAGCTTTGCATGTATTCTAAATAATATATATTTTTCCTACTATATTTTATAATTAGTTATTAATGATATGTAGGAGTGCACACATTTTAGTATAATGAATGATTTTGTATCCTGAGGTATTGCTGAACTCTCCTACTATTTCTTGTGTTTTATTTGCTTAGCGTTGTGGATTTTCTATATAGACATTAAAGGATAAATTAACACATTTCTTCTTCTCCAATTGTTATAACTCTCATTTCTCTTGTCTCATCAAATTGAGAAGGACTAAAAAGATAATGCTGAGTAGAAGTAGTAGCTGGCAATTTGTCTTATTTCTGACTTTGATGGAAATGCTTCTAAGTTCAGTAGGTTGCTTGCTTCAATTGTCTTTCTTTTTTAAAAAAATACCCTTAATTAGATTAAGAAAGTTTCATCATTATTCAGTCTTTACTAAGTGTTTTTCTAAGTTTTAAATTTTATTGGAATTTTTTTCTATACTATCACCAAGTTTGGATAATCTATACAAAATTAATTTGTCTGCTTTTAAAATTGGGAGACTTAGAGCAGGGTGAACGATGAAATAATAAATAAGTACATTTTCTCACAAAAATTGCATCATTTCTGAATGTTATTAGGTGTGCTAATTGTTTAGTAACATGAAAATTAGAGCAACTTTGCTTTGTCAAAAAAACTTGAGTTATAGGTCTTACCTTACATTCTTACTCTGACAACTAATCGGTTGACTTCACTTTCCTAAAATTCATTTTTGCATTTGTAAATTGGCAAAAATGAGGAGCGGATTCTATTCATGTGATCCTGAGATAGTCACCATAAAACAAGCAGATTGTCAAATGACAGCGGGGAGGGGAAGGAGACCTGGGGGGAGATAAGAGAACAACCGAAGGACTGGTATGCATGAATACAACCAACGAACACAGAACTTTGGGGAGGGAGGGCATGAATGGGAGGTGGGGGGGGGGCAATGGTAAGATATGTACACATATAATACCTTAATAAAAAAAATTGAAAAAAAATCTTATTCCTACTACCACCACACTACCGAGCATCATGATATTGAGGAGCAGTGGGGATCAAGTGAGAGTAACAGTGGCCAACACTGTGTTTGGACACAAAGCCACAACAGTCCTTGTTTCAATGGCAGCACATTCGAAGAGCTCATGCGAGAGTGGGAGGTTACTACCACGCTGTGGGATTATATGTCAGGTTTATACACATATGCCAGTTAGAAAGAGGGAAGCATTTGATGCAGCAGGTTTTCTATGAAGATATGGTGGGGAATATTTTGAAAATTCAAAAATAGATGGATTACTTCAGCTCAGTAGCAATTTATAGTCAAGCGTCATATTGATGAAAGTTTCCAGACTAGATGAGTACAGGACTTTCATGGTAGTCTGCAGAGAACAAAACCAAATAGCAAGTTTGAATACAGGATATGAAGGCACTTGGATTAAATTTTTATATTGATTTGCTTTCCCTTCAGAACAAATTTCCCAGTGTGAGGGTTCATTAGAAAAGAGTTTTGGAGATCAAGTCCCATGCAATGCCATCTTCAGGAGTGTTAGAGAGGAAAAGTAGAAGTAATTCACCAAGGAATGAGGTGGGATGGGTGGTGCCATGTTTCCAGCTGTGAATAGAAGAAACCCCAAGGAGCCCATATAGAGTGGACTCTACTTGATTAGATGTCTTATTTTGCATTACCCCCCCCCAAGTGCCCCCCCCACACACACACACAGAGGAATGAATGAAAATGATAGATCAGCTTATTGAAAGGCAATTTCTCAGCCCTAAGGCCAGGTCCATGCTTCCAGGATGGAAAGGTTGACCTTAGCAGTTTGGAGCTCATGAATTTGAGCACTGCTCTGCACAGATGTGAGCCACAGAGAGCAAGAGTCCCTCTGGGCAGAGTACAGCACTACTGCAGACAGGGAGGATGCCCTGCCTGCAAACCTGGGACGGCTCAGGGAGCCAGGTGGTCATATATGGAAGGAGCCGGCTCTTGTGTACAAAGTTCCAGAAACATAATTTTGTGCTACACCTCCCGGAAGGCTGTCTCTGCGCAGATTTTCTTTGGTCTCTGAACCATACTCAGTGCCAGGTACAGGAACCCATCAATATGCATGTCAGATTTTTATTGCCTGTCACTTCTGAATAATTAAGAGCCATGATAGTCATGGTGGTAGTTGGTGTTGTGATGGTGATGGTACCCATCATGTGCAGGGAATATACTCAGTCCTTGTCAATATTATTCATGTTCAACCTTGATTGTTAGATATGTTGTCTCCATTTCACAGATGAGAAAAGTGAGAGGTTAGAATTTATTTAAACTTAGATCAATCCACTCAAAGTTTTTTTTTTTTAATAAAGCTTAGTTGCTTTCTGATTTATATGCTTCTCCTCAATTTGTATGGCAACTTTGAATGAAATCCAAACAAAAATAGATTTTTTGTGTGTGAAAAAAAATCTTATCTACTTGACAGGCATCTACCAAGTACTTGGTATTCCTGAAAGGTACTTACAGAATGGTAGAAGCAGTATAGTTCCTGTGGAGGATACCTCTAGAGGAGGTAGGCACAGTTGCTGGGTGGAGAAAGATGTGGCACGCTCTAGGGTTGGAAGAGATGCCAGTGAAATGGACACGGATGCTCTCCTGGGAAGGTGACATCTTGAAGGGTTGCTGGGTCAGTAGGACTGGATGAATGGTGACTAGGTGCAGAGGATATTTGGTGACTATTATTTATAAACATTGGGCCTTTTCTAATTTTGAGAAATTTCCCTGTAGAGCACTGGTTCTTCAACACTCTCCTTAGGAAGTTGTTTGATGAAGCTCTTTAGCTTTTTGCAACAGAATGCACAGACCCACCAATTCTCGCATACAATTTAAAGGGGTGCGTGAACCCACGGAAGCACCTCTGCAGTCTCCCAGCTAATGCTCCCTGATGTTGAGAGCATCCTGAAGAAAGAAAACAAGCCCCAGGGGCAAGAGTCGAGCGCACTGCCATAGGTGAGGTACCAATATTGTTATGTTTAATTCCTACAGCAGCCCGTGGCGGAGGCATTAACTCTATTGACAGACGAGTAAATTAAGACTCCGTTAAGTTGAGCAACTCACTGGAGTTCACACAGATAATAAACGGCAGAGCTACGGTGAGATCCCTTCTGGGGTCTCGAGTTCCGAGTCCATGTTCCTTCCTGTGCAGAACACTCGCTCCCTAATGGGGAACATTGCGCTAATCAGTTCTGATTTCTGACAATTACATTACAGATGAATTTTTGAAACATAATGTGTACCGAGTTGAGGATTGCCTACATAAATGAGGCCTTGTGAATTTTGACTCTACTAATCAGTCATAACTGATACATTTACATTTTTTTATAATTATTTTGCTTAGAGGCCATAGAGTATCTTGGCAGCATCTACAAAATTTGTTTTTGAAGCGAATTGTGGTAAGATAAGCGTGAAGTGTTGAAGTCTTCCAAAAAAAAACCCTCCAAGGTGCTATTATGTAATTGATACACTGCATTAATCTTACCTGTGGACTCTGGCAGGTTTTCTTACGGACCTTTGCCATAGCCCCTTCGTTAGTGTGGGTTCCGAAAAGCAATAACAGGGTATTTATCTGAACATGTTCTCTGCTAAATTGCTTTCACTAATCAAGCAGGACTTATCTCTATTTAGAAGAATTAGTGAGATTTTACTCAATTAGGTTTGATGTCAAGTTAATTTCCCCCCATTAATATAATGAAGAATTTCTGTGTTGCTCTGTCATGCATGCTGATGGATGTGGGGAGTGGGGATGGGGGGGGAGGGGGAGGATAATGAACGCCTACATATTTTTCTTCGATAAATGAGGCAACGTTTAAGAGGTTCAAGCAAATTATTCTGGGCATCAGAAAGAGTTGTTTAACTCTATTGTGTAGAAAGCCCAGTTGCAAACCAGCATAAGCAATAGTGAAGTTTAAATACATTTTCTATAGCTGGTGTCTTTAACATCAGGTTGTTTTTTTCCTCAAAGTTTTTCCTTTAAGGTTGCATTGTAAAGGATGACTATGTCACAAAGATTGGACTAGCCAAAATAAGCCCTTTTATTTTGATCTCTGTCATTTGCTCATTTCAAAGTATTTATAATGTGCTATATTTTTTACATGCTACACCTTGCAGCTTTGGGACACTGGATCAAGGCCTGGTGAGTAATTTTTACTCAGAGTATTGCATGATGGGGCATTGGCCAAAGGATGAAGTGTTTTATTATAATAAATGAATCGTATCCCCAGGAGAAGCCCTGGAGGAGACAGAATTTATAACATATTCTATTATTCCATGTTCTATTTATTCTGTACATTTCAAAATAAGGATCCTACATTAGAAAGATCACAAAGCTAAAGCATCTGGCCAATGAAGTATGGTCTTACCAATATTTTTTTGAGTTTCACATTACTGTACTATCTAGTAGAGTTTTAACTGATTGACATACACACACCCCTATGGCTATTTAACTGTCTCTATATTCATGTCTATTCAGTTTTATGTCTGAGGCAAATGTCCAGATAAAAAAATATCACTTTTATGGTTATTAACACTTTACTGATAATCTTAGTGAATAAAAAAAAAGTAGACATGAAGGTGTTTGAAGGCCAAATTAAGTGCTCATCCTTAGTAGATGTACTGTCAGGTTAGAGTCAGGTTATTGATTGGGTGGTGAAATTGGATTTTACTACCTGCCTCCTCTCTAGATAGGGGATTTCAGACCCTTTCTGAGGGTCTCAACCTAATTAAGTTGATGACACCTCATTTATTTTAATTAACTGGTGAGTTTTTCCTGTCTCAACTTTATTCACCATGTTAATCAGTGGCCCAATTTATTCAAAATTGTAAGTTTTGCAAGTATTGTAAGTTTTGAATACCAGAAAAGAGAGAGACCAATGTGTGAGCCCAATTATTTTTAAAGTGGTGGGATATTGTTATTGTACTCCCCCCCCCCCCGTTATCAGCTATCAGAGCATTAAAAGCAAAAAAACCCCAAACAAAACAAAACAAAACAAAACAAAACAAAAAAGAACAAATCTCATTTTATTGAGTTTCTACTTAGTAATATCAAGTTGCTTAATGAACATGACTTTATTAAACCTTTATAGCAACCCAGTGAAGGTGGATTAAAGAAAAAAAAATTCATTAGCTTGAGAAGGCACCAATAAAGATTCAATAAACCATATAGATCTCGGGCCTGATGCTTTTACATTTTTTTACTAGGTTATGAAAAACATATTGGAAAAACTGAAGTGAGATATCATTGTTTTCTAGGCTGCAAAACAAGCACGTAAATCTAGGGGCTGTTTTACATTTGGGAAATAAAATTGCAAAAATTCTTTACGGGGGAGGCACCACTTTTGCAGAAATACTTTATCTTTGATTTTTTTTTTGGTAGCTTTTGTGACTTTGACCAGCATTTCAAAGTCGGGCAACTTTTATAGTAAAAACAGTAATGGCGATCTTCAAGCTAGCCTTTGTTTGCGGGAACATTTCACGTTTTGAATGACGTCCTGGTATATAGGTCTGATCAATGAAGCCGTATTGAAGGGCAGGAGGATGGAAGGCAGTTTCTCATCCTGTCATCCATTCACTTGTCCTGCATCCTGTTCTACACCCTGGCGATATTGTGGCGAATTAGACAGAAGTCGTTTCTGTCCTCTGGGACACACAGTTCAACATTACAGGGCTAGATGGCCATGCAGGGAATGGAAATGTGATGTGATGATGTCTGGGTGGCTACTTCAGTTTGGGTGGTCAGGGACACATTTAAGCTAAAATCTGAACCGGAAGAAGCAGCTATCCACGCAAAGATCAGGGAGAGGGAGGTCACTGCTGAGGGAAGGGCCAGGGCAGAGTCTCGAAGGAGAGGAAGAGTTCGGTGGGCTTAAGGGTAGAAGAAGGTTGGCAAAGGTTGGGCATAATGGATGCTGGCATAGAGTGACATTGGAGAAAACTGTAGATAAAACTCTTTCTTCGAAGGTAGTGTTGCTGTGTTCTAACAATTGAATAGTATCAATAATCTCAAGGAAGTCTCCGCTTCTAAGGTTACATTTTCTTTAATGTAACAAACTCAGAAAGGACAGTCAAGAAAGCAACTGCATTTTCTATCCATGCTGTGGTCTGTAAACAACAGATTATATGGAATGGATTTGAAAGCTCCAAAATGGTGTTTTTCCCCTCCTCAATAGTCAGAGGGATTAATTTATTTTTTAATTTAATTTATTGGGGGAATGACATCGGTTAATAAAGTTATATAGGTTTCAGGTGTACCGTTCTATACTACATCATCTGTAGATGGAGTTATGTGTTCACCGCCGAGTCAAGTCTCCTTCCATCACCATTTATCCCCCTCTTCACCATCTTCCACCATCCCCACCTCCTCTTCCCTCTGGCAATCACCATGTGTCTATGTCTGTGTCTATGAGTTTGTGTGTGTGAGCTTTATTTACTTTTCTTAATCCTTTCAGCTTTCTCCCCAAGCCCCTAACCCACTCCCCTCTGACAGCTGTCAAGCTGTTTTCTGCCTTTATGAGCCTGTTTCTGTTCGTTAGTTCATGCTGTTCATCAGTTTTCACATATAAGTGAAATCATATGGTACGTGTCTCTGTCTGACTGGCTTATTTCATCTAGCGTGACACTCTCCAGGTCCCTCCATGCTGTCACCAAGGGTAAGATTTCCTGCTTTAGGCAAACCTCGGAATATCAGCTTCGTGTATTCTACTCGGAACAGGGGTGCTTTAATCACTGGCGCCTTCTGGGATGGAGACTGGCAACAGCAATAAAAGGATCCATTATTACAGCAATAAACTGAGCTCAGAATTCCTTACCCAAAACATTCAGTTCTTTTGCGCCGTCTCTCCGCTTGTTATTATTGCACGGGGCTTAGGAGGCACATTGTCTGGGTCCACGTTCTGGCTTCCCCATTTCTAGTTGTGGTTTTGGGAAGTCCTTACCTCTGTCGTCCTCATTACTTCATCTGTGATTCTGACATTGCAAGTACTCACCTCCTGGCATTCAGGAGAAGAGTACAAACAGTAAGCACTCAACGTTGCATTGGTTGCTTCTGTTCTTATGTTTGTGCCCTCTTCCTCCAACCATCTTAGGAAAAATGCATCAGCCTCATAAAGTTAGATGCAAGATGGCAGCTGACAAAAATCTTCTGCTCTCTAGTGGTCACTGGGGTGGGTGCATCCTGAGGTCTGTTGACTGGCATGTTATTTTGGCATTCCATTTCTCCATTCAGTTCAGCAAAAAGAGCTCCTCTCTTCATTACTCGTTATAATTTTATTTTATTTTATTATTTATTTATTTATCTTTAAAAATATATTTTATTGATTTTTTACAGAGAGGAGAGAGAGGGATAGAGAGTTAGAAACATCAATGAGAGAAAATCATCGATCAGTTGCCTCTTTCATACCCCCCAGTGGGGATGTGCCTGCAACCAAGGTACATGCCCTTGACCGGAATCAAACCTGGGACCTTTCAGTGCACAGGCCGACGCTCTATTCACTGAGCCAAACTGGTTTCGGCTTTATTTTATTTTATTGAACACCTACTAATGTTAAGCTCTGGCCTGAAATTAAAAAAAAAAAATTCTTGCGTTCCAGGAACTTTTGATTTGGCTCCACAACTTTTAGTCACAAAGAATTGTCAAGAAAACAAAGAACAACAAAAGCACTTCAGCACTTCTGGGGTGTTTTTAATATAGAACAACCGATTTGGATTTGATCAGTGATCACTTTTCTATGCTCACCCCTCTCACATTGTGTGTAAATGCTCCTTGAAAGGATTAGAATAGATGCTTCATGTGGCAATAATCTGTGAACCTGTCACAAGAGAAAAATGTACTTTTACTATTACTACACACTCATTTATTCACACAACAAATCTTCAGAGGGCTGCAATGCTAGACACTGGGTGAACAGGAATGAAGAGGTGAAGAGGAAAGAAAATTAAATCCCACATCTTCTAGAGATCACAGGCATAGTTTTTTTTTTTTTTTTGGCCTAGAGCTCCAAATCCTGGTTCTGTTGCTTTCTAGAGTTATGACTTTGGGCAAGTTACTTAGACTCCTTCTACTTCAGTTCCCTCATCTGTAAAATGGGAATAATAACCACACTGGGTTGTTGTGAAGATTAAATAACTTGTACAACTAGTGAGTTGTACTCTTAATACATCATCATTACTCTTCTCTACTCAATGAGTGTACCTTATGTCTCTGATACTCAGTTCCTCTCTATACTCTGAGTGGCCACATTATTATGATCTCTGAATGCTTAATAATCTGGCCACTCAGTGTATATCCTATATAATAAAAGGCTAATATGCAAATTGTCCCATCGACCAGGAGTTTGACCAGCAGGCAGGCTAGTCAACCGCCCATGTTCCTTCCCCCTGGCCAGGCTGGCTGGACCCCACCCATGCACAAATTCATGCACTGAGCCTCTAAATACACACACACACACACACACACACACACACACACACACACATTGAGTGGTCAGATTATTATGTATGCATTCAGAGATCATAATAATCTGGCCACTCAGTGTAGGACTTCCTTTCTCAAGCTAGTCATCAAATCTCCAGAGCATCACAGTGGCATCTGTAAGAGGCAGTGAGGTCCTGGTGCCCTTATCCCCTATGAGTTTCCACCCCTAACCTTCCACATGCAAAGTAGAGATGGCCTCTGCTTTTCCCAACCATTAAAATATAGACCAGGATGCCCTCTTGCAGAGAAGAACTTTTTAATTTCTAGCTCTCTGCTGCTCATTTTCTTCTCTACTGGCAGGCTGCCTGTTTCTTAACATCCCACTATGATCCTAATCGCCTGTTCTGTCTCCAGGACTGCGGTTAACACTTTATCTCATCCCTCTTGTCATCTGTCATTGCTTGCTTTTATCTCTTTTCCCAAGTTTTTTCCCCCTAAGAGACTTGCATTTCTAGATCATCTCTGCCAACCAGAGAGCACATCTTCTCTGCCAACCAGAGAGCACATCCTCTCTTATCTCTTGCAAGGCTAGTTAACCGATTATTTGCAGTGCATTGGGTGGGAGCTTCTATAGTTCTTGTCAGATGGGCGGTACAGAGCAGGCAGAGCTGCCTGGACCCTCTTTCACACCCTGCCCTCCTCCTGTCTCCTCGTCTGAACCATCCTGGAAGCCTTCATGCTGAGCAGTGTGGGCTGCATTTGGGGAACACTACTTTCCAGGAGCCTAGCCAAAAATTTCTGTAATTTACCTTAAAACTTAGCCAATTTTCTGGTGCCCCCTGACTTCCTTTAAGACTTCTTTAACAATGAGAGTTGTATGAGAGAACATTGTATAGGCTTCTCATAAGAAACGCTACCTTACTTCCCAGAACACCAATGCTATCCTCATCTGAAGTAACAACAGGCAATCTTTTATTTAGAGTGATATAGTCCATCAAGATAACTATAAATAATTAGTATATACTTTAAATTCCATTGATGGAATAGTAGCATATTTCTTGAAACCCTTCAGATTTCTCCTAAATTACTATTTTTTTTTCCTATCAAGGCAGTAAATTGATAATGCTCCCACACTGAAAGTGAAAGGCAGTTATTTCAACTCCTAAAGAACAAAACAATTTACGTATGATCCACAGAAATTTCATGGTGACTGGAAGCTATTTTCCTTTTAATGGCTTTCTCTTTATCAGTATATTTTAAGTTGAGCGTGTGTAAGATTGTGTAGCTGGCTGGGGCTGGCACAGTCGCAGATCCACCCACAGATAAATGGCTGCAGGTTCTGAACCCCTCACGAAGCCTTGCTGTTTTCAAGGCAAGAGGTAAAGCATTAGGCTTAGCTACTATGAGGTCTGAATCACCTGCCCTGGTGGATGGTGTCACTAAGACTGGCATGGCCCTAATCTTGTCTACACAATTTATCAATGGGATGAGAATGTGAAGGGTCAGTTTATAGCTCACTGGGTCTGATACCTTCTACTTGGCGTTGAACACGATCTCAACATTGCTTCTTAATGTCTCATGGACCCAAGGTAAGTCTCTACAAGGTCCCAGAAATAAGCAAGGGACTGTTTTCTAGAAAAATATCAGTTAGTGGCAACAGAGAACATGGCTTTACCCTAATGTGCGGGGGACCGGAGGGGACCTGCGCCGTGAGTCCCAGTTTGAGGCTTGCAAGAAGGCCTCTAGTACAATTCATGTAAACCTATTACCGTATTTTTCGGACCATAAGACACACCTTTTCTTCACCAAATAGTGGGAGGAAAAGTGCCTGCGTCTTATGGTCTGAATAGAAGAAGTGCCTGCGCCTTATGGTCCGAGTTGCAGAGCGGCAGCGGGTCCCCCGGGACCTTCCGTGTCCCTGGGGACTGCATATTTGGTGAAGAAAAAGTGCATCTTATGGTCCGAAAAATACGGTAACTCAGATTTCATACTTTTTACTTGCTGGCTAATTAATTGCTTGACTTCTTCACACACCTTGAACTTCAGTAGTTGAAAATCAATAGCTTTCTTTAAGAGTAGATTTATACTCAAGATTAATAGACCTTGTTAAAATTTGTCTTTTTCTTTTTAACACGTCTTTGCACCCCCATATTTTCCTAAAGCTACTTTTTTTTGCTGTAGATTTAATTTTTCCATTTTTCTCCAATAATCTTGAGCAGCACGTTCTTGAATATATTCAAGGATCATACATGAGAAATGGTTTGTTTTGCACACTTTTCTCTTAGGCAATTTTGTTTTGTTTTTCTTCCTTATAATAATCCTCTGTTCACCTGCACTTTGCTAGATAAAATGAGCTATATGATACAGTAATTATTCTTGGAGCTCTTGGTGGTTTATAAACATCTCATTTAATCATTTAATCATTACAGTAATTCTATGAAGTTGGTAGTATTGTTTTCGCCATTCTGCAGATAAAGAATCTGAAGTCAGATTCCAAGCAACTTTTTTTAAAGAATAATTTTTTGAAGAGCAGTTTTAGTTTCATAGCAAAATTGAGAAGAAAGATTTCTCATATACCTCTGTTCTCACCAGGTCTAGCCTCCCCAATTATCAATGTCCCCTACCAGGTCAGTACATTTGTTACAATTGATAAACCTACAGTGACACATTATAATTATCCCAAGTCCCCATAGTTTTTAGTTCACTTGGTGTTGTAAATTCAATGGGTTTGGACAAATTTGTAATGATTTGTATATATCATTATAGTACAATATAGAGAATTTTCACCACTCTAAAAATTCTCTGTTCTCTACCTATCCATCCATTTTCCTCCCTTCAGCCTTGGCAACCAGTGACCTTTTTACTGTCTCCATAGTTTTGCCTTTTTCAGAATGTCTTGTGGTTGGAATCACTCACTGTTGACTTTTCCAATTTTATTTTATTTTTTATTTTTTTTACTTAGTAATGTGCACTTAAGATTCATCTATGTATTTTCATGGCTTGATAGCTCTTTTTGTTGGGGGGGGTATTAATAATATTCCATTACCTGGATGTACCACAATTTATTTACCCATTTACATCCTGAACCGCATCTTGGTTACTTCCAAGTTTTGGCAAACAAGAATAAAGCTACTCGCCAAAACCAGTTTGGCTCAGTGGATAGAGCGTCAACCTTGATTCCGGTCAAGGGCATGTACCTTGGTTGCGGGCACATCCCTGGTGGGGGCTGTGCAAGAGGCAGCTGATCAATGATTCTCTCTCATCGATGTTCCTAACTCTATCCCTCTCACTCCTCTCTGTAAAAAATCAATAATAAAAAAAGAATAAAGCTACTGCAACATCTATGAGCATAAAAGTTTTCAACTTCGTTGGCTGAACACCAAAGGGCACAATTGTTGAGTCATATGGCAAGAGTACATTTAGTTTTATAAGAAATTGCCAAACTGTCTTCCAAAGTGACTGTGCCATTTTGCATTTCCACCAGCAGTGAATAAAAGTTCCTCTTGCTCTACCTCCTCACCAGTTTTTGATGTCATTGTTCCCGATTTTGGCCATTCTAATAGGTATATTGTGTTATGTTTTAATTTTCATCCCCTGATGACATATAATGTGGAGAATATTTTCATATGCTTATTTGCCATCTGTATATCTCCTTTGGTTAATGTCTTTGGCCCATTTTTAAACCAGGCTGTTTGTTTTCTTATTGTTTAGCTTTATGAGCTCTTAGTATATACTCTTTAACAGTCCTTTATCAGATGTGCATTTTGCAAATATTTTCTCTCAGTCTGTGGCTTGTCTTCTCATTCTATTGACACTGTATTTACAAAGCAGAAGTTTTTAATTTTAATGAAGTTCATGTTATCAATTATTTATTTTATGGATTGTGCCTTTGGCATTGTATCTAAAAAATTGTAGCCATACCCAAGGTCATCTAGGATTGCTCCTGTGTTATCATCCAAGAGTTTTATGGTTTTGCATTGCTTCTAGGACTGTGATCCATTTTTAATTAATTTTTGTGAAGGGTGGAGATCTGTGTCTAGATTGTGTGTGTGTGTGTGTGTGTGTGTGTGTGTGTGTAGATGTCCACTAGTTATATCACTGGGAATCTCTGGTTCTATTTGTCTATTCTTTCTCCAATACCACACTGTCTTGATTACTGTAGTTGCATAGTAAGTCGACATCAGGTAAGGTCATTCTCTAACTTGTTCCTTTCCCTCAATATTTTGTTAGCTATTCTATATTTTTTGTCTTTCCATATATACTTTAGAATCACAATAGATCCACAAAATAACTTGCTAGGATTTTGATTGGGATTGCACTGAATTATAGACCAATTTTGAAAGAGCTGACATGCTGACAATATGGAGTCTTCCAATCCATAAGAATGAAATATCTTTCCATTTATTTAGTTTTTTTTCTTTTATCATAGTTTTATGCTTTTTCTAATATATATTTTAAAACATATTTTGTTGGATTTACACCTATGTATTTTGTTTTTTTGGGGAGCTAATATAAATGGTATTTTCAAATTCCACTTGTTAATTGTTGGGATATAGGAAAGCAACTGACTTTTGTATGTTTTGTATTCTACAACCTTGCTATAATTGTTATTAGTTTCAAAATCTTTTTTGTCAATTCTTTTGCACTTTCTACATAGACAGTCATCTGCCAATAAAGGCAGTTGTATTTCTTCCTTCTCAATGTGTATATACCTTTTATTGTCTTTGCTTGTCTTAGTGCATTCGCTAGGACCCAAGTAACCTCCTGAAAGACAGTACTATTAACTAGCAGGGCCACCACTCAAACTCATACCATTTGATACCAGGGCTCATACATACGCTTTAATCAGTAAGCTGTCTTGCATTCAGTGCTTCTTTCCTTAAACCTCACCTGTCTGTCTTTATTTGCTGATTCTTAAAATGATATTATATTATTTGTATTTATGTTTCAGTAAGTTATCCTTTATAGGCATACATTTTTTTTGTGTTTTTTTTTTAGGCATACAACTTTCATCTTTTGTTGTCACTTATACTTCCTTTTGCCATCTTCATTGTTTTTTTTTGGTGGGTTACTACTTTCATTTTTGACTTGTTCCTCTCTCTTTTTCCCCCAGAGCTTTTACTCTGCAAAATTCTTTCAACATGGAATATGGTATTTAATATTTATCTGTAATGTTTGTTTGCTTTTATCTTCTTACTGATAAAATATAGACAATAAATCATGAAAACATTTTATTAATAATGACTCATCTTGCCTCCCTCAATGCAGATGAGGTCTGATTGTGATCGTGCTGAACTTGCAACCATTAACCCTACAAAAAAAGTTACATCAAGTTACATAATATACCCTCTTTTCAATTCAAATCAAACCCCATAGGCAGCCTGCTTTTCCAGCTTCACCTTGTTTGTTGCTGATAATAACTCCTGAGTCATCACAAATTCATTTTTCCTCTTGCTGATTCTCACCCCATGGCTTTACTGTTTTGTGTTCTGAGCATTAAAATAATGTACAATACGTGCAAAAAAATAAATCCAGGACACCCATAAAATATAAAACCACACACAAACAAGGATAATTCACAGTACTATCTCCCAGGGAGAACCGTGCTTAGCATTTTTGTATGCTTCATTCCAAATACATTTTCCCTGAGACCATTATAAAATTGCTGAAGGCCCGGTGCAAGACATTCATGCACTGGGGGAGGTGGGTTCCCTCAGTCTGGCCTGTGCCCTTTCCCAGTCCATGAGCCCAGCTTCTGGCAGAGCAGCACTTCCCCTGTGGGAGTGCATTGACCACCAGGGGGCAGCTTCTGCGTTGAGCGTCTGCCCCCTGGTGGTCAGTGAGCATTATAGTGACCATTTTGCTGTTTGGTCGATTTGCATATTGGGGTTTTATTATATAGGATAATAATTATTATTTTTACAAAAAGATGCCCACATGATAAGCTGTTTTATAATTTTATTTTCCCTTGGCACTATGTTTTGGGCATCTTTACATGTGGAAATATATAAATATTCATCATCTCTTTTACTCTGCATACTGTTTCACTGTTGGTATAAGCCATATTTTTATAATCTATTTTAGAGGCCCAGTGCTAGTAGCTCACTTCCGCTTGCCTCAGCTGGCTGCCCTGCCTTCCTTCACTAGTAGCTCAGGTCTGTCCCGACCCTCCCACGGCATGAGCTGCTGTGCCTCTGGTTGAGCCAGGGTTATGGTCTCATGGCCATGGGTCTTTTATTAATAGAGATTCTACTGGAGGGTAGCCACGTGCTTTCTTTCTCATTCCTCATTTTTCTCCCCCTCCTTGCCTCCTTCTCATTCTTCTTTACCTCTTTCTTTTTATTCTTATTTTCTTTATCCTTTCTTTTTCCTCCTTCCATTGCTCTTCCTCCTCCTCCCCCCATTTCATGCTGCTCTTTTTCTTTTAGATCTCCCTCCTCTTTGCTTCAACTTTGTTCTGCAATAAGCCCACTTGTTTTCTTCATTTTTATTTCTTTTTAGTTTTTCTTTCTTTCACTTTTTGCTTCTTCTTCCATATTTATGTTGGGTTTCTACTTAGTCTCTCTTCTACTTTTATAATTTCATTCCATAATATTCTTTCCCTCCTCATTCTGATTATTGTATAATTTGCCTTGACTTTCATTTCCATTAATAACCAAGGAATGTTAAGAGCTTTGCTGATGATTACACAGTAATTCTCATCAGAACCAAGCTCAAAATCAGTTCTGGATTTCAGATCTCTGGTTTTTTCATTAGACTGATTTGTCTCATGGTGGCTGAGGATAAACATATCCTTACATTTAGTGTACAAGTTAAACAAAGAAGCAAGCAGGCAAACAATAACAACCACAAACAGAAATAAAGAAAAAGAGTGAACTGGCACTAACTTAATTAGAAGGACTGGAATTTAGTGTTTTCTCTGCTCAGTAACAGTCATAGGCAAATTAAAAAAAGACTTTTTGTGAATGTTTGCCTACTTTTGTTTCTTCCAAAGCTATTAAAAATGTATAACTGTTAACCTACCTAACAGTGCCATTGGAGACCTGAGCTTATAGAGCTAAAAGGGAGTATAATAAATAGATTCAATAATAACTGTACTTAGAGGTAAAATTATCATGTCTAATATATTAATTTAATTTCTTTTTCAGAATTCAAGGAGTTTGTATACAGAGATTGTATATATTATGTAATATCAGGCATTCAAGACTTGGTCTTGTATTCTTTTCCCTAAGTAAATAAAGAAGTTTAAAACTGTAATTTAAAAATAAAAAAGAAATAACATTTAAAAAATCATAAATATTTGATTAGGTAAACCAAGCTGGAAGATTAAAACATCTGTTCTTAGTAAGTGTATCTTGGCAGTAAGTTTTTGCAAAGCTAAGGTGTCTTCCTCTATGGTTTTTCTTACGACCACCTTTGTCTCTCTGCTGGCAGTAATTGCTTCCCACACTAGGGCATTTATTCCAAGCCATGTACTAAATCATAATTGTGTATATTTTTGTGCATTTAAGTTATATCAGTGGTTAAATTAATTAAACCAGGAGGCCAC
Source organism: Vespertilio murinus (assembly GCA_963924515.1). NCBI lineage: Eukaryota > Metazoa > Chordata > Mammalia > Chiroptera > Vespertilionidae > Vespertilio > Vespertilio murinus. The sequence continues at coordinate 64,663,088 of OZ004704.1, read as the reverse complement.
TTGACTGAGGTGGCCCCTGGAAGCAAACTCAAATCTAAGCCTGTAAATGCCTGAAAGGTGCAAAATAAAAACCCAAGGACAATCAGTCCCAAACAGCCAATTGGGGTGGAAGCTACAGCCAATCAACAGTTTCTTTGCTTTGCTTTCCCTGGTCTTCTATCAGTGGAGTGTTCCTCGCCACTCCTATTTGGCAGGGCCATATTTAAATGGACTTTTGCTAAAAGAACCCCAAAAAACAAAAAACAAAAAACAAACAAACTCCAAAAACAACAAAACAAAACACCTCTTTTTAACATTTTTTTATTTGCTTCAGTTTGTCTTTTAACACTATAAAGTAAAAAGAATATGTTTTAAGACCAGAAGAAAATTTTTTATGCTGAGGAGCTTTTGCTTTTTAAAATCAAAGGAGACTGAGCCCTTACCCCAACACTGCTTCAAGTGTTTAGAAGAGTGTTTGAGAGGAGGGGGTGTTCTCCGAGGAACTGCCTCCAGATCCCATTACAAACAAGAAGTCCCTGCCCCTCTGCCCACCAGGCCTTTGGAGTAGTCAAATAGTTACAAAAAAAAAAATCCCACTTACTTCCTTTTTTAAAAAAATTTATTAAGGTATTATATGTCTACATAGCTTACCATTGCCCCCCCTCCCATACATGCCCTCCCTCCCCAGAGTTTTGTGTCCATTGGTTGTACTTATATGCATGCATACCAGTCCTTCGGTTGATCTCTTATCTCCACCAGATCCCCCTCCCCCCCTCCCCCGCTGTCATTTGACAGTCTGCTTGTTGTTTTACTGTCTCTATATCTATCTTTCTGTTCATTAGTTTATAATGTTCTTTAATATCCATAAATGAGTGAAGTCATGTGGTGTTTCTCTTTCATTGACTGGCTTATTTCACTCAGCATGATGCTCTCCAATTCCAACCAGGTTACTGCAAATGATGAGAATTCCTTCCTTTTTATGGCAGCATAGTATTCCATGGTGTAGATGTACCATAGTTTTCTGATCCATTCATCTGCTGACGAGCACCTAGGCTGTTTCCAAATCCTAGCTATTGTAAATTGTGCTGCTATGAACATAGGGGTGCATATATCCTTTCTGATTGGAGTTTCTGGTTTCTTGGGGTATATTCCTAGTAGTGGGATTACTGGGTCAAATGGGAGTTCCATTTTCAGTTTTTTGAGGAAGCTCCATACTGTTCTCCACAGTGGTTGCACCAACCTGCAATCCCACCAGCAGTGCACGAGGGTTCCTTTTTCTCCGCAACCTCGCCAACATTTGTCGTTTGTTGTTTTGTTGATGTTGGCCATTCTGACAGGTGTGAGATGGTACCGCATTGTTGTTTTGATTTGCATCTCTCACTTACTTCCTTTGTATCCCTAGTTAAACTAATTAAAATGATGATAACAGTTGTGCTTAATTCATAGAATTATTCTAAAGGAATTAAATATCTAAGTGCTTAGAACAGTACCGGACACATAATAAAAAACTATAGGGCTTTGCTATGACTATTTCCAATGCTGTTATGACTACTACTAATACCACTACTACCTCTACTATTACTGATACTAACAATCTTCCCTCCTTCATATCAATGTAAGAATTTATAGGCTCCAAATGACTTTGGTTGTGTCTACAAACAAAAGTCATCCCACTAAGATGAATATTTGCCACGAAGGAAACAGTGAAAAGATGTATAGCAAAATTTAAAGTCAATTCTGAAAGCACAGACCCCAAAGTGTTTTTGCGTAATGAAATGATGTTGGTGTAAATGTAAACTCTCTCAGATAATTGCTCTGAAGGATGTCTCTCTCAGTCGGATATACAGTGCACCTTTTAAAAAGAGTCAGTCAGCTACTTTACCTTGTGTTTCTCCAAGGTAAATACATTTGTTGAAGATAGAAACTGAAGTTTATGCTTCCGGGCATTTCCTGTAGCATCCCGCACACTGTTTTCCAAATTGCAGATGTTTAATAAATATGTTGATTAGCTGCTGAAGTAGAGTTGAGGGGAAGGGAATTAGGAATAAAATGTTCTCGAGTTAATTGTAAATTGCTTCCCTACTTAAAAATGTATTTGTATGTCATCTTTTTTTTTTTTTTTCTTGGTCACAATTTCTGGAAAATGCTTTAGTTGGCATTTGACATTTGGTTTTATACATTTTTGTAAATTTCATGAAAATTTAAATTCTTAAAAAAGGTTCATTGTAAGATTTTCTATTTTTATAATAATTTCAAAATGGAAAGAAGTGTTAGTGTAAAGGCAAGCCTGTTTCAATCACACTTTGTGAAACGTGTTAAGGGGATAATTGAAATTAGAGCTGGTAGGACCACCTTGTTATAGCCTAGACACCCAGCATGGCACCTCAAAGACTGTGGAAATTTAATAAGTCATGGAAAAATAAATGAATCATCTCATACATTCTCCTCACTTTACAGTTGAAGAAACTGAGGCCCACATAACTCGCTCACAGTCACATAGTGGTGTAGGAGTGACTAGAATAAATGTTCTTTGAGGCCACACGCTTTAAGCATGGATTTCACATTTTAATAATAACATGCAAAAGACTTTAAATATTTTTTTTTTATTTCAAAGTATGTGAATAAATCAAATTTGTAGATTAAGAACTGTTACATTTCAGGAAGGCAGTGGTAGGAATTTGTTCATGTCAATCAAAGGATTGTTTTAAGGCAGTGTTTCCCAAGCTTTTGACATACGTGTACCCCTTCTATAATTTTCGTAACGCTGAGTACCTCTAGTAAAAAAAAATGGATGTATTTTAATAACAATCAAAATATATTTCTTTTTTCTTTTTTTTTGGTACGTACACAAAATAATAATAAACAAAAATTAAAATTATTCATAATAAAATATAAATAAAAGTTATATTATAAATAACATTTATTTGCACACTGGACCATCTCACGCCTCACAAGACTGTCTTGACTTGACTCATGAGAACGTAGAATTAGGCGCAGCTAAGCACGGTGCAGTGCATATCCCCACCAAACTCCGGTGCAACGCGTACCCCCACCAAACTCTTCCCGTACCCCTGGGGGTACGCGAACCACACTTTGGGAAACACTGTTTTAAGGGGAAAGTAAAATAAAATGTCTTTTCAGTGGCTTGTTCAAGGCCTGCCAATCTATTCATTTCCCTTTTCCCTACCATGTGTTTTTCCCCCCCTTCTGTTCCAAATGATGAGGGGTTCCCATCCACGATGAAAGACTTTCTGTTGTAACCTTTTGTCTCCCTCAAGACATAATACAATCCCCTACTTCTCAATATTTCTTACACTTTCAAAAAAATGTCTTTTCTGTGGATTGATTTTTCTGCCATTTTTCCAGGATGAGAAAAAGGAAGCAAGCTCATGTACCTGCTTGAAGGGGCCCAAACTGTCGGAGATAGGGACAATCGCCTGGATGGTGACGCTCAGTGATGCCCTCCACAACTTCATCGACGGCTTGGCGATTGGGGCTTCCTGCACCTTGTCCCTTTTCCAGGGACTCAGCACCTCTATAGCAATCCTGTGCGAGGAGTTTCCTCACGAGCTAGGTAAGGGCTCCGCTCACACTGTCAAAGTCATTTACCACCTGGTCCCTCAGTGGAATGAGACATGTCACAGGATACACTTGAACACCCTGCCCATGGCATCAACGTAAAGAAGCTCTCATTAGGCATTATCTTTCATCTCATCCCCAAATGGAAAACAAAGTCTTGATATGTTCTTCTTCTTCTTCTAGGGGACTTTGTGATCCTACTCAATGCAGGAATGAGCACTCGACAAGCCCTGTTATTCAATTTCCTCTCTGCATGTTCCTGTTATGTGGGGCTAGCTTTTGGCATCTTGGTGGGCAACAACTTTGCTCCAAATATTATATTCGCACTTGCAGGAGGCATGTTCCTGTATATTTCTCTGGCAGACATGGTAAGAAGTTTTAAATTTTTATCTTGTGTTAGTTTAAAATTTATGAATAAACATCTAGGTTACAATTTGACTAAGGATGAAAGAACAGTCTTTTTGTTGTAATTTAAGATATTCCTGGTTTAGCAGATAACTTTGAATTGTAATTTGAAAGGGATTCTCATTGATTATTTTTTAAAAATATATTTTTTATTGATTTCAGAAAGGAAGAGAAAGAGAGAGGGAGATAGAAACATCAATGATGAGAGAGAATCATTGTTTGGCTGACTCTTGCATGCCCCACACCAGGAATCAAGCCCACAACCCGGGCATGTGCCCTGACTGGGAATAGAACTGTGACCTCCTGGTTCATAGGTCGATGTATAACTATTGAGCCATGTTGACAGGGTGATTCTTTAAGTTATGATCTTATTGATAGAAGAGGAAATGAATTATTTTTGCTGAAGTAGAGGTATTTTTCCTAGGTTTTTGTCTTGGGGTGGATAAACCTTGCATTCTATTAGTGTATGTCCCTTAAGGTTTTTTCCTTCTTTGTTGTGAGGATCTCACATTGGAAGAGGACAAACTTGTTTTGTAAATATAATTTTGTTATTTCAAAGTTCTAAACAGTGAGAGCCTTTGGGGTGAAACTAAAACTGGTAAATTAAAATTAGACAATATGTACCTGGATCAGTCTATGTTTATATCTAAATTTATACCTAGGCTGTGTCTTGTATATTTATATATGTGTATGTGTGTTTGTGTGTGTGTGTGTAAGAGAGAGAATATAAATAGACTTGGACATTTTTATATGAATCATGTACAGCTTTTTAGAAAATGAAGAGGTGCTAAGTGCATGCAAATCAGGGATTATTTCCTTTGCACTTAGAACGGAATGTTTTAAATTGCAGACATAATTTAATAATTTAAGTTCCTTCATCTGCATTCTTAGCTCCAAATGATCACTGCCAAGCTCCGTGGGTTGTGCTGTTCAGCCCCTTAAAAGAGTAAGGATTCCATCCTTAAAGCCCTCACTGCATTTATATTTTCTTCACAGAATTGGTGTTTCCTGTTCTATTTATGCTAGGTCATCACTTCTCCTTTCTCTGATATAAGAACAGACTCTATTAGAGTGTTTAGTTTGCAGAAATAATACTGATAAATGATGCTGTATATACTTACAGCAGTTTCATTCTTCCCAGAGTGGTCTCACCCATTGTTTTCTCATACCCGTTTTCTTAAATCAGGCACATGATTGACTGTGGGGACCTCTTGGATGCTGGTACATTGCACCATTGCACACACAGCAAGCATTTTGGAATATGTTCTTAGGAGTGGCATTCGCTGGTCTCCACATGGAGCCTTTTCAGTAGAAGCTACCTGCTGAGAAAGAGTAGATCTTAAGTACAGAACTTGGGGATTTAATTGCTTTCACTGTAATGAGAACGTTATAGTCTTCAGTCCTAGAGCAGTGCATAATTTATTTAAAAACCTTGTAATTTTGTGAGGGGCAGAGTAAGCAAAAGTACAGAAATGGAAGAGAACAGCAATTAAATGTATAGTGATTACTAAAAAAAAAAAATGATTTATTCAGCCAGCAGGCCTGGAAATGGATAAGCCATTGGGCATGCTGGGGTGGACAGGAGGCTCTGTCCCCTCACTCATGGGGCTTTCTGTTTACAAATGAGGAGAACCTAAAGTTCAACAAAGAAACAAAAACCACACACATGACTAAGGGATTACAAATAAAAAAAATTTGTGAAATAGAAGGTAAAGCGATACATATGAGAGATGAAAGTAAAGGAACCTAATGTAAGTTAGAAGAGACTAAGAGAAGCCTTTCCAAGAAAGTGTGATTTAAGTTGAAGCCTGAAGGATGTAGCTCATTGTAACACTGGAGGTGGAAAAGGTCAGTAAAAATCTTAGCAGGTGTGAAGATCTGAGGGAGGAAAGAAGCTCCATGTATTTGAGGCTCTGAAAGAATGCTGTGATGAGAGAGAGAGAGAGAGAGAGAGAGAGAGAGAGAGAGAGAGGATAAAATGAGGTAAATCCCATTTCACTGATTAACTGATTATTTCACTGGGGAACACTATTTTAGTACTTCTTTTTTTTTGATATTTAATTGAGCTAGATATTCCCAAAACATCTGAAATAAATGGTTATTTCAGAAGTCTGTAAATGACTAGTTTATGTTTCACCACGAGATGGCGACAGTTACCTAACAATATCTCTCTCCTCCAGTTTCCAGAGATGAACGACATGCTGAGAGAAAAGGTCACTGGCAGGAAGACCGACTTCACCTTCTTCATGATTCAGAACGCCGGGATGTTAACGGGGTTCACAGCCATCCTGCTCATTACTCTGTATGCAGGAGAAATTGAATTGGGGTAACGGGAGGTGAGAGATGGTGCTGTTAAGGAAGGCATGTCACAAATGAAAACTTCTCCAGAGGGAATTTAAGCTGATCCTGTTTAGTTCAAAGATAATTTTTTTTTTCCAACTGTAGGTCAAGAAAACTAGTTTTTTCTTTCAGGTCTGTGCGATAGGCCATTATTATTTGTTATTGGAAATGTTTCAAAAGATTACAGTTCCAGCCTAAAAAGACTTGTATGCAAGATCTTTTCCATGTACATACAGAATAGAAAATCATCTCAAAGCAAGACACATGCAGCGAATAGTCACTTAGACACACACAAAAACAAACAAACAAACAAAAAAAAACAAAGGAGAAAGCAAGCTAGGTGGTAGAAGCTTTTAAACCTCTGAGTAGGATCAAAAGTTCAAGAAATTTCAGAGTGGTTTTCTTTTAAATTAATTTATTCTAGTACTTTCATGAGCAAGTACATAAAACAGGTGGAAGGATATCAGAAAGTATACAACACAGACACACATGATTCCAAGGCCTTTATGAACCTAGGAATGAAGTATTGCTCACAGCTTGTGTTGTGTCATGCTTTAGTTAGGTATTCATAGGATTGTTTTGAAAACCATCCAATATAAATTATGAAATCAATAAAGCTTCACTAGCCTTAGTAAATTTAGACTGTATCCGATACTTATCTCTAAGTGTAAACTCTCCCAGATTTCACAAAAAGTAGGAGTTGCTTTGGGTGACTTAGGTTGTGGTTGCACCTAACAAAACGAGTCTGCAAAGCTGGTAACTTGTGGCTCAGTTTTCATATATAATGTCCTGGTTTTAAGAGAAAAAGTTAAATGTAATTTTAAGTAATTTTCTTTTAAAGATGAACACAATTATTTAGCAAAGAATATTTTAAATAAATGCAAAACAACAGCTGGACTGCTGTATGTCGAGGACTGATTATCTGGAAAACATACATTCCTTATGGGATTGAGAGCATTCAGAAAATACTTTTTTTGTGTTCAGTCTACATTCTTCCTGTATGCTATACATTGGAAAAAAATTCTGCACATCATGGTTATTTTTCTACCTTTTGTTAAAGATAGAGCCTGTTTTCTCATTTAGTAGGCATAGAAACTTGGTCTGAAATTGACTTCCTGACCCCAATTCACACTCCCAAGTCACTTAAGGAAAGACGATTTAACAGGGAAGAAAATGATTTATAAAAGCCAATAATGACCTCAGGAATTGCATTTCCCCACAGAGTATAAAATGGTGTCTTATAGCAATAATGCAGGTCTGATGGGTGTTTAACATGTATGTGAATGTACATTTCACTTTATGACTGACAATCAAAAAATATTGTTTGACCAAATAGTAAACATCTTTGGAACCATGTATTGTGTCATTCATTATGAATTTTAGTATGTGCCTTTTTTGAGTGACTTTCATATACTGGCTATTATGGGAGAGATAGATAAGTAGGAAGTTGGTGACGTGTTTCTTTCAAGGACATTCAGCAAATAAAAATGATAAATATCAGTAACTGTTCATTCAAACCAGTAAGCATAGAATCCATTTTTATCATGTCATCTGTTTACAAAATCTTAAGAAATAATCTTACCTTTTTAAAACACAGATTGGAGACTGCGTGTGTTGTCTCCAATAGGTAGGAAACCGATAGCCATGATTAAATTTATATTATCCTAGATAACTATTTGACAAAGTATAACCCTATCAGTCAACATCTAATATACTGACGCATTCAGTTGAACATTCTCTAATCTTTAGACTTTAATGATGCAATGACAAACTAAAAATGATTCCAGTACATTATATATTGGGTAACATACTTTTAGTTTTGTATTGTTAAATTTTTAAAAATGCCCAGAACTTGCTGGCATTTTTTTTTTTTTTTTTTTTTTTAGTATTGTATCATATCCTGTCTTAGTCTGTTCAGGCTGCTATACAAAAATACCAGACTGAGTAGCTTATAAACAACAGATATTCATTTCTCACAGCTGTGAAGGTTGGAAGTTCAAGATCAAGGCACCACCACATTTGGTGTCTGGTGAGAGCCTGTTTTCTGATTCATAGATGTTGCCTTTTCAATGTATCATGTGGTGGAAGGGGCAAGGAATCTCTCTGGACCCTTTTTATGAGAGCACCAATCCTACTCATGAGGGCGCCACCTAATCACCTAAGCACTTCCCAAAGCCTCCACCTAATACCATCGTCTTTGGGGTTAGGAGTTCAACATATGGATGAGGGGGGAACACAAGCATTCATAACAAAGAAGACCCCTTATTCCCTGAAGGTTTGGAGATTCACACCACGCTATTCTCATGCTCACAGGTTTGTAGATTAGAGGTCAGCTGACCTAGCCTGGGCTATTGCTGGGTGGCTCGGCTCAGCTTCAGGCTGGGGGTTTGCTAGGCTAGGCTGCTGTAAAAAGAGATGCAAAGTCAGGTGGCAAAGGGCAAAGGTGCATCATTCTAGTACAGGGGGAGAGTGGGAACAAAAGGATTCAATCTACCTTACCTGGTTTCTATAGGCTACTTAGTATTTCATTTTACCTGGTAGAAAATACATAACACCAATAACTCATTAGAAGCTTCCAGAGCCACTTCCTTGTTCTATGCAAATATTTATTCAGATTCCCTTCTATTAGAACTTTATCTCCTTTCCTTTACCAGAGTAAGTTATGTATAGATAGTTGACATAGGTATTTTAACAGGGCTAGTTACTGAAGGCCTGTGCCAGCAGGACGGTACCTGCTCATCTCCCCTCCGTCCTGATTGGAGTTGTCCTCCTTTGGGCCCTTCTTTGATGTTTATCAGTAGGCTATCATGATTTTCAGATGCTTTGTTTGGTTAAGGTCCATTACAGTGTGAGAGATTCTTAACCCAATAATACATGAGTTCCCTGACACTGATGTTGCTATAGCTACTGCCTCACTGACATGCTGCCTTCCCCCAGCTGTGGGTGGCAACACCTGTGTCAGATCACATTTCCCTTAGCTTCCTTCCTGGGCTGAGTATGCACAAAGCACCCTCTCATGGTCATAGAACTTCCTCTACTGGAGGTCCCCAACTTCTACATGTCTCATAATCAGTGATGTTATTAGTAACATTTCACGGAAGCTAAGGCGACACGATAAACCGAAAACTCCAAAATACCTGCTCTATTCATTCCAAGACAGGCATTTCCCCAGGTTTTAACATTTCCAAGCGACATGTTACCATCACTATCAACCAGATGGCATTGTTGAGGTTGCTATAGTTGTGTGGAAATGAAAAGAATTTGTTGGAATCTGGGAAGGCCAAGAAAATGCCAGGATCACTGTGTTTGGGGTTTGATGGTGTGTAATAGCAGGCACTTAAACATGTCAGGTTTACTTTCCTTCCTTGGAGGAAGTGTGGCAGAAACAGTGCAGGGCTGGAGGCACTGGAACCCGCGCTCCTTTGATCTGTCACCGAGGGCTTCTGACTTCAAGATTGCTTCATGTTCTAAGATGTTTGCTGGAGGGATCCAGCAGTAGAGTCCAAATTCTATGTAGTTAAGGAGGATCGTGTAGAAAAACAAAAAAATTCACACCCAGTTCTTCAGCTCTCTTAAAGAAGCATTCTCAGAAATAATATACAGTATTTCTAGCTCTATTCACAGACCAGAATTAGTCACGTGGTCATACCAATTTGCAAAAGGAGCTGGGAAATGTTGCTTTGACTTGGATACACTGCACCAATAAAATCAGGGTGTTGCGACTGAGAAGAAGCAAAGAATGGACGTTGTGTAGACCAGTTGGCCATCTCAGGTATAGGCAGGTTTGTGTCTGGTTTACTTGGGGGAATTATTGTTCTAGATGGTTCTGACATAGCCAGTTCAGAAAACTGCTTCTTCTTTTAGGAATTCCCATGACTTCTTTCAGAGTAATTCCATGTCACCTTGACCATTTTAATTATATTGGCCCCCATAACCAGCTTTACATACAAGTTGTACCCATCTTTGTACTTTCTGTCTCAGCCTGTTGTGAGTACTACGTGTATTTTTAGACATCCTGTGGGTTCCAAAGGATGGTTTAAATTTTAAGAAAACAAATACAAAACCCACCCCAAAACCCAAACCTCCTTTTTAAATGGACTTTGATCTTTCTATTTAAAATTCTTCATATGCAAAACTATAAAACTAGCAGCAAAAATTGGCAAAAAGAAAATTTAAAAATTTATTTACTAGAAGAGGCCCAGTGCATGAAATTCATGCATTCGGGGGTGGGAGCAGGTGGTCCCTCAGCGTGGCCTGCACCCTCTCACAGTCTGGGAGGCCTCGGGATGTCCTAATGATGGCTTAAGCCTGCTAACTAAGCTGTCAGTTGGACATTCTTAGTGCTTTTCTGAAAGCAGGAGAGGCTCCTGCCACTGCTGCTGCGCTCACTGGCTGTGAACTCAGCTTCTGGCTGAGCAGCACTCCCCCTGCAGGAGTGTACTGACCATCAAGAGGCAGCTCCTGCATTGAGCATATGCCCCCTGGTGGTCAGTTAATGCTCTAATAAAAGGGAATCTGGATAAATATTTGCATTAGAACAAGGAAAGCAGCCAGTTGTTCTACCATCAGGCTGAAACTGGCTCTCTGACATCCCCCAAGGGGTCCCGAATGGCGAGAGGGTTCAGGCCAGGCTGAGGGACCCCACAGGTAAATGATCACAGCTGGGGAGGGATGAAAGGAGGTTGGCCAGCCAGGGAGGGACCATCGAAGGGCTCCAGGGCTTGTCTGGCCCATCTCCTTCAGTCCTGATCAGCTGGAGCCCAGCAGCAAGCTAACCTATTGGTTGGAGTGCCTGTCCCCTGGTAGTCAGTGCACCATCATAGCAAGTGGTTGAGTGGCCTTAGCATATCATTAGCATATTACCCTTTGATTGGTTGAACAGACGACCAGACAACCAGACACTTAGCATATTAGGCTTTTATTATATAGGGCACCCCCTCTGATATGTCACACATCTATTTAGCATAAGTAAAGTTGGATCAGAAATGTTATTATCTGTTTTTTGCATATAATTAATATGATGACTACTGGTGACATAAAAATTTTAACATCCTTTTGTTTTGATGTACACAGCAAAATTGCCAAAGAATGATTTCAATAGGTAGGGCTTGCATGTTTTAAACATTATTGTTGAACATAATAGTTGAATTCCTATTAAATTATTGTGCATGTTATCCCCACAACTATATGGAGCAATCTGTGGTAAAATCAGTAAGGTCATGTGGATAATTTGTGATCATGCTTGTGGGCACCAAAGGGATGTCTAACCAAGGCTTATGGGAAAGAAAAATAAAGACGTAAAATTATAAATTATAGGGGCATCTCTCAGGGAGAATTGAAATCAGAATGCTTCCCTCCCTCAAAAAGCTGAGCAAGTTCATAAAACCTGCCTCATCTTGATTTTGTGGTGTGCACTAGCAGACCTGCAGGGCGCTCAGTAGGGGCCTCACTAGAGTTAGGATGGAGACAGTGGAATGGTGTCTGACTCGCTTCCAGAGAAGTCTAGAGGGGCTGAGGGGATGCTGGCAGGTGGCTTTGGAAGGCGAATGAGGAGAGTTGCTGCCTTTGGCTTGACCTTCAGTCCTAGGTTTCTTGGGACAAAGGCTACATGAATATTCTTTTGGCCTAGTGTGAGCCATTGGAGGGGGGTGAGAGAGCTGGGCTGTAACAATTTAAAATCACATATAAGAGAGACACCATCTTGAAGACAGAGAAGGTCAGCACCGAGAGGGCTTCTGGGAAACCAAGTACTGAGTCAGGTGGGATCCATGGAGAACTAGAATATGCCCCTGGGGAGGAACCCCTCTGAAGAATCCTATAAGTGTTGGTAAGAGAAAGGATTAGCTTTTTAAAAAATAACTTATTTTCCAATTATAGTTGATATACAATATTATATTAGTTTCAGGTGTACAACATAGAGTGATTAGACATTTATATACCCTGTGAAGAGAAAGGGTTTGCTTTCAGTACCTGACAATGCAAACAGCATGAAACCATGTTTTAAAAATTTTTTAAATATACATATGCTTTATTGATTTTTTACAGAGAGGAAGGACAAGGGATAGAGAGTTAGAAGCATCTATGAGAGAGAAACATCAATCAGCTGCCACCTGCACACCCCCTACTGGGAATGTGCCCACAACCAAGGTACGTGCCCTTGACCAGAATCAAACCTGGGACCCTTTAGTCCACAGGCTGTTGCTCTATCCACTGAGCCAAACCAGTTAGGGCATGAAGCCATATTTTGACTAAAACAGCCATGTAAGAGCTTTTCTCTGCCTCCGTTACCTCCTCCCTGCCAGCTCAACCCTGAGGATCCCATGGTCATAGCTAACAAACGGGGAGGAAGAGTGATGGAAGAGAAAGATTCCTTCCCAGAAGTCTTACATTTGAATCAAGATTGAAGTACTGATCTATATACTGGACTGGATACTTTCAATAACTGACCTGAGACTATGTTTTCTAGTGATTATAAGACCTTAAGTTTACTCCCGGTCCCAGCCCCCGGAGTCTGTGTCAGAACAGTCGTTGTGTCAGCCCAAGCTTTATCCAGGGGTGAAGGCCTCCCCGGTCCCCATGCCCCAAGCAGGTGAGGAGGTAACCAAAGTTGCTTTGGGCTCACCTTGTAAGAACTGCATGTCAATGTGCTGATTCCATGTGCACTTTAAAATCAGTGCTCACGCGACCTGTGCAATGGGTTCTACCTTTAACACCAGGCGAGGCTGGAGCTGAGAGCGCCCAACGGGCCACATACTCGGGGTGTGTGTCTGGGGAACAGGGTGACCGAAGTCATCCCCATGACACCGCTGACCCCAGGCAGCAGCTGTGAACAGCAGGGGAGCCCCTTCCTCCCGCAGTGCCCCCAAAGCCCTCTGCTGAGAAAGCTCGACAGGTGCTTGCTGTACAGGAGAGATGCGTGAAGGACCTCTGTTCCTCAGGCAGAGCATGCGCTGAAGGGCGAAGCTGGAGCCGAGAGGCAGTAAAGTGACAGGTGGCACAGGGAGCAGGACCACCAGGACAGGGCCGTGGTGATGGGACACGGTGCATTTGCGGTGCTGGGAACACGAGCTTTCTCGGTTGTACAAAAGGGGACCCGCTCTCCACCCTTCTGTTTCCTGCTCTTTGTCCCGGAGAACTGACCTGTGTGGATATCAAAGGGTTTAGCTAATGGAGAACTTCAACTGGAGATTGGAGAGAGAGGAGGGGCTGTCTTCCCACGCTCCCCACCCCCCCTCTCCCAGGGGGGAGGGCGACCTGCTGCCCAAGGGAAGGCAGCTCCTCTTCAGAAGCCTCTTCCAGGCAGAGCGCTCGCATTACCGCCAGTGAAGGGCCGCCTTGTTTTTCTGATTTCCAGTCTGTCTCTCACTGGTGCTTTAGTAGACAGGAGGCGCAGGAATTACCAGAAAAATGAAGTGAAAATTAAAATAAAGCCATAGGCCAGAAACTGGTTTGGCTCAGTGGATAGAGTGTCGGTCTGCGGACTGAAAGGTCCAGGGTTCGATTCCGGTCAGGGGCATGTACATTGGTTGCAGGCACATCCCCAGTAGGTCGATGTTTCTCTCTCATCAATGTTTCTAACTCTCTGTCCCTCTACCTTCCTCTCTGTGAAAAGTCAATAAAATATATTAAAAAAATAAAATAAAGACATAGATAATCCAAACCATTTTTAAAAAATTATTAGATACAAGACACACACACGTATTCTGTCCAACGGCTATTGAAATGTGAAAATGCTTCCTCTCAATTGCTGTACGGAGTTCACTTAACAAACACTAGACCAGCACAGGTCTGTGGCTTCCTCACCTTTTCTTTTGGCAATGACTGTCTCTAACCCCCCGGCATAGGGGTAGTGACAGTTCAGCTGTAGTTAGCCCTAGGTTCACGCTGTGGTTTCCCTACATCCCTCTTGCACATCTGCAGTTACAGTCACATGCCACTTAACCTCCAGGATGTGTTCAGAGAAATGCAACATGAGGCGGTTGTTGTGTGAACATCACAGAGTTCACACGGGGTAGCCTGCGGCTGTGATTGTGTGCACTGTCCTTCCATAGGACTAGCAGAACAGTATGTTTGTTACACCGGGATCACCACAAACATATGAGTAATCTTAGTGTAAGCCAGAACAGTTAGCTTTCTCCCCCCTTCATTTTTTTTGTGGGGGGTGGTGGGCTGGGGCATGAGGGAGTGGGCAGGACACACAGGGCTTGGCTTAAGCTTTGATTGCAATGGCATCCATTTCCGAGAGGCGTCCACTTTAAAGCCCGCTGTCTCAGATAAACACATTGCCAGCTACACACTAGGTTAAGAGCCAGGCCCCTCCCCTCACTGAGGTTCCTTTTTTAAAGAGACTTTTGGTTGATCTTCATAATTGACCTTTTGGGCTGCTTGCATTTCACCACTCCCACACTTTATTTTTATTTTTTATTTTATTATTTTTTAAAGACCTTTTTAAAATATATATACTATATTGATTTTTTACAGAGAGGAAAAGAGAGGAATAGAGAGCTAGAAACATCGATGAAAGAGAATCATTGATCAGCCGCCTCCTGCACACCCCCCACTGGGGATGTACCCACAACCATCGTACATGCCCTTGACCGGAATCGAACCCGGGACCCTTCATTCCGCATGCCAATGCTCTATCCACTGAGCCAAACCGGTTTCAGCCACTCCCACATTCTAAATGCTCACTTGTATGTTCTCTATTCACCGAAAAGGAGGACTTCCATGAAACCCTAGGCCCCCACCCTCAACCCTAGAAAAAGCAGAACCCTGGGCCCTTTACACCTGCTCTCTCTCTTTACCTGTGACCTTGCTGGGTGCTCCCTGGTAGGGTCCAGAGTTTGAAAAAAATAAAATCTTTTTTCCCCCCTTCTAAGTTCCTATTACTATAGGGCATCGTGTTCAATTGTAACCTTGGTTCAGAAAGGCAAGAAGTCTGTGGGAAGCTCACCTGGGCCCAGGTATTACTATCCATGGACTGATACCTTCCCCAAACGAAAAGGCAGTTGCACTACCACGTTACCATGGCTACGACATCACTTGGAGAAAGGAATTTTTCAGCTCCGTTATAACCTTATGGGACTATTGTCATATATTGGCTCCATCATTGACCAAAACATGTTACGCTGCACATGACTGTAGGCCCTTTGTAAACGAATAAACCCGTCTCACCTTATCCTCGTTTGAGTGGCCCGTTAAGTTTCCAGTGGTGACTGTGGTTGGTCAGCAGTAAACGTTTATCCTGGAAGAGAAGGTGACCATATGTGAATATTGGGAGAGAGCCAGGGGTGGGCAAACTTTTTGACTTGAGGGCCACGATGGGTTCTTAAACTGGACCGGAGGGCCGGAACAAAAGCAACCTGACCATGCTGGCACTCTTATCTTGGGCTGCTGGTGAAAGAGCGGAGGGGAGAGCAAGAGAACCTTCCGCTCTTTCTGCTCCGTGGGCCGGATAGAACAGCTGAAAGGCCAGATCCGGCCCACGGGCCGTAGTTTGCCCATGGCTGGTTTGGACCCTAATGTGGATAAAGGCAAGTGGAATTAGTGTGATTTGAAAGCAAACGGAAAGTTGCCAGGGGCTAAAGATGGTTAGAAAGTGTTCTTAAGATGGAAATTAGTTAGATCAGTGATTTTCAACCTGTGTGCCATGGCACACTGGTATGCCACACGGATTTTTAAAACATGCAATACCTGACTATTTAGTCAGGGGCACTGACCTCTCTTCCCTTAGATTGTCAAGTAAAATATGACAACAGCCAATACAACAATAGCTGTAGGCGTGAATTAATCAAAATTATACTTTCATTTTTTTGCTAGAAAGGCATATATATATATATATATATATATATATATATATATTATTGGTGTGCTGCAGAATTTTAGTAATATCATGAGATGAAATAGGTTGAAAGTTGCTGGGATAGATTAATCTGTATGAGTAACAATTCAAACAGGGGAGACTATCTAGGATGCTTAGAGAGACCACCTATCCAGTGTACTTATCATACTCTGGCAGATAAGCATCTTTGGAGCAGATAAAATATTCCAACTATCTGTGAGGCAGCACTTCTTAAACATCACACTTTTAAAATAAAGACATGGCTCTCTAGGCAGGGCAGAGAAGATATTTCTGTAAATGCTGCTGAATAAGCAGTGTGTGTCTTATGATAATGTTTCCACATGGAGGTATCAGGGTCCTTCAGTTACGATGCACTTGGACTCACATCTCTGCCTGAGGAAACCAGGGGCCCCAGCTTGTAGCTGCAGAGCGAGAGCCTGCTGGTAGTGGACATCTGTGGACAGACGAGGCTTTTCCTTTGGGGTTTTTATATTCGTTGGTCTTAATGTTTTGTTCTTGAATTAAATGAGGGATTGTGATGGCCTGAGGAATGCTGATTGTACAAATCTTGGAATCCTTTCTCCACCTTTGCTTTCTGTCTTCCCACCCACTGTCTGTCTTCTTTTACTTTGTAAACACTACAGCTTAGAGTCTTGCATAAGCACTGTGCAGAATACAAGTGAGGATAATCAGCTGTCATAGTAACCCCTTCGTGTTTTAAGGTGAGAAAAGTTTTTGCAGCAAAACTTTCTAACTGATACAATAGTTAGGTATTGATCTATTTATTTCAACCACAATTTCTAGCTTTGGGCAGATAGAGCAAAATCTCTATTACGTTCCACTATGGCAAACAAGTCTTTCAAAACCTGCAGATAACCTCAGTGCATTCTTATTTCACTCTGGAACGCAGAAACATTGTAGATATATATTTTTTTTATTATTTAACTCTGTTAGTACGTCATGAGTGATGGTTGTTTCTAACTGGTGACTTAGGTAACATTCAGCACCACTGAAATACTTTGGAGCTAAAGGAGCCCCAGTCTGTAATCTAAACAACCTGGGGTTCAGAACAGATAATGGTGTTGGGATAATAGTCTATGTATAGACCCCTGGTTTAAAAAATATTTTTATTGATTTCAGAGAGGAAGGGAGAGGGAGAGAGAGATAGAAACATCAATGATGAGAGAGAATCATTGATCCGCTGCCTCCTGCATGCCCCCTACTGAGGATCAAGCCCCTAACCCAGGCATGTGCCTTGACTGGAAATTGAACCCAGGATCCTTCAGTCCACAGGCTGAGTCAAACCTGCTAGGGCAGTGGTTGGCAAACCATGACTCAGAAGCCACATGCTGCTCTTTGGCCCATTGAGTGTTCTAACGCCACTTCTTCAAAATAGACTCGCCCAGGCCGAAAACTGACTTCTGCGCATGGGCCACGGAGTTTCAGTCGCACTGTACGTGGGCACCCGCACGTGGTATTTTGTGGAAGAGCCATATTCAATGGGCCAAAGAGCCGCATGTGGCTCGTGAGCCTCGGTTTGCTGACCACTGTGCTAGGGCAAGACTGGTGATTTTTAATAGCAGGAGCAAAGTACTGAAGGGAGTAACTTATATGACTTGACAAACCACACAAAGTCAGACTTTTTCCGATAACTTCAAGGAAGATGTTTTATGTGGGATAGGAATCTAGGCCATACTTCATACACCATGTGTTTGCGGAGAAGTGCTGTCTCTTAGCAACTATCATCTGGTTGTCAAGTTATTATTTGATTTTTATAGACACCTGGCTTTTTTAGGCACATACCTCACTAATGCTTAAGCATAATATTCAGGTTAGTGTTGGAATAATTACATTTCACTTTCTTTCAAATGCCACTTTAAAAATTAACCATTAAAATTTTACCTATTAAAAAAATAAGATAAATCTTTGCAGGAAATCATTGCATGGGATGAGAAAAAAAAAATCTGAGCTTGTTGCATGTGAATGCATGAATTCATTAATTAGCTCAGTAAAATACATATTTTGATGTCCACTGACGCCAGGCCCAGAGGATACAAAACAAATCAGAGTCCATGTCTGCCCTCAGGAAGCTCATGGGGAATCTAGTCATGTAAAAACCGATGCTTCTACTAACCCAGGTGTTAGAGGGCAGGGGGTAGGCGGGCAGTCAGATAGATAGACACACAGACCAATAGCAATTGGGCACAACTAGGAGACTTTTCTGTAGGTTGGAGTGAGAGCCAGTCAAGCAATATTTTACAGAGAAGGTAGCATCTGACTACAAACATTGGTGTTAGTCAATAATTTTTTAAAAAAATATATTTTATTGATATTTTACAGAGAGGGAGAGAGATAGAGAGCTAGAAACGTCGATGAGAGAGAAACATCGACCAGCTGCCTCCTGCACACCCCTATCGGGGATGTGCCCGCAACCAATGTACATGCCCTTGACCAGAATCGAACCCGGGACCTTTCAGTCCGCAGACCGATGCTCTACCACTGAGCCAAACCGGTCTCGGCAAGTTAGTGAATAATTTTTAATTCCTTTCTGACCAGACCTTTTCTCCTTCCATGGATGCTAATAAGAGCTCACTCTGTGACTTAGTGGAGATGGAACACTTTTACAACTAATGATAACAAATGGTACTTTTGGTATCATTACACTGGTATAAGGCATTCTGTATCTATCTGATGAATATCCATTGATACCAAATGTATACCTTTTGGTATCATTTACACTGCAGAGTGTGAATATATTTGAGGTGAGGTGTTCCAGATAATATGATTACTATTATTATTACAACATTAAAGGAAATGTAATCAGTTAAATTAATCTTAACTGAAAAAAGCGGGGTACTCAGAAGGATGCACTCTGTAACTCCATTTTATTTTGTATGGGATTATGAATTGTTTCAAATAGTTTCTGTGTAAAATATTAACTTTTTCCCCCTCAATTTTCTTCAATAAACATGTCTTTATCTGTGGTTTAAAAGAAGAAATTGCAGTTGGTGGGATTTATATATATATATATATATATATATATATATATATATATATATATGATTTTATTTTCTAAATTTTCTTCAGTGAACATTTATCCTAAAAAAGCTAATAAATGCTTTTGGAAAGAAAGGAGACAACGTAAAGGACTGAAGAATTTAGAGGAGCACAGCAACTGACATGCCTAATATCTTGATATCTTCCTCCCCCTTATCCATCAGTGTAGGTAGTAACTGCATTCTCTGAAATGTTTTACCTCCAAATCTGTGTAATTCCAACTCCTTCACACACGGTCCTCTTATATTTCTGTCATTGAATTTTATAAGATGCCATGTAATGTGACATTCCTATGCATAGTTTAAGAACTTCAGTTCCCACACAATTTCTTATAAAGTGTCCTGTTACTGTTTTAAATCTTGGAAACATCCTAAATATATTTTCCTAATTATTTTGTCGATGATATTGCCTCTAGATGTATGTGTGTAATATATACAGATGGGGAATATATTTTATTTGGTCAGGCGTAGGTGTATGACACAGTTCTGACCACCAAGACAAGACAGTCTGTGTGCCAAGAAATTTCGTAGCAGGGGGGAGGCAGAGATACCCTTTACTTCCTGGAGCCAATGCATCTAGATGTGATGCCAGCAGCAGCTGTTTGCGACTCCTCTGGGTCGAATTGTATTCCACCCCCAAAGGATACGTTGGCGTCTGAGCCCTAGTACCTCAAACTGTGACCTTATTTGGAATAATGTCATTGCAGTTACATAACCAGTTAAAATGAGGCTGTCCTGGAGTAGAGTGGGTTCATTTTCCAGTGTAATTGGTGTTCTTATAAAAAGGGGAAACTTGGGCACAAACCTACCCACAGGAGGGATGCCATGAAAAGTTAAAGGCAGAGATTGGGGGGATGCTTCTACAAGCCAAGGGATGCCAAAGGGGAGCAGCAAACTACCAGAAGTTAGGAGAGAGGCACAGAGCAGATTCTGTTTCTCCATAAGCACAACTTGTTATTGGACTTCTAGCCTCAAGAGCTGTGAGACAATACATTTCTGTGTGTGTGTGTTTTTTTTAAAAGCTCCCAGTTCCTAACCATTGGTACTTTGCAATGGCAGCCCAAGCACATTAAAATAGTACACTGAGAGGAGCCAACGGGAGAACAAAGATAATGTGCTGAGAATGCAGAGGAGGAAGTGGAAATGAGCTCCCACTTGCTCTCCTTAGCCGCGGAGCTAACAAGCCTTCTCCTTGGAGTCCCAATTCCCTGGGACTTCTTGATGCGTGTAATCATCACTTTTCTTGGTTGTGAGAACCCTTTTGAATTGCTTTAGGCGGCCAGAAATGAAAGCAAGCTGACTCAGCCTTCCTCCCTGTTGTCTTCTGAATCCAAATTCTGGTGTTCAACGCGGCCCACCTGGCCACCTCACCCTCTCATCTCCCAGAAGTTGCTCTATATGTCTAAGCTCAAGAGAAGTCACACAGAATTTGTCTTTCCGTGACGGAATTATTTCACTGAGTGTAATGCCCTCCAGGTTCATCCGTGTTGCCACATATTTCAGGATTCCCTTCATCTTTTTAACTCCAAATAATATTCCATTGTATGTATGTGGCACATTTTCTTTATCCATTCAACCATCAGTGGACATTTTCTCTTTTTTCATGTCTTGGCTGTTGAATGGATGCTGTTATGACTAAACGCTGCTATCAACATGAAAATGCTAATATTTTTTAAAAACCCTGATTTCAATTCTTTTGGGTAAACACCTAAAAGTGTCTACCGAAAAGAATTGCTGCTGGACCACCTAGTAGCTCTATGTAGAATTTCTTGAGGGCATGCCGTACTTTTTTTCATAGTGGCTGCACCATTTGCCTTCCCACCAACAGGGTCCGGGATCCAAATTTCTCCACATTCTCTCTCGCAGGTCTTTTGTCTCTGCATGATGCCATTCACCTAAAACCATCTTATTTAGAAGTATCTAAAGTAGTCACAATAATATCAGACAGTGAAATGGCAATGGGGGGGAAAAGAGAGGGGGAAATGGAAGTTGCTAATCCACGTGCATATAGTTTCAATTAAGCAAGATACATTTTATTTAGAGGTCTGCTGCACACATTGTGCACTAAAATAGTTTAGAGCAGCCGTGGGCAAACTACGGCCGGAGGGCTGGATCCGGCTCCTTTGGCTGTTCTATCCGGCCTGCAGAGCCGAAAGAGCAGAGGGTTCTCTTGCTCTCCCCTCCGCTCCTTCACCAGCAGCCCAAGATGAGAGTGCCAGCATGGTCAGGTTGCTTTTGTTCCGGCCCTCCAGTCCAGTTTAAGAACCCATTGTGGCTCTCGAGTCAAAAAGTTTGCCCACCCCAGGTTTAGAGGGTAGATCTCACAGTAACTGCTCTTACCACAAGAAAATTAAAAAAAAAAAATCACAACCCAAGAGGCAAAGAAGATAAACCCCCTCCTCCCCCCAAGATTCCCTGCTTCTGTGAAAACCAGAAGGAATGTACAAACTCATCACCAGTGCGAGGTACGCCCAGCCAGGGACCTCAGAGCATTCAGAGAACCACCTTTTCTGAGATAAGCCCCAACAGACTTTTCTGCAAGGTTTTGGTTATCCGCGTTCTTTGCTAACTGTGCTGTAAGGAGCGGCTGGCTGCTGCAGGGCAGAAGGAAAAGAAGCATTTTCAGGCCCAGGCTCTGACTCCTCACACTTGAGGGTTGGCTTTTGGGCTTGGAATCTCTAGCACCCAGGAACGGTTGTCATTTCCATCGTCCCCACTTCCGTGGAGAGACACCTCGGGGTGGTAGGGAAGTTTGATGTGATCTCCCAGAGAAAGAGCGCTTAATGACAGGGGGCCTGGGACAGCACAGAGGGTGACGTTCCAGGCTCGGAGGCGGGCAGTGCGGCTGGCGCTGGCCCTGTGGCGCTCCCTGCTCCTGTGCAGCCAGGAGGCAGTGCCCGCTGTCCCCGCACAGGCACAGGGTCTGCAGGGTGGGGCACTGCGCACGCACCCTCTCCTTTGGCCGACAAGGTGAAGATTCCTGCCACCTCCTCATCTTCCACTGGCTTCCCCGCGTCTTTAAGCTGCTACACTCACAGCTTCACAGGGGAGTGGGGTAGGGATTTGGAGGGAAAGGATGATTCTTGATCCTTTATCCTGGAACTCAGCCCCTGACTTCCAGGTGGGATTCCTAACGGCTGTCTTTGCTCCCATTTGTATTTTGGGTCATGGCTCCAGTGATGTGAGAAGGCTGTGGGCTTTCTATCCAGGGCTGCTGGTATGGGCTCTCATTTTATGTCGCTGTTTACTGGAGGATGAGTGGTGAATGGATATTCAGGGGAAGGTGTTTTTGAAGTTGATTTTTGTGGTTGTTGATGAATAAAGAATGGGGAGTGTCTTCCTTGAACGCCTTGTTTATCAGAGCTAAAATGAATGTTTGGTGAGGTGTCCCCACAGAAATTGTGAAGGCAAGAAACTTTCTTAAAAAGGGCTCAGAGGGTGCAAAGAAAACTAGATCATCCTTCAACCTGGTTTTAAAATACAGAACTTGCCATTGCTATTTCAAGATCAGTATAAAAATAGGAAATATTGAGCAGGGAACATTTTATTAAGTATAACACTTGTATTTTTTTTTTAGTGCTGGTCTATTGTCAATCAATCAATAAGTATTAACCATTAAATACTTCTCCTATTTTAAAGTATGCTATGTTATTTCTTTCACTTACCACTTACACTGCCACTTGCTAAGTATTACTTCTGTTAACAAGTAATGTTTCTTTTGAAATATCTCCTGTATTTGCAATTATAAAAATAAGTTTCTGGGATAACTCTAGTAAGTATTTTCCGATTAAAATTTACTGTGTAAGCTTATTTCAGGTACCTAAAATTTTATGTATGAACTCTTATCACCAAGATATTTCTCTGAAGTTGTTTTTAGTTTATTAACTTTTCATTATTTAGTGTGTGTGTGTGTGTATTTTTTTTATTATAGATACAAAAGTTGTATTTGAAGGGAAAGGATTTTGGAATCAGAGAACAGACTTTAATCCTACCTCTGACATCTACTTGCTGTGTGAATTTGGGTACCTCTCTCTGGACCTCAGATTCCTTATCAATAAATCAGGGGTAATAATTTCTATCTTCCAGGTCAAAATGCGACCATGCCTAAAACATGTCCGGTAAGTGGTACACACTCAATTCATTTTATTTTGTAACTCCCTCTATTCTCTGCAAAACACTTAGGGAAACTAAACCCCAAAGAAACTGATTTGCCTGACATTTTAAGGGGGACCTGGAATTCTGTGTTAGTATAACTTTGTAAAGGTTATTTTTACTGTGTAGAGTACACTTTGTTTTTAAACTTTTTTGGATCTTGGATTATTTTAATCTCTGATGAACATAATGGTGCCTCTCTCTATATACAGCAGTAATAATCATGCGAACACACATTTCAGCAGTTCCTCTCCCCTCTCCGACTCCACTTTAATTTTTAGTATTCACCCAAGGATATATTTTTATTGACTTTACCGAGAGAGGAAGGGAGGAAAAGAGGGAAACAGCAAGGTGAGAGAAACATCGATTGGTTGCCTTTTGTATATGCCCCAACTGGGGATTGAACCTGTAACCTAGGCGTGTGCTCTGATTGGGAATTGAACCTGCAACCCTTTGGCTTACAGGATAACGTTCCAACTTCCCAAGGCAAGTGGACCTCTGCTTTTAATAGTCCTGTGTTTGAGTCATGGCAATGAACCTGATATGAGGCTATTTTACATGTAAGTGTACGTGGATGAGAACACCTGAGACACACAGCACAAATCCCTCCCCTAGCAATGCACTCTGACATTTTTACCACAAAGAAAAAATAAAGGTGGATTAATTCATTCAAACTGTGTTTCATGGAAAGTGGGTAATCTACAAAATGTTAACATCTTTTTCTAAGAAAAAAAAAGGCTGTGTTCAAAAAAGCTTAGGAAATGTGGTATACTAGAGTTGGTTCATGGAGATTCACATTAGATTAGCAATATTCTAAGTCTTGCAGTAAGAAACCTGTGTCACCTAGCTTTTCCCCTCATATTATCAAACCACATAGCATTTTTCTTTATATTTGGACTAGAGGCTTTGTGCACGACATTTGTGCACTTGGAGGGAGTCTCTCAGCCTGACCTTTGCCCTCTTGCACTCTGGGACCTTTGAGGCATGTCTGTCTGCTGGCTTAGACCTGCTCCCTGCCACCGCCAGTGCACTTGCCAGCCGTGAGTCTGGCTTCTGGCTGAGTGTTCCTCCCCTGACCACCAAGGGGCAGCTCCTGTGTTGAGCATCTGCCCCCCCTAGTGGTCAGTGTGTGTCATAGCAACTGGTCATTCCACCACTTGGTTGATTTGCATATTAGGGTTTTATTTTAGAGAACTAGTGGCCCAGTGCATGAAATTAGTGCATGGTGGGGGGTGTCCCTCAGCCCGGCCTGCACACTCTCCAATCTGGGACATCCTTCTCACAATTGGGGACTGCTGGCTCCTAACTGCTCACCTGCTTGCCTGCCTGATCTCCCTTAACCACTCTGCCTGCCAGCCTGCTTGCCCCCAACTTCCCCCTCCCCGCCCTTGATGGCCTAATTGCCCCCAACTGACCCTCCTTGCTAGCCTGATCATCCCCAACTGTCCCCCGACAGGCCTGATCACCCCCAATTGCCCCCACTGCCGGCCTGCTTGCCCCCAATTGCCCTCCCCACCCATTGAGCTGATCACCCCCCAGCTGTCCTCCCCTCCTGGCCTGATTGCCCCTAACTGCCTCTGCCTCAGCCCCGCCACCATGGCTTTGTCTGGAAGGAGGTCTGAAGGTCTCCCAGAAGGTCTCCAGGTCTAATTAGCACATTACCCTTTTATTAGTATAGATATTTCTTACCAGCATTGCCTAGAACACACTTTTGGAAATGGTGGCTACTTTTTCCTTCAGGGAGGAGGGGGCTGGGGTGCGGGTAGAAGGAGGTTTATTTTTTTAACTTTTATTTGTTTAATTATAGCTTACATTCAGTATTATTTTGTGCTAGTTTCAGATAGGTAGCACAGTGGTTAGACAATCATATACTTTACAAAGCGTTCCCCCCAATATTTCCAGAATAACCACCTAGCACTGCACACGGCTATGACAATATTGCTGGCTCTATTCCCCATAAGTATTTTGTGACTAACAATTTGTACTTCTTAATTCCTTCAGAAAATTCCCTTCTTGTTCATTCTCAGCAGTTTATAATCCTTACAAAAAAGAACAGACCTGCCGAAACCGGTTTGGCTCAGTGGATAGAGCATAGGCCTGCGGACTGAAGGGTCCCGGGTTCGATTCCGGTCAGGGGCATGTATGTTGGTTGCAGGCACATTCCCAGTAGGGGGTATGCAGGAGGCAGCTGATCGATGATTCTCTCTCATTGATGTTTCTAACTCTCTATTCCTCTCTCTGTAAAAAAAACAAAAAACAAAAACAAACAAACAAACAACAACAACAAAAAAACCAGACCTGCTCTATTCCATATTTCAGTGGTGGTTTAGTCTAGACCTTGTCCTACTGTAATCTTCTCACCTTCCATCAGCAGGCGGATGAGAGGCAGCAGGATGCCATGGGTGAGCGCCCTCATGGGTAGCTCTGGGACCAGGAGGCCTCGGCTCCAATTCCAGGCCCAGTGTCTGCCAGCGCTGTGAGCAGGCAAGCCTGCCGAACCACATGTGTAACACGGTGGCAATGACGGTACCTGCCTCACTAGTGCCGCTGCCTTGAAGCAGTTCGTACACACAGTGGACTTAGGACAGGGCTGGTCATCATAAGTGAGTGTTTGCTCGAACCTTAAAAGTCAATTGGATCTGGTTCTTGTGAACTGGTTATAGCCTGCTACACAGAAAACAACCAAACGTTGGGTATTATTGCCATTGCTACTGTCACTCTTCTGGGAATTATGTTGACTATGTTCTCATGGTCTTAACTTATCTGATTCCAGAATGGAGATAACTCTGATATAAACTCTATAGGAATGTTAATGCTGGTGCCCATTGCTCCTGCCATAGAATTGATATGTATTTTGTTGTTGATTTTTAATAGCACATGCCCTGTAAAAAAACAGACTATTTTCTTTCTTGCTTATTTGAAAGAATTTCCCTGCCAAACTGAACCTGAGGGTAGGAGAGCTAAATGTGTGGGAATGAGTCAGGACGTATCTAAACAATCTTCAGGAAGGGAGAAGAGGCACTTAGCTACACCTCCTGAAAATGCACCGTCATCAAGAAAGTCACAGTTAATGGAAAACAACCCAGACTTATCCCGGTGCTTATACTTTCCGCCCCTAACCATTTCTTTACAGCTTTCCACGAAGTGAAGTAATACCTCCAGTGTAAGTTTACTCTTACTGCCTAAATAAATGGCTCAGAAAAATAAAGAAAAGGTAGGCCTGCGTTTTCTGTTCTATGCTTATTTTTTCCTCTTACATTCTCTCCTGCCTCCCTTTCTGTGCAAAGAGTGGCTCTACCATGTAAATGTGAAATAGTTCGTATGCATTAAGATTGGTTTCCTCTCGAAAAGAGAGAAAGGTTCATGCCAAAACCGGTTTGGCTCAGTGGATAGAGCATTGGCCTGTGGACTGAAGGGTCCCAGGTTCGATTCCGGTCAAGGGCATGTATCTTGGCTGTGGGCACATCCCCGGTAGGGGGTGTGGAGGAGGCAGTTGGTCGATGTTTCTCTCTTATTGACGTTTCTAGCTCTCTATCCTTCTCCCTTTCTCTCTGTAAAAAATCAATAATATATATATATATATATATATATATATATATATATATATATTAAAAGAGAGAAAGGTTCAAAGACCAATTTAGATTTATTTGTATTGGCCATTTTCATCAATCAGAGTCATAACCTTTTAAGAAGGGAGCCAGTTGGATTTGAAAGCAGGTGGCCTATGGCCCCATGGGAATAACTGTCCACTGTCAACAGTCACCGGAAGAAGGTAGAACAAAAGCCTCTGGCTTGAAGGAAGCCCTGTTCCCTATTAAGAAGTAGTTTTTAGACACATTTTTTTATAGTGGAATTGTTTGCGTGGAATCTTATGTGGGACCCATATATGAAGTAAGAGGCAATAAAAATGGCTGAAGTATGAAGGCTTGCTGGCTTTTCTTTGTCCTCGTTTCTCTCCTAAGATGATCTCTGGGAAACTTGAGAACTCCAAGTTTGAAAATCACTGATGTGCAGAATCAACCAATATCCCTGTTAAATTTGCCACTCTGTTATGTTAGGTGAAGTACTTAAAAATATATTTAAACTTTTATATTTTTAATGGAGACTCTGGAAGAGGGGTTGGCAGACCTTTTCTATAAACAGCCAGATAGTGAATCTTTTAGGCAATGTGGGCCAACTTGCAAAAGGGAGGGTGTTATGTGGATACTTACATAATAGGAGAGAAAGCACATTTCTAAAAAATGTATGATAAAATTCAAAATATAATAATAAAGATAGTGTTTTTTTTTTTAAACATTGGCTGCCTAATGAGAAGAATTGAATAAAATAAAAACCTATTTGGCTTAATTGGAGTTCAAGTCACTGTTCCCTATTAACAAAGCCATTGCAAATGTTCATCTGCAAAAACAATTCTTAGCTTGTGGGATGTACCCAAATAGACAGTGAGATTTGGTGTGTGGGCCATAGTTTGTAGACTCCTCTAGAATAAACTTCAACTGGAAGATAGCAACCAGGAAATTCCAATTAGCCATTAAAGTGCTTTTATTTTGTGGTGACAGCAACAAAACACCTCTCACTGCTATTACATTGGCAATGTTTTTCTCTTTTGAAGGTGAAATGACACATCCCAGTGCTGTGGATAGGTTCAGAAAAAGAGAATCTCACATATTCTCAGTAGGAGCCTTATCTAGAAGGGAATTTGTCAAAATATGCCAAAAACCTAAAAAAGTGCACATGCACTTTGTTTGACCCAGTGACTTCACTGCTAGGAATTTAACCCCAGGAGGAAATATTTAGGTACAAGGTAATTTATCACGTTGTTTATCATAGTGAAAATTTGGAATCATCTCCCAAGTGCTTAGCCATAAGGGGATCAGTGAAATAAATTATTGTAGAGAGATAAAAGAGATTATTGTACAGCCATTGCAAATTATATTGTGAACTTTCTTGACATGGAAAGATTTATTTAATAAAGCAAGCTGCAGACATTATGTATACAGACATTAATGATCCCATTATTGTATAAAAAAAGGGAAGCACACATATAGAAAACAAAATGAAAGACTACAGGCTAAAGTGTTAGCAGTGCTTGTATGTAAGCCAAAAGATGGATCATTCATTATTAGTAGCAGCATGACACTAAGTACAATGTCTTGAGAGCGGGTCAACTACAGGCCTTCTGGGAAATGCCTTACGTACATAATCTTATGTAATCTTTAAATCAACACTATGAAATAAGCATGCTTATATCCCCTAATATCTGGGGACATGGAGGCTTAGAAAAGTACAGTAGCTTCCCCAGTTGATGCAGCTAGAAATGGAAGGAGGGGGTGGGAGCTGAAATTTATACTCAAAAGCCTCTGATTCCAGAATTTGTATTACCATCCCACATTCCATACTGACTCTATTGTTTTCTTCACGCCAATTTGCAATGCTAATCTTGCTCTGCTCTATTAGTGGGTATTTTAAGAAAGTTGAAAATGAAATTATTTGGTATAATTACATTAGAAACACTGAATTGCCATTTAGAAAGCTTAACTACTTCTTGTTCCATTACTGCTGATTCTGGGGACTCCCACCTGCCTATCCCTTCTACTGGCTCAGAGTCTTCCATGAAGACTTGGAAGGGCAGAAGTCATAACTCTAGTCTATTGCAAAGAATGGGGACATGCAAGTCAAGAAATATTTTTCTCAAAGATTAAGAAAAATCTTCCATATTTTTAAGGTAAATTTCTTTGTTCTAAAAGACTATCTGACTTCAAGAGCTTTTTAGAGTCAGGGCAAGAAATGTGACTAGTTGTCAATTGGTAATCAAGAAACTTCCTCTTACTACCTCCCTATACCCCTTTTCCTTACCAAATTCTCTCAAAAGACAGTGTTAGTCCAGGAAAGGAGAGCTAACTTATTCAAATTAAAATCTTATTAAGTGTTTACTTAATAATGTGTCTACCAGAAATAAATTATCACCTGGATTCAGACGTCATGACTTTTCCCCTGTATGTTAGGATACAGATGCTGTAAAAATGATGACCATTGAACTCTGACAGGTTTCATTCACCGAACAAGATGAAGTCTTCTTTCCTGCTAAATTGTTCTTTAAGGCAATCAGAGCTGTCACCAAAGGTCTGTGATCATCTGGCCCCTTTGGTTTGTATGATTACTGGGCTACAGAGCTCAGTGAACTTGGTCAATTTTGTTCCTAACTGTTGTGTCTCATCTTTTGTTCCCAATTTCTTGAAACAGAATGAAGGGCAAACTTATCTTTCTTAGGAGCTGTGAAGAACCACAGTTTTATTTACTGAATGCAGTTAAGATGGCCATTTGTGAAATGATACCAGGTCACGGATACATAGGTAGGGTCATGTAAAGATGTTACGAGAGTCACATGAAAAGCAATGAAGCACTGTTAGGTAAAAGTGATTATCAGTATACACCTGGCATTGAATTGGGAATTTAATGGTCATTAGTGACTGAATCATTTTGGAGTAGACAAAAGTCAGGTTGTGCAGTCAAGGTTAATAAATAGTCAAGTATAGTAATTGGGAATGAGGTGGAGATAAAGGAAACTAGTATGTAATGGTGGCTCTGATATCCTTTGATTTCCAATTCAATTATCCACTCATTTAACAAGTATTTATTGAGCTCTCTAACCAATGAAGACACGAAACTTAGAGGGATCAACCCATTCTCTGTTTTCAGAGAGCTGAGAGTTTCCCAGATGGATGCTAAGTATCTTGTAGCTCATAGGACTTAGAATCTTTAATAAATCATGAGGATATATCACTCTTCCACCCCGCACCTATGCAGACACATAATATGGTGACCTTGCAATGAAAGGGAGAGGGCAGTGGAAAGAATTTCCTAGCTGTATAGAATTTAGATTGCTTTATATTTAAAAATATTCCAGTGTTCCTGGTTCAAGCCAGAGGGGTAAGACCACTCTAAAAATTGTTGCCTTTTTATAATATTTTTGAACTGGAGTTTTAGTTATAAGAAGTGGTACTAAATGATGGCAGGTGTTGTTGACAGTAGAGGGCTACCTTTTCTGCTGCTTTTGCCAGGGATCATAGAGAGTGACTTTCTACTTGAGTTCTCTTTGTTTAAGTAGAGAATTTTAAAAATTCAATGGATTTATTTTATGATAAAATAGCATTAAACAGAATAATATTTTTCAAAGATAATGCTTTTAAAATTAAAAATTAAGAAACTTTTTTCCCTCCAATTTTTAAAAAAATATTTGTTGTCTTTCCCATTAATAACATTTCTTCTAAAAACCACTTTTTAAAACTTACAATTCCTGGCCTGGAATTATAAATTTCCCCCAGTAATTTGTTCTTGATCTTTTTTTAGCTGAGTGTCAAAGTGACCCATTTTGTTTGTCTCTTAGCAATTCTTTTAAGTTAATTTTTGTATTAAGAACAATTAATCTTTGATTTCAGAGACTTTTTTATCTTATTTTGTGCATGGTATCAGAGGAAACATAAAAAACAACATTATTCTGGAGAACAAGACGGCTGCAGAAGCTCCTAAAAAGCATATCCTCACATAACATTTTTAAAAAATTAAATTCTTTGTTGTTAAAAGTATTACATGTGTCTCCTTTTTATCCTATTGACATACCCTTATCCCCCTACTGTCTGTGTCCATTGAGTAAGCTCATATGTATGCATACAAGTCCTTTGGTTGATCTCTTACCCCTCCCCCGCTTCCCTCTGAGGTTTGATGGTCTGTTCGACACTTCTATGTCCCTGGATGTAATCCTTTCCTATAATCCATTTTCCAGAGCTCTTTAAAGACTCCTTTCAGGTTTATTGGCTTAAGGTAGGCCAATCCCTGCAAATGGTAGAATGCCTGATTGGCTTGTAGGGGTCTGAAGAGATCTGCTTCCCCTGTGGCAATGGCTTCTTGAAAAGAATGGACATGCCGAAGCCGGTTTGGCTCAGTGGTAGAGCGTCGGTCTGTGGACTGAAAGGTCCCAGGTTCGATTCCGGTCAAGGGCATGTACCTTGGTTGCGGGCACATCCCCAGTAGGGGGTGTGCAAGAGGCAGCTGGTTGATGTTTCTCCCTCATCGATGTTTCTATCTCTCTATCTCTCTCCCTTCCTCTCTGTAAAATATCAATAAAATATATTAAAAAAAAAAGAAAAAAAAAAAAAGAAAAGAATGGACACAACTTGGTTTCAATTGGCACAAAGAGAGTGAATGACTATTGGGTAGGCACGTTATGGTGTTTTCCAAAGTTGTTTTCATCAGGTTAATGTTGTCAACTTTGTTTTTTAAAAAAGTTTTTCCTGTTGTATCTGTTAAAATTTTTTCTCACTTTACAGTATTCTGCTTTTCACGTTATCATCTTGCTTATCAGTCATTGTTTTCAGATACTAGAAAAATAATTTTTAAAAAATAAATGACTCAAGTACAATATTTTGTTGTAATACATTTTATTGAAGTGGATGCATTTTTAGAATTACTACCTAAAATTTCAAGACCTAGAAATGAATCAGGGAAGAGGAAAATGTTTGCAGTTAAATGAAAGTAAAATTATTATATACAAACTTCTCTATCTTTTCAGACAGTAGTATCTGGAACATTGAAATCCCTATTTCTTTCAGTGTGTCTATCAAGCTAGTTAGATTATGTGAGGAGAACAGGGATGAGAAAGCTGGGGGGATCATGTTATAACTGAATTGTATCCCCTCATCTCTAATTCATGTATTGAAGCCCCTAGTACTTCACAGGGGGGCTGTATTTGGAGATAGAGCCTCTAAAGAGGTAATTAAGTTATGGTGGTCCTTGTCCCATCTAACTAGTGTATTTATCAGAAGAGATTAGAACACAAAGGGACACCAGGAACGGCAATGCACAGAGGAAAGGCCATGTGAGGGCACAGCGAGAAAGCAGCCATCAGCCATCTGCAAGCCAAGGAGAGAGGCCTCAGAAGAAAGCAAACCTGCTGACATCTTGATCCTGGACTTCTAATTTACAGAACTGTGAGAAAATAAAGTTCTCTCATTTAAGCCACCCAGTCTGTAGTATTTTGTTACGGATGCCCAGCAAACTAATATAGATAGAAGCTAATTCCACCTTAAGAGTTAAAAAAAATTAAATCTACAATTGATATGTAATATTAGTTTCAGGTGTACAGCACAGGGATTAGACATCTATATAACATTTATATCACATTATGAAGTAATCACTCTGATGACCTAGTGAGACCAAACAGTTATTGCAATATTATTGACTGTAGTTCTACCTTTTAATGAATATCTACTAAATGTTAGGGACTATATTAGGAGTCCTGTATGAACATCCACTTGAGGTTTAGAACTATCCCATTTTAACAATTAAGAAATTGAGTCTCAGAGAGTTTAAATAACTTATAACTGAAAGAATTGGGATTCAACCCACTCTAAATACTTCCTATATACTATGCAGCCTGGATAAAGTTTAAATTTAAAATACATTAAAAATTTAGTACAAATTAACCTTATTGAATTCTGCCAGCCAGGTTTTGTGTGTTAAGCATGCTATATAAATTAGGATATTTAATCCTCACAATGATATTATGACAAATATACTATTTCTAGAGGCCCAGTGCATGAAAATTCATGCACTGGAGGGGGGATCCCTTAGCCCCACCTGCCCCCTCTCACAGTCAGGAAGCCTCAGTGATGGGAGGCAACCTGTGATCAGGAGAAGGTGATGCCCCATCACAACTCTGCTATTGCCACTGCCAGCAGCACAAGCCTTGGCCAGACCTGGTTACCTGAGCCTTTGGTGGCTGGGCAGCCACCATCTGAGGTTTACCTCCACTTCGGCTGGCCCTGGGAAGCTGGGAAGTCACCATCTTGTGGCTATGGATGTAAATTTAAGTACTACCTCTCTTGAAATTAGTAAATTATATTAATATGCCATATAGTGTGGAGGAATTTTGTATTATCTTTTGGTATAAATAATCTAAGGCTTCAAAAGCTCAGATTGAGAATGATTTCCTTTGAGTTGCATTTAGCATAGTATTGGTAGGAATAAACTTAAAAATTATGTCAGACTAAATCATGGCATAGAAAGTTTTGAGCCATAGCGTAAACAATAGGGATTGGAATGAGTGGGATATTTAAAAAATATACTTCACTATCTTATAAATTGAAAGACCAAATGATTCAACAACGAACCTTCCAAAATTTATGTCTAGCAGGCAGGGGTAATAACCATGACCCAGCACTTCTAAGGAAGAATGAGAAATACTCAAATTTAGTATTTGACATGATCCAATATGTATATATTTAATCTTTATTGTTGAAAGTATTACATAGTTCCCCCATTAACCTCTTCTAACCCACTTCTGCCTCTCTCCCCAACCTTGCTCCAAGGCCCCAACACTTTATTGGTCTGTATCCACACGAGTTATGCATATATGCATACAAGTTCATTGGTTGCATGAGGAGATATTTTTAAAATTTTATAGAAAACTTGTTATGATCATTTATTCAGATTTTTCTATTTGACTCTAGATATTTAGATTAGAATGGCTGACTAGTCTCACTTTACATTCATCAAGATGATCTTTTAAACTGCTAAGTCATACCACATTTCCCAAGTCATTTGTTCCCAGTGTCCTGAAGCCCAGCATAGTTCTCATCCTTACCTTTCTCCTCAAACCTC
This sequence comes from Vespertilio murinus, assembly GCA_963924515.1. Taxonomy (NCBI): domain Eukaryota; kingdom Metazoa; phylum Chordata; class Mammalia; order Chiroptera; family Vespertilionidae; genus Vespertilio; species Vespertilio murinus. The sequence continues at coordinate 64,629,077 of OZ004704.1, read as the reverse complement.
CAGAACTTGTCATCTCCACTTCTTAGAGATGTGCTTGTTTCCTGTTTCACTGAGGGGAAAAAAAGCAAAGAGCAGAGCACTTCCATAAGTTGGCACAAGCACTTCCACATGGACATATGTATCTGCTTTCTCTGTTGGTATTATACTGGTAGATGAACAATTTGTTACTAAAGAAAAAAAACCCACCCCATTTGCCTACTCGATTTTATCCTCTCTCATATATTCAAGGACATTGCTCAGAAATGCTTTCCTTCTGTCCTTTGTAATTAAATTGGCCATTTCCACTTGAATATTCTTTTAGATTAGAAATATTCTTTAAATATTTATGTGGTTTTTTAAAAAGAAAGGGTGGGATAAAAAGAAGAAGTTGATTCTTTTGACCTCACATTTCTCACCTCCTCTCTAGAGCTAAGGTCTTGAAATAAAATTTTTATACTGGTTCTCTCCCATTTCCCTTGAATTTAATAAAATCAGGATTTGCACCACAGAAGTACTAGTACATCTAACACTCTAGTGAATATCATAATTCACCTCTGAGTTGGTAATCTAATGGTCATTCTTAGACCTCAGTTACTGACCTCCAAGCATTAGACACCTTTGATCATTCGTGCCTCTTTGAAATGTGCTCATCCGTTGGCTTCAAGGATAGTCCACTTTTCTGTCTTTTTCTACTAGCTCTCAGTTCTTTTGATGGTTTCTACTCATCTCTCTGATCTTTTAAAATGTTGAAGTGTCTCAGTATTTTGACACTGAACTTGTCTTTTCTATTTACTCTCACTTCCATAGAAATAGCACTCAGGCTGGTTATTTACACATTTATGCCTCCAGCCCAAATAATCTCTTCTAAACTTCAGACTTTTAATCCAAGTGTCCACTTGCCATTGCCACCAAGATGACTTAATATTAACATGCCCCAAAGCCTCTTTCTCCTAATCTTACACATATAGTAAAGGCAGCTCCATTTTTTTTAAACTCCTCAGGTAAAAAATAAAATAAAATAAAATAAAATAAAATAAAATAAAATAAAATAAAATAAAATAACTTTCTTGAATTACATCTGATTCTTCCACAAATTCTTTCGGCTCTGAAAGCCTACCCCCCCCCCCCCCCGAACCTTATCAATCTTCACTACCATCACAACTTCCAGTCTAATCTTATTCAACATTTTTTTACCCCCAAGTGTTGGAATTCTTCTTGTCTCTCTTTTTTTGTCCTTGTCCCTCCTACAATCTATTCTCTATTCAGAAGCCAGGATTATCTATTTAAACATGTCAGTTGATATAATTTATCTGTTCAAAACATTCCAATGGCTTCTTCAAGATGCATTTGGAATAGAAGCCAAGGCCTCCTGTGCAAAAAATATTATGTCTCACCTTAACTTTCCCCCAATCATAACCTTTCAGCTACACTCTGGGGATGTTCCTCTGACAGGCCAAGTATGCTTCTGTCTCAGAGCTTTTGCACTTGCTGTTTTCTCTGCCTTGAACATTCTTCCCCCAACTATTTGTAAGACTTGTTCCCTCATCATGTTTGGGTTTTTACTCAAATGTCATCTTCATTCTTAAGGCCTTTACATATCAGTTATCAAAAACTACAAACACCTCACTCCTTGCTTTATATTTTTCTGTAGGGTTTTTGAACTCATAACTCCAGCATATAGAGCATTGATGTACAGTGAATAGGCCCTTAGTAAACATTTGAATATGTGAATGTATAAATAAAATCAGATAGGCATTTAAATGCAACTTGTACAACTTTTACGAGGTATGGAATACATTGGTAATTTATTACATTAGGTTTCTCTCTTTTAACATAAAATTTCTATCTTAGAAAAAGTAAAGGGTATGCTTTATGCTAATTAGATGTACATTATTATAGCTAGAGATACTATATAGGGAATTAAGTGAAATTAGTCAAGCCTAGATTTCATTTTTTATTATTAATTTACAACTTTTTTTTTTTAAAAAAGTAAATTGTTCCTTTTTACATTAAGTGGTTTTGAATGTTTCCCCATGTATTTTTTTTTTTAAATTCAAAAATAGTTTATCTCTGTAGGCCATCTGTAGAAAATTGAGATCAGTCATATTTATACAAAATGATCTTTTGAGTGCTAACACAAACAGAGAAGAAAGTTAACTAAAGTTAGATTTTTTTAGTAACTTGCAGGCTCTAAATGAGTGGTTTCAAATGGCAGGGTGCAGAAGAACCCTCTGGAACTGCTTGTTCAGGACACCTGCCCTGGCTCCCTTCCAGGCTGCTCTGTGGGATGTCCCGTGGTCCACCTGGGAACCTGTGCTGTAACGAGGCCCCCAGGATTCTGCTACAGGAGCTCCACGGGCCTGGCTTTGAGATACGTTGCTCTGATCACTCAAAATATGGTCAGTACTTTTTCTTAGAATCAAGCAAAAAAAAAAAAGCTTATGGTAAGAAAAAAAGTATCACACATTTTATTCCTGTGGAGACCAATTATTTGGCTACCCATTGTGGCCTGGCTTCAAATTGTCTCCTCTTCCCAGGGTGCCATCTTGCATGTGTGCTGTGGCTTACAGCTGGGGAGGGATAGGGGAACCAGTAATGTCAATTAAACTCTGATTGATCAATATTAACCTATTCTTCCTGAAAAAAATAATTCTAAGAAAATGTCACATAACTGTAGGTGGTTATAATCTCCCCATAGCCATGTCTGTAGACTTATCACCAGCCCCTCCCAATATTTTTGTTGGTTTGTTTTAGGATCTTTGTCTTCTTGCTCCTTGCTTGATCTTAAGGGGATCAAGTGATCAAAGAGGTCAGAATATGACTCACGGTTGCCATGGAGACCAGGAGCTACTCAGCTCCTGGACAGGTTTTATCCCCTGCTCTAACCAGCTGCTATTCCCCCAGAGCAGAGGATTTCTACCAAGTGGAAACAGGAGCCTGTGAAACCTTCCCCTTTAGCTCTAGCTCCTGTGCAGGAGGAATGTCATGAAACACTTTTCATTATTCTGAGACAAAGTGCCAAGAAAATGTTGGGTTTGGGGTGGTGAAATTTCCTGTCACCATGGTGTTTGGTTTCTGGAATAGTAGTTATTTTGTTTAAAGCTTTTGATTAGCATATTATAAACACGAGTGGGAAGACCTGGAGTGCTTTTAATGCACTTGCCTCCTGCGAGGAGAGAAGGAAATGGATAGGTTGGTAATTGCAAATTATTTGATGAAATCCTAGCCACTCCTTTGAGTACTTACTATATCCAGGAACCCTGCTAAGTACTTTGCATGTATTTTTTCATTTAACCCCACACCAAACTATGAGGTAGATTCTAAAATGCTCATTTCACCAGTGATCAAACAGAAACACATCGAGGTTAAGTGACTTCTGCATCCAGACTTCTAGGTACAAAACTAGGAGCAGAGCTGGCCATCCACAGCCTGCACTTGGACTGTGATGACCCTCCAGAGAAGCTACTGCTGATTCCATTGTGGGCGTTGTGAGAGTACTGTTCAATAACTACAATTAAAGTAACGTCCATGCCAAATGTGAAGTGTACAAATCATAGACTTATATGTTTTAATAGTTACTTTAGCAAGTTGTAAAATATCTTAGAATTAGGGGCAGCTGACAGCCCTGGTGCCCACAGCACAGGGTCAAGCTCCATTTTCAGTAGCACCCATCCCAGGCAGTTCTCTGATAGTTCGGTCTCAGCGAACATAGCCAATCCCTCCTGGAGCCTGTATGGGTCTTTCTATGCTTTACCTCAGGTCTTTTCTGATGCCCCCAGAGCTCCTTATTCAATGCATCAAAGCAGCCAGGAAGTGAGAGGGAGTTAACATGCATAGGGAAACTCTCAGCTAATGGGGGTGGGAGGAGGGGGCTAGTGAGTACACATTCAAACTCCCATTGTCAGCTGGAGGGCTTTAGAAGGTATTCTTTATTCTTCTCAGAGGTTCTGGTAGAATTAAGAATCTATCCTAGAAGAATCCATCTATGACCCACCAGAGAGACAACTTATAGTGGCTTTTCCTCTCTCTTTGCTTCTTCTCCCTAGTTACTTGTTCCTGCTTCGTGGGATCAGTTCCTAAGTAAACTGCCTGCACCCAAGTTGTTTTCTAAGGTTCTGATTTCTGGGAAAATCCAAACTAAGAGCCAGAGTCATTGTTCAACATTCAAAATTGTGATATCTATACTGCACTCAAAGATCAATAGCCAAAGTGTGATCAAGACACACTTGACCTATGTGTTTGGATCCTGGCTCATACAGTGTACTTATACACAACACTTATTACAACTCTGCCAGCTAATCAAACATTCTGAGCCTCAATAATCTCAAAAAAATGGGAAAAATTCATCTGCCTCCCAGAATTGTTGTGAATTTACTCAGAACACTGACATATCAGTCTTGATATGGCTGTGATCTCTGCCTCCTCCCCACCATAGCCAGAGGAGTGTGAGATAGTCATGAAAATGTACATGTGTCAAATGAGAGCTCAGAACCTGCATTTTTTATTCTGTAAGAATGAGGTAAACTACATGTTGGTTAGAGATCTCTGTTCATAAAATATAGCAGAGGATTTGTGGGGCAATGTTTTCTCAATATGCTTGCAAGGAATTTTATAAACAGTGTCTGCTTTTTCCATACACTTTAGAGGAAATAATAGAGAACTACAGGGACTCAAAAAATGCCAAAAGCTTCTATTTAAATTATACCTCCATTTATTAAAATGCTTCCACATTATTAAACTTTCTGTCTCTTGCTGTTAAAGAGATGTTACAGTGAATGGGAACAGAAAGTGGGTGAGTGTGGAATGGATCTAGAGTTGCCATGGAAACAGGAGGTACAACCAATCAGTGAGGAGATAGATGTTCATCCAAGAAGTCTTCAAATTGCCCCCGAAGGCCATCTGGCTGAATAAGTGAACTGTATAACTGCATCTGGTGCCCTCTGCCCACTGTGTAACCCAACATCTAGGTAAGGGTAAAAGGAAGCTTATTTTGTACACAAAGCTATACAACACTGAAGATGATAGAAATCATTTATACTGCAGCTCCCTCATCTGCTGTTATGACTAGCAGGAAAGACAGTGGGAGTGGCAATAATAATGACTTAACAGGTGTATAGCTCTTCCCACATTTCTGAGGGACTTTATGTTCATTCATTCACTCGATCCTGTAAGACAGGCAGCCTTGATCTTACTATCCTAGCATCACAGAGAAGAACACTAAGGAGCAGGCACGTTTGGTCAGGGTCATACAAATAACTATTAAAATGGGACTCCTGGATTCTTGTTTTTGCAACTTTCCCCTTTCTGCTAAGGCACGGCCTAGAGACATGCTGGAGGAGAATAAGTGGCTTGGATGTCAATTTCTCTGGAACCTGCAAGCAATCCTGATGGTGTCACTGGGAGCCCAGGCTGAAGTGCTTGCCCTGTCCTCCTTATTTGTCCTTACCTAACCTTCAAATTCTTCTTCTCCCATGTAACACTTCTGAAGTTAACATGTACCTACATATATCTATCTTTTTTGGATCCCCACACAATTTATTCTCAGAATAACCCTTATGGTGCCTAACCATTTTTTTGTACTATTTCATGCGTGAGAATCTTGATTCATTAACTAGCTTATATCTTCAGTTAAGGCAAAAGTTGTAAAATTATGTTGTGAGCCCTTTGTATCTTTCCAATCAATGAAAGTGTTGAACACAAATGATTAGATGTACGATGACTTGCAACATCCACTACCCTAGAGTTGTGATTGTTACGCTGTTGTTGTTTGCTTGGATTTTGGTGTGTTCAGAAAGTTTAGGAGCAAGTAGACAAGCTAGCAGTACCAGAAGCCCCCTGGTTTGCTGTGGTCTTGCTGAGTTTCTGTGCTTAGTAAATCCGGGAACCAGTTTGACTGCTGGAAGGCTCTGCCTCCTAAGGAGTAGCTTTCAAGTTCACTCTGAGGGTGTCTTTGCTTCATGGAGCCAGAAGAGAAGAGCGGAGGAAGACCGGGCTGGTTTTGCTTGGCCAGGCTTGAATCACATGCATTCACATTCAGTGGTCTCACCTAACTGGGAGACGGTGGGGAATCTAGTCTGTATGTCTAGGGGGAAGAGACCATGGGTTTTGGAGTCTGTAACAACCTGTGATACCGCTCTCCTCCATCGCCTCAATCACCTACGCTGCATAAGAAATACTCAGACTCAGCGTGTTAGCTGGGGATACCTAGGTGAGCAAAGAAAAGCAAACTTATGAATTCTTCCTTTGTTCCCCAAAGTTTATATCTAGAGGTAGCAATTACTGATCACAGTCTCTTAACCCGTCTCAGCTCAGATGAAAGAGATTGCAAAATGTCCTTGGAGAACAAATGAACTGTAACAGAAGCTCTGCCTGAAGCCAAACAAAAGAGAACAGGGACCTGGCTGGCCAAGGAGCTTTGTAATAGTCAGGGTTTTCAGACTGAATGCCTGGGACGCCTCATCTAAAATTTGGGTGTCGCCGAAACCGGTTTGGCTCAGTGGATAGAGCGTCGGCCTGGGGACTGAAAGGTCCCAGGTTCGATTCCGGTCAAGGGCATGTACCTTGGTTGCGGGCACATCCCTGGTAGGGGGTGTGCAAGAGGCAGCTGGTCGATGTCTCTCTCTCTCATCGATGTTTCTAACTCTCTATCCCCCTCTCCTTCCTCTCTGTAAAAAATCAATAAAATATATATATTTAAAAAAAATAAAATTTGGGTGTCATTCCCCCTTAAAACCTCACACACCAAACTATCTCCTTTGTGGGGGAAGACAGGAAGGAAGAAGGCTGGGGAGTTTGTGACTGAGGGGGAGGACCGGGGCTACGGTGGGGCTGTGGGAAAGGAGACAAGCACAGGGCCTGGCTGTGAGTGGGGGTTTTACCCATCACCTGCCCATTTCTGTGCAGTCACTGAGGCCTGGCAGCCCCACCACTTCCTTGCACCTCTTCATGGGGTGAAGGCCACCACTGCATTCTCTGCCCACTGCGTAGGGGCTGGTTGTAACTTTTACTTCTGTTGCACAAGTGAACTTCTTATAAAAGCAGCTCTTGATTGGTTTCCCCTTTTCATGACCTATCTCCCAGAAGTGCCCTTTACTATCTTCTGCAGAATGTCGTATGTGTAATTTTCTTATGTTAGGAAACTGTAAGCTAAATATCAGTACGAAAACATAAACACAGGTAACTAAGTTAAAATGGTTCTTGGAGAAGTGTGGCAAATCGAATCATTTAGTAGGATATAATTATTGCGCATTATTATTTCTTTTATACTTACATCAAGGCTGTGAAGCAGATATTTCCCCCTTTTTTTAATAGAAGAGGAAATTAAGACAGAAGTGCTAATTAGTCATCTTTCTAAGGTCAGAGAGCTGGTGCTATGGGAAGGATTTGAACTCAATTTTAACTCCAAATCCTATGGATTTAGTCATTAGGCAAGATGATTTCATTCTTGGGATTCATACTTTAAAGATTTTACCATTTTCCGACCCACTACTTGAAAGTATAAATTAGGAAGTGGGATTACTTGATCAAAATGAAAGAAAATGATTATCCTCAAAGTAATTTCTTATTTTGTATTTTGTATAGTATTTTGTATAGTATTGGGCTAGTTGAGAGAAAATTAATCCTGCCTGTATGAACTTATGCTGGGAAACACCAATATATCTTAGGCTTTCTGCTTTTTGTAACCTCTGTGTGTCAGACCTGTGTTTTATTTGGATGTCAGGATTCACACAATAGACCGCTAAAGTTTTACTTATCCTTTAAGATTCATTTTCAATACTACCAATTCCAAGAATCTTTTTTAGATCTCAAAAGAAATTTTTCTTTCTTTCTTATACTTATAATATTTTGTCAACATTTTGCATATTCAATGGAGTTTTTATACCTGACTTACTTCTCTCACACAAGGTTTTCTGGAAGCAATGTCATACACCACACATATTTTTACTCCTAGTGATGCCTGGAGTCTTACACATAAGTGTACTATAGATATTTGTTGAAATGAGTTTAAATACTTCCTTTAGCTTGACTATGACCTTTTTTTGTTTTTGTTTTGGCTTCTAACGAAGAAGACTATTAATGAACTATTAACGATTAAGCCAAAACAATAGGCTTAAACCATCCCAGGCAAACCAGAATACAACATCCTTACAAACAAATCCCGATGTTTCTCTTTGTAATGTCATTCCATGCCCGGGTCACAGCCCTCTACTCCTTCCCCAGATTTGTCACTCAGGGAGAGCTAAGCAGACCAAGTAATACTTAGTATTGCCTCCTACATTTCCTTGTGGCTTTTCTAATCATAATGCCATTGTAAGAAGTTTGGGTTTCCAGTTGTTAAACAACTAGAAGTGGAGTCTGTAGAATGCAGTCCTGACTGAGACCATCAATTTCCTTTGGTCAGACTCCTCCTGTGTTCTTGTCTTTTCTCACGCACAGTGTAAATGCGCACGGACATACAAACCCTTGCACAGTTCTACAGGTTCTCTCTCCACTGTGATTCCCTCCCACTCCAAATTATGGCTGGCCTGCATGGCTCCCCTGACTTTGCTAACTTACCTTATTCTGTTCCTTCTAGGTAAAGTCGATATCTTTCCTCTTTGCCTAAAATGAGGTTTCCTTTTCTGGTTAATTTATTACTCTATCTTATTTTTTTTTTAAATATTGGATATTAGTTCTTTGTAGTTTTTTGTTTCATGTATTAAAAATGAAAATTCATCTCATTTTTTTCTTTTATAGTCTTCTCACTTTTACATGTATAAAATATTTTAACAATTGAATAAAACTTGGACTCAGACAAATATAGTAAATACTTATAAAGTACCTCTATTTTGTAATATTTTAGAAAAATTACATATTTTAGAAGGATAGTAGAGTTTTTTTAATTACATACATGTTACTAAGTGTTTAGGATCCAATATAAAAGTTTTTTTTTTGCCTCATGATGTGATACTTTTAAATAAAATATGAATATTTTAAAAACCAGTTGAAGATAGTAAAACCAAAGTGAAAGGTCTAAGAAAACAAAAATCAAAAGATGGCTACTGCACTCTAGATTGTGCAATATTTATGTGGTTTTTCTTGTTTGTTTTCCTTTTATGCTTTCTACTGAATATAGTTAAATAATTTTATTTCATATTACTATTTTCAAATCACGAAGCTAATACTTACATGAAGACAATGAGGTGAGGTAAAAGAAGTCTGGTGAGGATTTCTGGGAAAGTCTTTTTTAAAAATATATTTTTATTGACTTCAGAAAGGAAGAGAGAGGGATAGAGAGAGAGAAACATCAATGATGAGAGAGACTCATTGATTGGCTGCTTCTTGCACACCCCCTACTGGGGGAATCAAGCCCACAACCCTAGCCTGTGCCCTTTGCCGAAATCAAACCTGGGACCCTATAGTCCACAGGCTGACACTCTGTCCACTGAGCCAAACCAATTAGGGCGATTTCTGGGAAAGTCTTTGTTTGTCTGATAAAGGTATGGCTTCTTCTCTTTTTTCTTCTCCTTGCTCTCATTTCTTCTTGCACCTGCTGCAAGATGGCTAGAAGGTAAAATCATCAGAAAGAGAAACCTTGACTTTAACACTTAAAACTTCCAGCATCTATTTACATCCAAACCTCTTATTTGTGAAAAGTGAACAGCTTAATTTGTGTAAGCCACTACTTAATCAGATTTTTGGTTACTCATGGGTATAAGTAGTTCCAAACTGATGCAGATAGGAAGTTGGATATATGAAGCAGAAAATAGTCATTTAAACAATTCAATGAAAAATATTTAGTATGAAAAATGTGATAGGTTTAATAAAGAACTCAACAGAGGGGTTAAGTACCTAAATGGATACAATGTAAGCTAAATTATAAAGGTGGAAGATGAAGTCCAGATCCTTTCTAAGAAGGCATTGGAAAGAGATTAAGAGGAGGATTCATATAACACAGATTATGAGTTATAAAACAGCATTAATATCTAAATAAGAGGTATTTCAGAAGGAAAGATAAACATAGAGGAAAAATAACTGAAAAAATAATAAGTAAATTTCCCTCAAATAGAGGAAAGACACTTATGCAATTAATGGACATATTTTATGTAGTATATAACAGAACAAATCAATGATAGCTTATACTTAGGTATGGTGAAATGTAGGAAGATATAAGTCTAGGAGAAAAAAATCCGATAGCTTCCAGGGATTAAAAGCAAATTTTCTGAATCAAATAAGAATTTTCTTGCTATTAAATTGCAATAGCAATGGTGGAAAGCAGAATATAACTTTTAGAGTTTTTAATAAAAATATATTTGAGTCTAGAATGTTTCCCAGCTGGATCATAATTTACATGCATGAAAAAAGTTGCCACAGGTACAATGCTTCTGGAGATTTCCCACATAATGATCCTTTGTAAAACATCCTCTGACAAGAGTCAGAAATCTATGGGCCCTGTGCCAAAACCACTTATCATACATTTTTGTAAATAATGTTTTATTGGAACACAATTCCAGTCATTTGCTTATTGTCTATGGCTTTCCTTGCTATAATGGCTGAGTTGCTAGACTGTTTGGTCCACAAACATAAAATATGTGCTATTAGGTCCCTCACAGAAAAAGTTTTCCAATTCCTGCTCTAGGACAAAGTACTCAAGCAAGAAGAAAAACAAATTGGAGGTACTTGGAGATTAGGGAAGTGAGGATGAGTAACTAACTTGGTAAGGTTTACTGTTTAAATAATAAAGGACAAAAACAAGTTAAAATATATACAATGCAACTCAAAACTGAAGTGTTCTAAGTGATGACCACAGGAGTCACATAAGGGTCATTTGGAGATAAGTTTATGCTGAAGTATTTGGCTTTTCAGGCAGCCCTGTGGCATAGGGGTTTTCAGGCTTGCCGCTACTGAAGACATCATATCTAAGGAGGTACCATTCACATTATAGAACATCTTAGGGAGATAATTAGATTCTGAGTTCTGACCTTTACATCACTGTTTACTTGTAAAGGGTGGGGTAGAGGTGAGGCTTGAAGTTGTGTGTGCTTCCCCAATTTGTGCCTGTGCTTCTGAAGGGATAGCACATGTGGGCATCTAGCTGGGTAGGCCTACTGCCTGACAGGGCTCTGGCAAAACACACCCAGACTAATTTAAAATGATTTTCTTGTGGAGGAAAGGTTGCCTTCCTCTAATTCACAAACATTTTCTCTCTGAGTTAGCAGCTGATGTTTTCATAGGAGAAAATTTAGCTATCTATGGACAGGCTTAAAATGATTGGGGAATGCAAACACCTGTGTGCTATCAAAAAAAATTAGTAGTAACCACCAGAACTATAGAAATAAACCAGTAGATTAGTCTATCCATTCAATAGAAAGTAGAATAGGAGGGATATAAGAAAACATGATGAATAGAAATGTAAAATTGTCTGCCAGAAATAAATCCAAATGTAACAGCAATTATCTATAACTAGAGGCTCAGAGCATGAAAATTCATGCACTGGAGGGAGGATCCCTCAGCTTGGCCTGCCCCCTCTCACAGTTTGGGAGCCCTCAGGGGCAGGAGGCGACATCCCATCAAACCTCTGCTGCTGCCACTGCCAGCAGTGCAAGCCTCAGCCAGCCCTGGTTACCTGGGCAGCTGCAGGGCTGAGAGGACTGGGAGACTCTGGAGGCAGGCATGCAGAGCAGCTGGGCCAGCCTGGGGGTGGGCCTGACCTTGCCACACATCTGCCACCCTGGTGGGGCTGAGGGGACTGGGTGCCACCATCTTGTGGCTGTGGGCACTGCCATCTTTGAGGGTGGGGCAACAATTAGCATATTTCCTCCTTATTGGTTATGGGTACAGCCATCTTTGAGGGCAGGGAAGTAAATTAGCATATTCCCTCCTTATTGGCTGTGGGTATTGCCATCTTTTGTGATGGTGTGAGGGTCAATTAGCATATTCCCTCTTTATTAGATAGGATAATAAAAATGTAATATGCTAATTAGACCTGACATTATTCTGGACATCATTCCAAATATCCTTCCAGATAAAGCCAGGGCCAGAGGGAAGCCTGGGTCCCATGTGTCAGAGGGAAGCCGGTGTCAGCAGTGGGGAGAAAGAAGTTGGGCCTCTAGTAATAAGTATGAATGCATACACTAATTGCTCCAAAAGACATAGATGCTCAGATTATATTTTAAAATGGCAATTGTTAGGCAATAGAACCCAATGTCTGTATGTCCATGTCAATGTAGACACTACATGATAGTTGTCAAGTGATACTTGATACTGTGTTTTGTGTGGTTGTTTTTTTTTTTGCCTGCATTGAATTAATTATTCAGAATTCAAAGAATATCTCAGATCCTGTCATCAAAGCTGGACAACCTAAGGTTTTACCTTCCAATTAAGGGTCTGTTCCAGCAGTGGCTCTGCTTAACAAGGTCTTAATCTGATTTAATGATAAGAAAAAAAATCTTCAGATAATTTTCAGGAGTCTTTTACATGGAAAAATTTCTTTCTTACTCAGAACAGAACTTAATGAAACAAAACTAAACATCATAGTTTTGGAAATACAATTTTGATTAACTTGCTGAGAATAAAATTTTACAAGCATGATTAAAATGTGTGAAATTCACAGCCTCACATCTTTTGCATAAAAGTTGACTAGTTCATTATGACGAGCAGAGAAACTATATAATTCAATGAGTCCTTCATTACATGACTGCTTATTGAAAGTACTGGTCGATTTCTTCTACGAACTTGATTCTGTTCTACTTCACATTTTATCATTAGGTTACACACTACTGAATATAATGTAGTTTTGCTTCAGAGAGCAGGAACTGAAAACTTCCCTGTTTCTATGATTAAAAATCACATAAAAAAAAGGATGAGAACAACAAAGGCACTACATGATTGGAGAATAATTATTAATTTGCAGTAACAAAATGTACCTAGTTGCAAAAATGCATGTGATTGCTAAAGTGTAAAGTCATACATAGAGCACATGTTATTTTTTGGAGCTGGTGAAACAAAAGCCATTCTGAAGAGTACTGACTGAGATTGATCATCACCCTGGTTCTTCACAATGTTGTCCGATATCTAAGAATGTTTACCCAGAGGAGCTGCAAAATTTCCACGGCTTTGCTGCACCTGTACTGCAAAAATTCAGAAATGCTCTGGGTGTGTTTCTGGTCAAGGTAGATGCTGTTATGTCTGGATTTACATTATGCTTACTTCAGCTTTGTGTCTAGTGGTTTGAATAAGAAACTTAGAGTACTAGATCCTGATTATGTCAGCAGGCCAGCATCAACCCACAATATTTTATGTCGTCCTTTATACACCTCCTTAATATGTGGATACTTCCTGATCAGAGCATGTAATAGCATTTTAATAAACTTAGTACAATGAAATAATTTTTAATTACAGAGAAGACTGCTTTAGATTTCATTATTAATTTAATGTCCCAGGAGGATAAAGGAGAAAAGTGAAATTTGCAGCCCAGCTGGAGATTACTAGTATGTCAAACTTCTTGCTTCAATTAATTTGATGATTTGAATAATAAAGAAAACATTTTCTAGAATATTTATCTCAAACAAACATCCCCAGAAGGATGCAGCAAGGGGGAAGAAATTAATCAGAATCAGCAACTAGAAATATAAACGTGTTTAGTAGGAAAGAAATATTCAAGATACAGTTTAATGTAAAATCATCAAATTAATTGAAGCAAGAAGTTTCTTTATTATTCTTTAGCTATCTTTTACAAAGCTTTCTCTATGGTGTTTCTTTAAACAAACATTTTAAAATAATTGCTTTGGAAGCTCAAACACTGGAACTTTTCATATCAACCCTAATGTTTCTCAAAATAATTGGTGAGAATGCACTGTTTGTACCCACTGATGTTGCTATACTATTTTCCACAAAAAGATCCATCATAGCAGAGAAAGATGTCTCCAGCCCTCTGAAATAGGATACTGCTAAGAAAACTTTCAAGATCAGAAACAACGATAAACAAGTAAAACTTAAGTACAGAGGGTCCTGAGATATAGGAAGATGAATATGAAAGGACAATGGGAAGAAGAAGTAAAAAAAAAAAAAACTCTTTTTAGGCACATTAATTACTATTCCTCTATTTAAGATACTCTAGACATTAAGCATTACAGGTCTGCTGGGCCCATGTGCAAAGCAGGAATTATGATCTCTGCTCTTAAGTGTATGTATCCCAGTGCTATCCTGCTTACGCAGCACAGGGTTGCAACATCCCCTTTTCATTTGGGGGACCTACTTGGAATAAAAAACAAAGCAAATGCTCAGACTGATTTAACATCTTCATAAAATAGGTGGCAATAATTTCCTAGATACTTGAGTAAAGTAAAATTCAGACTCTCTCAGCCCATCTTCAAAGTACCAAAGGGGCAATTTTCCATTGGTCTCTGGCACACATCACTCCCGTAGTGGATGCTGGGGTTGATATAAACATTAGGGTGATATCTCTGGAGCTAAATTATCTGGGTCTATCTGCAGGCTCACCAATTACTGGTTGTGTAAGCTTGGACACATTATAGCTTCCCTGTTGTTCAGCTTCCTTAGATGTAACATGGAGATAATGATAGTAATAACACATGCCTTATAAGATTATTGAAAGAATTAAATTAGTACCCTCAAATAATGTTGGCCAATATCATTGGAAGGAAGAAATCAAATTTTAGCAACACAAATTTTAAATAGAGGTTTAAGCCAGATTATATACTCTAAGTAAGAGTAAGACATTTTGAGGGAAGTGACCTCTATTAATCTCCAGAGTTCCAAAGAATACTGGATTGCTAATTTTTTTTTTTTTTACCAATATTGAAATTGTGTGGTGAGATGGAATTCTATCAGACATAGATGACTAAGACCTTGGCAGGGTAACCATAGTATTTTTTTTTTTAACCTGAAAGAGTAAGTTCTGAAGTCCAAAACTAACTCCAACATTTTTTTTTGAATAAGTCTATTTTGTAATATTGATGCTTAAGAGCTTAGAGATTTGAATTACTAGGAACAAACAAAAATGCAAATAATGTTATTTTGGATTTGTGCTCCTGTTACTAACTTGGATACCTTATGTGCTTGGTATTAAATATAATGCTGTTGACAGCCATACAAATCAAGTAAAGGGCATTCAGGATTGGATTTATCCAGTGTTGAGTTCTTGTCAGGCATAAACAAAGAAATGTGAGAGGACAAGAGCATGTGGCTTTTCCAGAAAAATGATTATAATGATGGGCCATGGAATTTAAGATGGGAATGGAACTTAGAGAGGATATGAGGAGGTGAGTTTCAGTTTATTTATTTTTTATATAAATTTTACCTAATTCTCTTTTTTATTCTTGAAATGTCCCCATTTCCCCCCACTCTTTGCCCACCTGCACCCAGCCACCCCAGGCTTCCTTCTGACCGTCACCACACTGTTGTCTGTGTCTATGGTTTATGCCTATATGTTCTTTGGATAATCCTTTCACCTCCTTTCATTCAGTCCCTGCCCCTCCCCCTGAGAGTTGTCATTCTTTTCCAGGTATCCATGCCTCTGTTTCTCTTTTGTTTGTCAGTCTACTTTATTAGATTCCACATATGAGTGAGATCAGATAGCATTTGTCTTTTTCTGACTGGCTTATTTCACTTAGCATAATAATCTTCAGGTCCATCCGTGCTGTTGCAAAAGGGAAGATTCTCTCCTTTTTTATGTCCATGTAATATTCCATTGTAGAAACGAACCACAGCTTTTTTATCTGCTCATCTACTGGTGAGCAGTTGAGCTACTTCCAAGACTAGGCTATGGTAAATCATGCTTCCATGAACATAGGGGTGCATATCTTCTTTTTGAACTGGTCTTTCAGGGTCATTAAGGTTTCCTCCCAACCATGAGATTGCTAAAGGGGTCTAAAGGCAGTTCCACTTTTCATTATTTAGGGAAACTCCATACTATTCTCCACAGTGGCTGCACCAGTCTGCATTCCCAACAACAGTGCACTAAGGTTCCCTTCTATCCACACTATCCCCAGCACTTGTTTATTGCTTTATTGAGGGTGGCCTTCCTGACAGGTGTGAGATGACATCACATTGTGGTTTTAATTCACATCTCTCTGATGATTAGTGATGTTGAATATTTTTTTTCATATGCCTACTGACCATGCTCTTTGGAGGAGTATCTATTCAGGTCATTGGACCATCTTTAAGTTGGATTGTCTTCCTGATGTTGAGTTGTATAAGTTCTTCCTATGTTTTGGAGATGAACCCTTTATTTGATCTATCATTGGTGAATATGTTCTCCCATACAGTGGGTTCCCTTTTCATTTTGTTGATGGGATGTTTTGCTGTGCAGAAGCATTTTATTTGATGTAGGGAAATTAAAAAAATAAACAAATGGATGAGCTTCAGTTTAAATGTGGCTGATAGAGTGAAGTTCAAAGTGGGCTCAGAGAATATTTGAAAAAAGGAACAGTAAAGAGAGTAGCATTCTTAACATTGACATTATGGAGGATTGAAGATACTGGTGAGTTCTTTTGAATAACCACGGGGATGGGAGGGAGAAGTGAGGTGGAGGACATGATAGTTGAAAGAGGGCAGATTAGAAATAGAGACTCCAGTGTAGAGAGGATGTCTACTTTAGCAATTATCAGTCCTCGGAGCACGTTAAAATTGCCTGGAGAGCTTTAAAAAATAGGAAAGTCTGCACTCCATCTCAGCACAATTAAATGAGAATTTCTGGGTTTGGGATCTATGCCCTCAGGATTTTTAAAAGTTCCTCATTTGATTTAAGAGACCACTGATAGATGTGGATAAACATAAAATAGAGAAAGAGAATATGAGCCTGGATATAAAATATTTTGAAAATGGGGCAGTGGAGGTGATGATCAGCATGTCTGGAAATAAAACCGTTACACACGTTTGTAAAACAGTAGTAGTAGTACATAGATGTGTCCTAACTCGGAGCATCTTTCTGGTACTTTGGTACTTCCCGGTACCTTGATGCTTCTTTAGCAACCGTAGTCATCCTTAAATCTGTAACTGTGGTAAGTAGAATAAAACTGGCTTCCAGCATCAACATTTTCTATAAAATGCAGAATGAAGGAAATAACAGTGAAATTGAATTGAGAATATATTTCTAATGCAGGATATAAATGTTATGAAAGGTCCCTGTTTCCTGAACAAATTAGATTTGTTTACATCAGAAACCTAATCTAGCAGTCAATTCTCACCTTGAGTACCCTCTTTTAATTATTCAGGAAGCTTTGCTGGTGTTAAGGTCTGCTGAGGCAGGTTCTCCCACAGGTTTATGTTAAAAGATGTCAAATCAGATCATTCTGCCTAGAAATTTAAATTTTCTCTTGCCCTTACCATTTCTCTTGATTCAATTTTGCAATACTCTGCAAAAGCTAGTGTAGCTGCCAGACCTTTTCACAAATTATTGTCATGGGTGCATTTTTCAGGCATGGTTTTTCATTATATGTTGAAAAAGTAGAGCATAAACCTACCTCCACTCTCTTTATGATTGTGCATTGTTGTTATTGTATGTACAGTTTTAGGGATGTTGAATAAAATCATGGATCTTTAAAAATGATCATGAAAATAGACTTTTCAATATGCACAGGAAAACACTGTGGTTGTCAGGAATTATTGCATTGGAGAGAGTAGAGAAGGCTGTGATGGTCCTATTTTACCTTCAAATTCTGGGAAAATTGGGTACTGGACACTCCATTATGTTCTACTATTACCCTAGAACCAGTGGTCGGCAAACTCATTAGTCAACAGAGCCAAATATCAACAGTACAACGATTGAAATTTCTTTTGACAGCCAAATTTTTAAGACTTAAACTTCTTCTAATGCCACTCATTCAAAATAGACTCGCCCAGGCCATGGTATTTTGTGCAAGAGCCACACTCAAGGGGCCAAAGAGCCGCATGTGGCTAGCGAGCAGCAGTTTGCCGACCACAGCCCTAGACAATCAAACAAGTCAGAACAGACTGATGATTGTCAGATGGGAGGGGGCATGGGGACTGGGTGAAAAAGGTGAATGGATTGAGAAGTACAGATTATTAGTTAAAAAATAATCGTGGGACCCTGGCCTGTAGGACTCAGATGGTTGAGCATTGTTCCATGTACCAGAGGATCACCACTTTGATTCCCGGGTCAGGGTACATTCCCTAGGTTGTGGGCATGATCCTCTAACCATTATGCTGAACACCTGAAACTAATCTATATATATGAAAGCCTAAGCAACTAGCCAACTGGCCAGTAGCTATGATATGCACTGACCACCAGGGAGCAGATGCTTAATGCAGGAGCAGAAACTACAGGCATGGAAACATGGAACAGACTGTTGAATCTCAGAGGGAATGGGGGAGGAGGGAGGGACCCCTTAGGGAATGTCGGAGATCCGGTTTTGGCCCTATCCCCACAGGCCAGGCTGAGGGACCCCACTGGTGCAATGTTCCGTACACTGGCCAGGTGGGTTTTATTATTCTTTAAGAGCTTGTAACACTGGGAATTTATATTTTATAACATTAGAATGCTGAGTCCCTAATTTAACTGACGATAGAGGTATATGAAAAGATGATCTCATAGCTTTCTTGTAGGAAGTCAGAATGGGTGGGCAATGCAGGAAGAGAAGACAGGAGAAAATCAACTAGGGTCACGGAAGAGGAGTGGTCTGAGCACTATAAGTATGTTAGAGTTACACCTTTTTTCAGACTTGCCCATAGGCCCAGTGGGAGTTTGTTGAGAGTGAGGGTCAAGGAGACCATACTTATTTATTAAATTTTTTGCATGTGTGTGGGTGTGGGTAGTGGTGTGGGGCCATGAGTTTATATAATAAGTAAATTGCTATCAAGGAATGTTTGACATGAGGAACTCAGTGAATCATCAAGAAGTAAAAATTGTTTATTTTCCTTTTTAAAATAATTTTCAATTACAGTTGACATACATTATCATATTAGTATCAGGTATGCATCCCAGGGATTGGATATCCACATAATTTACTAAGTGATAATCCCAATAAATCTCACACCCATTTGACATCCTACATACCCTGTTTCCCCGAAAATAAGACAGTGTCTTATATTAATTTTTGCTCCCGAAGATGCGCTAGGTCTTGTTTTCAGGGGATGTCTTATTTTTCCATGAAGAAGAATACGGTACACATTTATTGTTAAATGAAAATAAAGGAAATTTATTACCTGTATACGGTATGGTAGTACGGTAGCTGTCAACACAAACCAGACAAACTGCGAATCCTATAGTATCAAGAATTTACTCATTTATTCAATGACAATCATGTCATCATCTTCTGGAACATCATCATAACAATGCAATTCCTGAATTTCCTGGTGAATTTCTTGTGACCCCATTTCTTTCAGAATCAGTGGACCAAATCTCTCATGTTTAGCAATAGCACTGTCTTTAAATGAGTACTTCTTGTCAAGGTAGCCTGCTTGCAGTGCATTTGCAATGCAACTGTCAGTGATTTTCTCCCATGAATTCTTCACCCAAGTCACAACTTCTTGCAGTTTAGTTTCACAAAGTTTCCACGCTGATTTCTCTCCATTCACACAGCAGTGACGTCAGGACTCCGCATAACTTCACTGGTTGCTAGAGGCCAGTCGGGGCAGCCCTAGCGACCAGTTTACAGTAAATTAATTTTCATTCTGAGACAGAGCCTGGGGGCCTTATTTTCGGGGGGGATGCCATATATTTCACTTAGAAGGAAACCTGTAAGTGGGTCTTATTTTCGGAGGATGTCTTATTTTTGAAGAAATACGGTAGTTATTAGAATATTATTGACTACTAGAGGCCTGGTGCATAAAATTTGTGCATGGAAAGGGGGTGTCCCTCAGCCCAGACTGCACCCTCTCCAATCTGGGAGCCCTTGAAGGATGTCCAACTGACCTAAACAGTTTTGTTTGTATGCTAATGGGAATACCACAGTGGAAAGTAAAAAACTGAGACAGAAGAAAGAGAAATAGAGGAATTGCTGAACTGATAGCGTGAGACAATGGGATAAGTGGGATTGCCTTTAGCCAAAGCAGGGCTATTCTATCTGAAGTAATGGGTGGGAAGGCAGACCATGGAGGTGCAGATGGGATAGCCATGTACATTAAGGTCTTTTCTTGTAAAATATAACATAGTTAAATAAAAGTGAACACATTGTGGAATGGAGATTAAATGAATTCCAAACCAGCATGTGTGGGACCACCACTTAGATTAAAAACCACAAAGTTCAGAGAATCCCCTCTGTGCTCCCTCCTACTTACTACTTGTTCTCTCTGTTCCAAAGTTAAAAACTCTCCTGATGATTATGGTTATCACGTCCTTGCTTTTATTTATAGTTTACCACCTACACATGCATTTTGACACACTGCAGTTTAGTCTTGTCTGTTTGTGACCTATTTAAGGAGTCATTTCCTATTTTAAGGTCATAAAGATATTCTCTCTTATTATTTTTTTTACTAATTTGACTGTCTTGTCTTTCACATTTAGCTATAAGATCTACCTGTAATTGACTTTTGTGTTTGACATGAGGTAAGAGTCTAGTTTCATTTTTGTACCTATATTTATCCATATAGCTATCTCATTGTTCTAGCACCATTTTTGAAAACTATTCTTTCTCCACTGTTTTTCAGTGCCTTATTTGAAGTAAATAATATGCTCCTTTGTACATGAATTGGCTTCTAGAATTTCTATTGTTTTTTGAGCTATTGTTCATATTCTTATGCCAGTATCTACTATCTTAATTATCATACCTTTATAGTAACACCTAATATTTAATATCCTCCCACCCATTTCTTCTTCTTAAGAATGTCTTGGCTAAACTTAGCCCTTTATATTCCCATATATATTTTTAAAACTGGCTTGTCAAGTTACACACACAGAACACTATGGGTTTTCATTGGGATTATATCAAATCCATAGATAAAATTGGGGAGATTTGACATCTTTATGATCTTGAGCCTTTAATTTATATCCATGATTTCTTTTCCAAGTATTGAGACCTTTGATTTTTTTCAATAACCTTTTATAGTTTTCTGTATTGAGAGCTCTCATATGTTTTGTAGATTTATGTTGTTAATGCACTGGGTGCCATGGTACACCACTCAGCTCCTCCTTCCTGGGACCAGAGCACTTTGCTCCTTCACTGCTGGTGCAGGTAGGGTTCGAGATTGGCAGTGCTCAGCTGAGTCTCCCTGGAACTCGCCCTCAGCTTAAGACAGCTGCCTAGCCTAAGGTCACTCCCCTTTCCAGGGGCAATCTTCATTCTCATTGCTTGGTGTAAGGAAGTGGTTGGCAAACTGCGGCTCCCGAGCCACATGTGGCTCTGGCCTCTTGACTATTCTAATGCCACTTCTTTGAAATAGACTGGCCCAGGCTGAAAATTGACTTCTGCACATGGGCCACGAAGTTTTAATCGCACTGTATGTGCACACCCACATATGGTATTTTGTGGAAGAACCACACTCAAGAGGCCAAAGAGCTGCATGTGGCTAGCAAACTACAGTTTGCCAACCACTGGTGTAAGGGATTGAAAGCTTGGTAGGCCCCCAAATAAAATTGCCGATGTTTCTCTTTGTATTAGTCACCTATTACTATGTACCAAGTAAGCCCCCAAACACAGTGTTTTAAAACAATGCCATGTATTATCTCACAGGTTCTGTGGATCACAAGAGGCTTACCATATTTCTCTGAAAATAAGACATCCTCCGAAAATAAGACCCACTTACAGGTTTCCTTCTGAGTGAAATATAAGGCAGCCCCCCGAAAATAAGGCCCCCAGGCTCTGTCTCAGAATGAAAATTAATTTACCGTAAACTGGTCGCTAGGGCTGCCCCGACTGGCCTCTAGCAACCAGTGAAGTTATGCGGAGTCCTGACGTCACTGCTGTGTGAATGGAGAGAAATCAGCCTGGAAACTTTGTGAAACCTAAACTGCAACAAGTTGTGACTTGGGTGAAGAATTCATGGGAGAAAATCACTGACAGTTGCATTGCAAATGCACTGCAAGCAGGTACCTTGACAAGAAGTACTCATTTAAAGACAGTGCTATTGCTAAACTTGAGTCCACTGATTTTGAAAGAAATGGAGTCACAGGAAATTCAGGAATTGGATTGTTATGATGATGTTCTAGAAGATGATGACATGATTGTCATTGAATAAATGAGTAAATTCTTGATACTATAGGATTCACAGTTTGTCTGGTTTGTGTTGACAACTACCATAATACCGTACCGTATATTTATTGTTAAATGAAAATAAATTTCCTTTATTTTCATTTAACAATAAATGTGTACCTTATTCTTCTTCATGGAAAAATAAGACATCCCCTGGAAATAAGACCTAGCGCATCTTTGTGAGCAAAAATTAATATAAGACACTGTCTTATTTTTGGGGAAACAGGGTAGGAGGGGCTTTCACAAGTTTGCTGCCATCTCAAGCCACGACTGGGAAAGATCCATGGCAGCCTCACACACAGGTTGCTGGCAGGTTCAATTCCTTGCTGCTTATTGGGCAAAGTCTTCTGTTTCTCATAGCTTTTGGCATAAGGCCACTCTCAGTTCCTTGCTATGTGAGCCTCTCCATAAACCAGTTCACAACAAGACAGCTGGTTTCATCAGAGCGAGCAAAGAGAGAGAGAGAGTGTGCCAGCAAGAGAAAATTTGCAAGCAAGACAGAAATTCAGTCTTTGGTAAGCTAATCTCAGAAGCGATATCCCATCATTTTACTATATTTTGTTCATTAGAAGCAAGCCACTCGGTCCAATCCACACAGCAGGGGAAGAGATTACCAAAGGCCCGGATGCCAGAAGCCAGTGCTAGTTGAGAGTCATTTCAGAGGCCTCTTACCACAACACCCTTCTCTATTCTCCGGAAAACTTTGTGTAAGATTTGTGATATGTATTTCAAGTTATCTGGTTCAAGAGAATTTAACTTAAAAATGATTTTTTTGTGTGAGAAGATTTGTGAATTCAACTTTTATAATAGTTAAAGGAATAGTACATTTTTAAATTGTTTTTGACATCTTTGGTAAGCTCTACTTTTCAAGAGACTTGACCTTTCTATCTGCATATGTAACTTTATGAGCCTAAAGCTATTTACAACATCCTCTTTTGATATGGATTACAGGAACTGTGGCAATAACTACTTTTTCCGTTTCTGACACTAGAAGCTTGTGCCTTTCATTTTTCCTTGATAACCCTCGTAAGAAGTTAATGAGTTTTATGCTCCTTTTCCAAAGTTATTGGCTATACAAACCTATTTTATTTTATTTTTAAATTTGTGATCTTTTCAGTGTTTACATGATATATACATATTTCTATCCTTTTACTTTTTTTAAGCTCCTGTAAGATTATGTTTTTAGCTATGTCTTTCATAAACATAAAAAAACTAAGATTTTTAAAAAAAAATTTGGGTTTCAATCCACTACTTAATAATTTCTTCTCTCTCATACTTCTTTTACTTGCCTTCTTTTAGCATGAGATTTTTTCTAAAAGTCAGGTTTATAGAGACATAAGTTGTATGTATAAAAACATACGATTTAAATGTAGAGTTTGGTGCTTTTTGACAAATGAATACACTCATGCAAATACCACAATTAAGATATAAAGCATTTCCATTATACTCAACAGATGCCTTGTGATTCACTGTAGTCAATCCCTTCCCTAATCCCTTGACTGTGTTAGCTCTTACTTGACTTCTGTCCTCATGACTTTGCACTTTTCTGAATGTCATACAGCACATAGCTTTTTGCCTATGGCCTCCTTCATTTATCATAATGCTTTCAAGATTTATCTGTTATTTTGTAGTTTTGAATGGTATTGTCTTGTATGGATACACCAAAATATTTTTATACTTCCTCCAATTGATGGGATATTGATGGGCTATTTGAATAAAGCTGCTGTAAACATTAGTATACAGGTCATGTATTGGCATATATTTTATGTAATATTATTAAAATACAAATAAACAGAATTTGTGCATCATACAGTAAGAGTAAGTTGAGAATTCCAGTTGCTCAGCATTCTTGGTATCACTTGGTACTGTCAGTTCAATTTTTACCGATCTAGTAGGTATGAAGTGGTATCTCATTGGGGTTTTAGTTTGCATTCCCTGAGTGACTAAGAGCCCTTTGCACCTAACTCCCTGGAAGAGGGAGCTGCACTTGGTCAGTGCCATTAACCTTCATTGCTTCACCACCAGCTATGCCATGAGGTTAATCACCACAAAGCCCTCAAGTATGCCTAGTTGGGGGCTGAAAGAAGCTCCCCAAGTTGGGATAATGGAGGATGGATGATACTGTTACACCTACATTATCTTATTTTTCTCCATGGAGATAGGTATTTCCATTTTACAGATGAGAAAGTTGAGGCTCATCAACTTTATTTACTTTATCCAAACCCACAGAGCTGGTAAATAGAGGTACCAGAATATAATTTCAGGTTTTTATGGTTCCAAAGCTCAAGCTTGGAATTACTCTGAAAATTATAGCTGATAAATATTACCTCGGGGCTCTTTTCTTCAAATGGAATAACGTCTCTTTATAAATCATTTTCCCCCCAACCTTTCATAACATTCAAGATGTTACTAAATCTTATTCCTTCCCAAACTCTGTATTACACCTCTTATTTCTATGCGACAGTGTCACATAAATAAATCCAAACCCGCTCCTTAGTGACAGTTACTGTCACCATATGCTACACTATTCTGATTGGGCCCACTCACTCTGAATAAACGAAACAGGGGACCGATGCAGGGGCTGGCACAAGCTGTTATGATGTAGCTTAATGTGTCCTGAGGGTTCATGGGTGGTTAAGCTGCACCTAACTAGGCCAACTGCACGTTATGGCCTGCATCTTCCATAAGAGACGTGGGTCATGCTTTACTGCAGTAATGTGCACTCTGCAATAATTTCACATTTAGTACTCACAAGCCACTGTTCAACCTCTCGTGTTATAAATGAGCATAATTCAGGGAGCGGTTGTTACATATGGTTACTACCATCATATTGTGAATTATCGTGGTGGCCGATATGCTGTCTATCCAGTGCTTTTTCCTCTTGAGTTTTGAGATATATTAAGGTTTGGAGGATTTCGTTTACTGCTTTCCTTCTATTTAGTATCATAAGTAATTAGCCTTATTACTTTTAGCAAAAATTAGTCATAGTATATAATATTTATTAAGATCTTTTGCTATTCTTTGACAATTTTTCCAGAATAGATAACTGTTAATGAAACTTATTTAATCATACAGAGGCAATATCTTGGGGCGGGGGAAGTAAGAGATAGTTTATAAAATATGCATATTTTGACATTTGGAAACAGATGAAGTTGCATTTATTGAATTTTAAACTGGAGGGTATGTTATGCAAATGTTAAACTGGGTAGAACAGAAACATTTGAACATAATCTTAATTATTTGGTCAACTCTTAAGGTGCAGAGGGCAAGACTAGAAATATAAATGAGAGAGAGTAACATTTTAAATTTCTAATGTGCTGCTTTCTTTTCTTTCCCAAGATCTCTGACCTAATTTGCCTGGGTGTCTAACTATGTAGAGAATGGGAGAGGAGAAGCGGGCAGAGATTTTACTTTGTTAGGGAAAGAATGGTGTAAGAGAGCAAGAACAGGCTTATCCTCCATTATTCCACAATAAGATGCTGCTGCAGAATCAAGGGCTAGCCTTTTGCCTTCTAGTTTTCTTCTTTATCTCCTCCATCAGCATATCCACATCCAGGCGTGAAGCTCTCTTGTGGCATTGAAGAGGTGTGTTGGCTGAAGTCCAGAAGAGGATATCACTATAGAAGGAAATAAAAACCTCCATCCTTCTCTATCCCAAGACATTTGTGAGATGGAAAAGTGTTATCGTGTTGAGTCCTTTCTATGCATTAGCCTCTGTGATGACTGTATAACAGTGCAGCACTGGGCTGTCTGGCCTCCAAACCAGCTCCAAAGGAGATGCTTAGGCAGGATAATGCGGGAGCGAAGAGGGTAGGCAGCTTTGCTCCCTGCTACCTATCAGGACTAGGAAATCACCTCTGAGCCTCATCTTGCACCAACCTCAGGAATGGCCATAGCAATGCAGCTGCACAGTGTGGACAGAAGGAGATCTCACAGTATGGCCGTCTTGAGCTGCCTTCAGGGATGTACAATGAGAAGCTAAACTGAGCGCCAGTGGGCCCCCCCCCGGTGATTCTGCCTGTGGAGGGAAGGGTGGTATAAATCAGGCCAAAGACTGGAAAGAGACTGTGGCTGTCAGGCAGAGATCTGTGGCCAGGGGGAGGATGGGAGGAGACAGAATTACCAGCATATAGTACTAGGTGCTGACAAAGCTGGGAGAAATGGAACCAGAATCCCACTGACACAGAGTGAAACTGTGCTGCATAGCAGCAGGGAACACAGCACCCAGGAGCCAGGGGTGTTGCCATGGAGACCTAGGGAAGCAAAGTACATGGCACTGAAGACTCTCACTCTGTACTTTTCCAAGAGGACTCCAAAGCCTTAATTCCCACACCCACCATCATGTAGCATAGAGCAAGGCTAGCTCAGCCACCATAAGGAGTGCAGAGAAGGGAAGCAGTTCAGGGACGAAGTGTTTTTTGTTCGTTTTTAACTGAATATTTCTGTAGGAGAAGCCAGGACTATTAGATGAAATTAGGTTTCAGTTTACTCGGTTTCTTTTCTGGATAACCAATGGGGTGGGGGGTTAGAACAGAAAGTCAGATTAAGTAGAGAGCTACATATAAAGAACTTTTACTTTTTCTTTACATCTGGGTTATGGTGGGTGCTAAATTTTATAAACCTGTTATAAAATATGTCCAATTAAAATAGAAGTAAAGAAAAAGAAAAAAACACACATTGTTGTCAACTGTATAGGCAATGGAAAAGGCACATGTAAAATAACCAGAAAAATTAAAGGGCGAGAAGGAATTACTGATTGAGGACAACAGGATACTAATAACCTGATTGGTGGTAGCCAATTGCAGTATAACCTAATCTAACAAAGAAGAATTTGCAAAGCATTTAATGTCGATGTTCCCTTACTGCTAAAAAATGTATGTAATTATACACCACCTCCCTCCAGAACCAAATACCTAAATACTGTGAGTAGGATGAAAACATATAAATTATAGGGAGAGAATCACAATTTCAGTGTCTCAATAGGTTGTTCTGGGCCTCCCACACCTTTTATTTGTCAGATTGCAGCGATTTTCCTCCCTATTGCACTTCTGGGCCGGAGGGCAGTGGGTGGAGGCAGAATAGTCGATTCTCACCCTCCTCCACAGCTCTCAGCTGCCTCTCATTTTACCCTTGCCTGCCTGCGCCCACTGTCTCACTTTGTTCAGTCCCTCATTTGTGCTTACTTAAACCATCGTGAAGGCTTCCTAATTAATTTCACCTTCTACAGTCTCTGCCTCCTCTAACCCACCCTGTACAACCTTGCCAGATTCATCTTACTGAAGCATGGTTTTCATTTCATCCTTTTGCACAAAATCTACAGAAATCTCTTCAAATGGCTCTTATTTGGCCACAGAGCTGAGTAAAAACTCCCCTATCGAGCATGCAAAATACTTCACAAGACCATAGCAACTCTGCTTCCAGAAGTCCCTGGGACGTGTTACAGTTACTTGGGGTCCTTCTTCTTTGCCCCTAGAGGATCTCTCATTTTGATCATTCAGTTATCATAGGCATATAGATAACCAAATACACTGGTTGAGGAAGAAAAAAACTGAAGAATGTAAGCATGTGACCAGGTAAGGTGGAAGCAAGTATGACCTTAGAAGAAGAAACATATTATTAGAGAGGCGGTCTCTTGGGGTTCTTAGATGTCCCAGTCAAGAATTCTAGCTCATTGGAAAGGCCAGAGAAACAAACAAAGGGCTAGAGAAATGGAGGGTGTTCTGTTCAGTCTCCACTTCTAGTAATACAGATGGAAATATTGGCATGTAAGTAGAGAAGGGCAAAGTCACCGCCCCCCCCCCCAATACCGTTGATAGACTTGACTATCAATTTTTTTTTGGCCATGCCAAAGATGGATCTGTCTATCATCTATCTATCTATCTATCTATCTATCTATCTATCTATTTATCTATCTATCTATCTATCTATCTATCGTGTCTATCATCTTTTAATGATCTATTTCTTGCCTAAAATCTCTATTTATTGTTTTATTAAAGTATGATTTATATACGAGAAAGTGATCAATATTAGGTATACAGTTCAATAAGTTTTAATAAATGAACTCAGCCAACTACCAGCCAATCATTTCCATTATCCCCCAAACTGCCCTCCTCTTTCTTTGAAGATAATCCTCTCCCTAATCTCTTCTCCCACAATCAGTGCTTTGTATTCAATCACTCTAATTTTGCCCTTTTAAAGAACTATAAGTAGAATCATGTTCTATAGGTTCTTTAATGTTGGGCTTCTTTAACTTTGCATAATGCATTTGAGATCAGAGAACCTATCTATAACAATAAAAGCATAATATGCGAATTAGACTGGACAGCCAAACAACATTCCGGACCTTCCTTCCAGATGACCTTCCAAACAAAGCTGGGGCTGTGAGGGTTGAGGCAAGCCACCAGGGCTGCTAGGATTGAACCCCTTGCATAAATTTTGTGCATCAGGCCTCTAGTTTTTACATAAACTGGTAGCAGCTGGGACTAGGGCTGTGCAGGAACAGGGGCTCTGGACTCAGAAAGCTAATTCCTAGATTCGACACTTGCTATTTATGTAGCTGTAGGCAAGTTAACTAACTTTGAGCATTGATCTTTTAATTATCAAATAGGGGCAAAATTATTGACTTCTTAGGGTTGCTGAGAATTAATAAGATATCAATGTAAACATTTAATAAATAAGTAAAAAGCTAAGTGACTACTACATGTCTGATACATGTTTTGGTCTTCAAAAATGGTAGCCAGTATTATTTACAATAACAGAGACTGTTGGCTGTTCCCCAAGATCTGATCACCCTGGGGATGTCCTTCTTATTGTGTCCTGTCCTGGTAAAACTGTTAATGGTGTCCTTTTGCAACTCATTTGGACTTCAGTTTGGAAGATAACCTTCCTGATCACCCTAGATTTCCCTTTCTTTCTCAGAAATGGAATTACCAAATTTTGATTGGACGAGAATGAAAACTATTTTTAAAGTTTCCTTTGTATCCAGGTGGTCATTTGACTGAATTTTGACCAATGAGATGCAAGTGGAACTTTCGGGATGTGTCCTTGTGGGTGAGAGTATGCCTTTATTTTTCTTTTATTTGCTCCATTTACTGGAACAGGGTCATGTTGGCTGGAGGTGGAATAGTTATCTTGGACTCTGAGATGCATTTGATAATGGAAACCATGCCAAAATGGGCCACAAAATAGAAGGATTTTATTGAATTTTACTTGAAAAAAAAATCACACAACACAAACCACACTTCTTTTGCTTTTAAACCTAATACTATTTTGCATTTTTTGTCAATCACAGACAAACCCATTTTAATTAATGCATTAATCTGTTCTCACATGCCACTCTCAAACCTTGAAATCCCAATGCACCTAGGGCAACAGGCCTCAAAACCAAGTGGCACTAGAAGATAATTTCCTCCTTTGCTGTCTGTGAAACAGAACAAAAGATAAATATTCTTTACCATCTTTTTTGCTCTTCAATTAATTTATTTGCCAGTTGTGGCAATTTTATTTATGTCTGTGGGACACATTTGCTTGAATTAATATGCATGTGGATTCCAAACACCCTCTTATTATTCTTATTATGGTTTGGAGCAAGACTATGAGAAATCATCTGCAGCAGAGATTAGGCCTGAATAGTGGTCTCCCCACAAGGGAAGCCCCAGAGTCTCTTTCTTTATCTTCTCTTATTTGCACATTTGCTCTCTCTAATCTTTCAGCTGGCCAGACACTCAGTTTTGCAGCCTGGGTATTGTCTCTCAGACATACAGTTATTTTTCCCTCTTTACTTGCTCTCTATGCCAGTTACCAAAGGCTGCACGGCAAGAATCGACATATTTATTTAGATGCCACGGGGCCTTAGACTTGACAGCCAGAATGTATGCTAGTAATTACCTGGTTTAAAGAATTCTTGCATGTTTTGATCGTTTTACTTTTTTTTAAAAAAAAATATTTGTTACAACCAAAGATTCTTTCATCTCTGTGATAAGTGGTCAATTTAGTACAAGTTAACTGCATGAAAAAAATGTTGTAAGTTGTCCAAACTATAATTCACAAGATGCAAACAGTAAGTATAAAAATAATTAAGAGCATTATGAAAGTAGAATTTTAATTCAGAAGATATTTTATCAAATGCTTATCTAAAGTTTATGATGAGTTAAATATGGCCTGATCACTGGGGAGGTACAGAGATTGAATACTTGGTTTGTATTTAATTACTGAGGGAACATTAATCTTCATCAAGTAAGTAGTTAAGATTCATAAAAATGCAGAGAAAGAAACTCCTGTTCAATGGCCCTTGACTATTATCTTAAATATGGATGCCTATTTTCTTCTATGCAGACAGGTCATCACTCTTTATAAAACATAAGTAGCCTATCTGGTTTGGTTCAGTGGATAGAGTGTCGGCCTGTGGACAGAGGGTCTGGGTTCTGGTCAAGGGCACATACCTCAGTTGAGGCAACCAATCTATGTCTCTCTCACATCAATGTTTCTCTCCCGCCCCCCCCCCCCCCCCCCGCGCTTCCACTTTTTCTAAAAAAAATCAATGGAAAAATATTCTCTGGTGAAGATTAACAACAACAAAGCAAAACAAAAATATAAGCAGTATAATTAAGACAGTACAACTGTATAATAGAGACACAATTGCCTCATCAACATTCATATGTACACAGAGAACTGTAGTTTGTATTCAAGTCAATTCATTCATTCATTTACCCGTGCATTCAAATATTGTTCATAAGGATATTGAATTTACTATCATTTCTTAGACCAAATGAAGATTCTATCCTCTTTTTCTCAACTGTCTGAGACTGAGGTTGAGAATAAATCATGCTAAAATTTCAAAGCAGTTGGAATTTCATAGTCAAAGAATATTCTTTTGTATAGTTTTGAGAGAGTAATAAGCCTCTTTATTAGTTTCCATTGGTTCAGAGTGGTCTCTAGGCCTGGCCAGCAATCAGGGCAGATCAGGGCTGATCAGAGCCATCTCACCGAGTCCCAATCGGGGCTGGGCCAATCAGGGCTGGGTAGATCAGGACCTTCCAGCTGGGGGGACAACTGAGGGGGGTGGCTGGCTGGTTAGGGGGAGGGACTGTGGGAAGTTGGCCAGCTACGGGAGTTTGACTGTGGGATTGCACTGACCACCAGGAGGGCAGCTCCTGCATTGAGCGTCTGCCCTTGGTGGTCAGTGTGCATCATAGTGAGTAGTCAACTGGTTGTTTCTGTCATTCTGGTCATTTGGTCATAATGGTCGCTGAGGCATATATATATATATATATATATATATATATATATATATATATTAGACAAACATGTAAATTGACCACACCTCCGCTAGTAATAATAGACAGACATGTAAATTGGCCACACCTCTACTAGGCTCACAGCCAATGAGAGCAAATCAAACCAACAAGAATGGCAGTTAATTTGCTTATGTACCTGGGTCCCAGGAACATCCTCAGCACCCAGGTCACTCAGAATTGGCCATCGGAAGGATGGGGGCCCCCTGCCCAAGCATAAAGCCTCTGGCCCATCTGGCAATCGGAGGGGCAGGGCGTCCCCTCCCCCCCTGCAGAATTGAAGGCGGGGCAGTAGGGCAGGGCCTGATCAGCAGCGGCCTTGGCTGCTTCAAGGGTGAGAGAGGGAGGCATGAGCTGGGCTTCTAGTATGTATATATATCTTAGAGAGAGAAGAGAGATAGAAACATCAATCAGCTTCTTCCTGCATGCATGCCCTCTACTGGGGATTGATGCCACAACCGGGCATATACCTTGAACAGGAATTGAACCAGTGACTTCTTGATTGCTTGGGACAGTGCTCAATTCACTGAGTCACACTGGCTGGGCTAGTTTGCTAATATTTTTTGAGGATTTTTACATCTGTGTTTATCAGGGATATTGGCCTACAATTTTCTTTTTTGGTAATAGGGTAATTCTGGCCTTATAACATGAGACTTCCTTCCTATCCAATTTTTTTGCAATAGTTAGAGAAGGATAGATAGTCATTCTTCTTTGAATGTTTGGTAAAATTCACCTGTGAAGCCATCCAGGGTTTTTGATTTTGGGAGTTCTTTTTATTACTGATTCAATTTTGTTAGTTAGCCAGTCTGTTCAGGTTTTCTGTTTATTCCTGATTCACCCTAGAAAAACTGTATTTTTCTAGGAGTTTATTTCTTCCAGGTTGTTCAATTTGTTGGCATATAATTGTCATATTTCTTAATAATCCTTTTTGTTTCTGGGGTATTGGTTATCACTTCTCTGCTTTTATTTATGGTTTTATTTTTTACTTATATTCTTCCTTAATGCCATTGTGTCTCAACTGGCTGTTATTATCACTGTCACATATAGTATTAAAATATTTCTGAGTAAATTGTTATTAAGTCCCTCACTATTATTAACTTTTAATCTCTTTTGATATTAACTTTTACCTGTAGGGTCTAAAAGGTAATTTTTGAGCTTATTAAACTATTAAATCCTTCACTAGAAAGTGAAACTTTTGGGGCTCGTTATAGCAACTATAGTTTTACAATATTTTTTTTTACAAAGCCATTATTATTATTTTTTTAAACCAAAAATGCTTCTGAAAGCTTTTTTCTCTACATTTCTGATTTATTAATTACAATTTCATATTCCTGCTTAAGATTTCCTCAAGTGCTCTTATTTGATCAGGTTTTCTGTCACTGAATACTACAGGCACTCCAAATATTTTGCAAAGAAATCTGGGGCAGCCATAATTCAGGAGAAATAAGACAGGACGTTTCCAATCAGAGAAAGTACAGAGCTTAAATTAGTAGAGCTGTTGATGCACTTTCTAATCTCCGTTGTGGCAGTAATTACAGCGAGGCAGCTTTTGATTGAGGGCATAGGCCTGATTCAAAGCTTTCTCTTCTTTAGCTGCATCCACAGGAGTGTATTTATTTTTGTTGTTACCTGCTGCCAAGGATTTGGGACTACATAGAGTTTGATGAAATCTGGTTTTAAAACCTTAGAAAAACAAGCTGACACAACCTGATGATGTTGTGTGTGAGAAGCCAGCAGAATAGCTTCCTGCGGAGCTTTTTCACTCCACTAATCAGCATAGTATTGGGAGCATTATAAAGAGCTTTCAAAACTACCTGCTCCCTAAAGCCTCTTTGAACACTTAAAAAAAAAAGGCACAGTTGCCTCAATTACTTGTGTTTGCTGCAGTCAAGAACAAATTGTAATAATTTAAGTCTATTGTGGGGCATCTTTCATCCTGGAATATTTAGATCATGAAGTGAAAACTAAAGGGCGTTGTGTGGGGTGGTGTGCCTATAAGACATCAACAATTAATTCTGATTGAAATGGGAAAAGAAGTACTGGAAAATTCATTCTTATTCATACCAATTAATCTATATGAAAATCTGTGATTAATATCTCTTGAGAATGCTATAATAATTTTAATTATTTAGTTTGTTTAAAGAAACCCAAAAGGGTAGGAATTTATCTAGAAGCTTTAAGATAAGAGGTTTGATTTAGTTGGTTACATTGCCTGGGTAAGGGGAGGTGACTAGTTGTAATCTAGTCTCCATTTTATCATTGCCCAGCCATGTGATTTTGGCTACTCACTTATATTGGAATTATAAAGTGATGCATGTACACTTAGATTATATCTATTCTAAGTACCTTTTTAGGTATAGTGTTGTGTGAGGAAGTCCCAATGCAGATACCCCACTGAAAATAATAAAATAATAAAATAGCATTCCAGAACACTCAGAAGTATCATAGTTCCACCAATAAATAGACATTTCTCTACCTGTGACTAAAAAGAAACCTGATTATAGTATGAGGAAGGTGGAGCATTATGATTTTAAGGTTGATTGGAAAGGAGGAATTTTCCCATTATGAGCCAGCCCCTGATATTGTTTGTAATGCCAGGGTGCTATCCAGCATCCAGAAAGGGTTCAGGAATCTGGAGAAAGGCTGTGAGTAAATTAATAAAGAGACTAGAAATATAATATAAATGTGTAATCCATGGGGGAGCCAGAGGAAGCTTAGCTGTACTAACTAAATTCTTGGAATCTCTGGACCCAGGGCTCTTTTATTCCCACATTTTGCCCTGTAGCAAAATAGCTATACATATCAAAGTTATACAGTAGGCATTGTCAGGTTGGGAGAAATGCTTCGGCTATTCCAGTAGGCAGTAATATGTATCTTCAGCCCTTGCTGAAGGATCAAGGTCCACCAACCTTTTGATGAACTTCTTGAATTTATGACCTGCTAGAATTAGCCTCCAACAGTTTTGGTTCTTGAACCAAAGTATATGTCTTTATTTTAAGTGTTCTCACAAATAGTAATCCTATATAATAAAGAGGTAATATGAATTCAGCCAACTATCAGCTCAGGGGCCTTTCGCAGGTGCTCTCTACAGTAATGTATGTCCTTTTTATTTTCCTTGAATTTTTTAATATAATAGCTTAGTATACTACATATTGTTTGCTTATTTATCTTGTTACTCTCTATCTTTCCCAATTAGAATGTAAACTTCATGATATTTCTATGGATTTTTTGCCATTGCTGTATCCTACACTTAGAAAAGTGTCTGACATTTAGAAGGTATTAAATAATTTTTTGTCAATGAAGAAATGGATGAATAAATGAGTAGGAATTTTTAATAACTTACATTTCCTTGTGCCCACAAAACATATATTTGTTCTTACTACCTAACCCAAGAAGGATACCAGAGCATTTTAGCCACGTTATTACAGTCTGCATTGTTTTGCCTTTAACATAGAGTATTTTGATATTAAAAAAAAGTCAAATGTGGAGATTTGTTATTATTTTCTTATGATCATAATCTAGGCCTTTTACTTTTCCCTAAGTTTCTTGTCTTGTTTTTCAGTATCATTAAGATATCTTTTGTGAAGAAAGAAAGAATGGAACTTCTATTTAAAAGAGGGTGTATGTCTGGCATTTTCAGAGACAGGACACATTCTTAGCATACAGGTTTGGAGGTGGGGTATCAAATTCATTATTTTCTGTCACTCAGGAATATGAGCTAAGAGATAAACAGAGAGACTCAACTTTAGCTGAAGGACTGCTATGCCATGATAAGGCATGCACACTGAAATGATCCAGGATTCAACCTACTATGAATGCTGAGGAAGCTAGCTACTAGCAAGCAAGGAAAAAGTGCAACCTGAAAATATCTCCCCAATACTATATGGTGAGTCCTCACATAATAATATCATTGATAGGTTTTGTGACTTTGGGTAAAAAGACATACAGTGAAAACAATTTTTATACAGGTTGACAGAACAAGAGTTAAAGTTACTATGACTTCTGATCAATGTTATATTGAAACCACATTATTCCAGGATCTTCGGTACTTTCATGAGAGTCAATGCATTGGATCCAATGACACTCATTTTAAAAGGCAAAGAAGAATGATTCAGTGATATTGTCTGTGAGGGACTTTTATTTTTTTAGTAATTGTTTGAACAGGGTCATTTCTGAATCCCAATAGACAGTGAAAATGCGGGCAGCTATTACACACTTTTTTTTTTTTAGGACAGTGTTGGCATTTTTTCTTTGATGAATAGTTCTTGCATCTGAAACATAACAGACTCAGCTTTCAGGGAGAAAGTCCTTAATCTTGATTTATGCACTCACAATTTATGATTAACATAATCCAGTGTTGCAATAATGCAGCGATTCAGAGTTGACTACTAGTGGTTAGGTGGTTGTTAGTTTATTGATGGTTATGAAAATAAAATTTTGGGAGAACTTCACATTACACAGTAAAGAAATGAGAGTTTAGGGATGTTGAAATGTCCTTATACTGGGATTCTTGAGGACCCAGGCACATGAGGAAGACTTTAACTTGCTATTGACTTAACCTTACTTGTTATAGAATAATACACCTCTCTTTATATTGTAGCAATTGTGAAAATACTCTGAATAAAAAAAAATTATACATAAAAATAGCATTAGGTGGATGGAAACATTTAATTTACCCAAACAATCTTTCTTTCTCTGCTTCTGATCTTTTTAGCTTGCTTACTTCTCATTCCTTCTGTTTGTTGCTTTCAATTATTTTAGATTCTAGCTGCCTGGTGTTTACTTTTGTTTGAAAGGTTGAGTTGCAAATGCTATCAATCATTTCTATTCCCTGGAGGGAATGTGAAATAAGAGAGCTATGGAAGTCTTCACCATGCCTCTTTTCTCTTCCCTTGCTTTCTAATCAGCATGCACCTCTTTTGTTTTTAAGAAAACAATTGCATTCTTTTTCTTGAAACTTAAAAATAATTATTGCTCTAAGCACATTTAATTGTCTTGGGCTATAGAGGTAGGTACTTGGGGTTTGACCTCTCACTAATAAAGGCCTATTGTCTTGTGAACTGGAAGAGAGTTTTATAAGATTAAGTGGTCCAATTAGGCTTAAAAAGAAAAAAAATTCAATATAAGGGGTTGATATTTTCATTCGCTTTAAACTCATTATAATGTAATCTAATTTAAAAATTTTATTTCTGTGGTGGGCAGTCTGGAGTGGAACATTGAATATAGATGTTGGAGTTAAGCAGATCTGAATTTTAATTCTGAGCATACTGTTTCACTCTTGTAAGCCTCAGGATACTCATCTGAAAAATAAGCTTCCTGCGTGGGTCAGAGCGTGGGCTGTGACCTCTGATTGCCTGAATTCACATCCCAGCTTTGTCACTTACCTGAGCGTTTCTATGACTCAGTTTTGTCATCTATAAAGTGGGGCAGTGATAGAACTACTGGATAGAGTTGTGAAAACTAAATGACTATTAAATGACTATTAAATGACTTAGTGACGATAAAGCACTTAAAATAGACTCTGGCACCTCGTAAGCTCTCAGCAAATGTTAGCTATCATTACTCATAGGACTGACGTAAGGGTTAGGATACTTTACATGAAGTTCCTGAAGGTATTCAATAGCCTCAGCTCTTTTCCTCCATTTTTATAGCCTTTATCAAATTATGTCTTGATTTAATATTTTTATTTTTAGTGCAGAGCCTTGCTAGCCTCACATTTATATCATAGGCTATTGGCATCTGCATTGGTCTGTATCCTACTTGTAGTAATTGTTATAAGAGGGTAACATTCTTACTATGATATTCTAGAGGAGGATGGTTGACTTTTGGTAGAAAATTTTCTTTTGGTGGCCACTATATTGCATACACTGTACCAAACTCTAAAATGTTCTAGCACCTGTGCCCTCGAGAGCCCACCATATTTGGGGAGTTACCTAACTGAACCACACTGACAGCATACAATGAGCAGTGAAATTCAGAAAGAGAAATAAATGAATAAATTAGTTGGAAGATAAATGGGCAAAGGAAAACATTAGCTTAGGGATGACTTCACTTAAGGATAATTTAGGGATGGCAGATGTGTGCCCATAGCCCTTCCTGCAGCTCACGGAAAGCATTCCTGGGCTTACACACAGCTTTATAATTCCTTTCAACCAAATTCTCCCCGAATCTACCGCCATCAATTTGGCATTCCAAGATCTCAGCCATGTGATAATTGGGGATAAACTGATATGGTCAATTTGCTTATCTGGATTCAATAGTGCCATCTTTTGGAACAATAATCAATTCTCTAAGTATCCTCAGTCCTTTCTGAACAACTATATACTTTTATTTTTAATTTCCAAAGATGGTAATTTTGAACTAGAATTTTACTTTTCCCAGTAAAAAACTTTAGAGATTCTGTGCATGTGTGAAGGATGGTTTACACAGATGACCTGCAAATGTCCATCAATGAACTCATTGTGCCTGTATGTTTCTTTGACATAACAAAACGGTGTATTTTATTTGTGTGAGAAATAAAGTATTCCTCATTTTATGCTGTAACTATTTATATATTGGGTCCATCTGAACTTTATCCAGTGGAATCTTAATAAGAATCACATATGGTGAGGCTCATAAAATGTCGGTACAAATCACTTAGGGATAAATTATTCTTTAGTTTTGTCCTACTTCTATCTATAATTCACCACCCTGCCTCACTCCCACCAAAACCACTCCCAGCATTTTAGAAAATATTTTCCAGATAATTTTATGTGTTACAAAATTGTATAGGATAGTCCTAGTGGCCTTCATGAAGGGATTAATTTCTGCTTGATACGATATATTGTTTTTACCAAAACACACATGAATAAAGCCACATACAATGACTGAATATGAGAATATGCTTATTGCTTTGATAGAGAGAGATTTATTTGTTGTCCACTTATGCATTCACTGATTCTTATATGTGCCTTGACCAGAGATTGAATCTGCAGTCTTGGGGTATCCTGACAACAATCTAACCAACAGAGCTACAATATTTCTTTTAATGTCACTACTCTGTCAGTGTTCCATAGGCAACCTGAAAATGTAAGGCAGGTGGCTCTCTTACTACCAAACACACAGGAGGCATCTGTTGTTCTAGAGGTCCCTCAACATGGATGTATTCCTTTATTACTTGCTTTCCTTTTAGACAGCTTAGGTGGTGCTGGCCACAAATGATGAGCACAAGTGTAATGGGAGGCCGATCCAAATGCAGCAGCAAACAGCTTAAAGCTGAGGTGCAAGGAATGTCAGAGAAATGACATATTTTAGGTAAGTTTCAAAAAAAGGTAAGCAATTCATTCCCAGCCCAAGTGTGTCTGCGCTCTTCAATCAAGGGGCTACCCACCCTGCATTCTCTCACAGCCATGGAATTCAAAGAAGGTAAAATTTACGGTATAAAACCAGCAACAGTTCATAGAAGGTAAAATTTACGGTATAAAACCAGCAACAGAAAGATCAGAAACTTCACTTTCAGAAAGACTGAATTAAGTTATTCTTTAGTTTTGTCCTACTTCTATCTATAACTCACCACCCTGCCCCACTCCCACCAAAACCACTCCCAGCATTTTATAAAATATTTTTTCTTGTTTTCTTTTTACTTTCAATGCATTTTACTTTTGACACCTTACATGGCGTATTTTTCTTGTTGTTGTTATTTTCCTTTTTAAGAAAGAACAATGCCTCTGTTCCAAAAGGGCCAAATTTGTCCTGTCCCGGTGTGTGGACGGAAAGCAGCACCAGCTACGATGACAGGTGATAGATCCACATTGTCAAACTTGTGAACATTTTCCCGTTTCTGAACCATCCTTCAAGAAAATCACAGATGAGGCCACACCATCCTCACAGGGGTCCAGCAGAGCAACCGTGCCATCTGGACTCATGTTTCCTCAAATACAGAACTGATCATTTCAAAATTAGCAAGGATGTGCCTGGTTTGTTCTGCAGCTCCTGTCATAAAAGGCTTTACTGTTTCTGGGCTCTGTTCTTCAAGTTTTCCTTAGGTTGATTTCGTGTACTCATTGGTGTGCTTCTTGTACACGTCTTCTGTAAAGCTCATTGCCTTCTTCTCCACCCCAGAGGTGCAGACCCTCTGTGATCTCCCATATCTTGCAGATTTCAGAGAATATCTCATCATGATGATGAGGTAGATGATCGTGATGACACTTGGAAGGAGAGGAAGGCAGCACTAGCTGAGCTATACAGTACAGGCATAGTGGGTGCCGGGTCGGGGCGGGCGGGCAGAGGAAGAGTGTGAAGAAAAAACGTATTTTATTATATGAGAGGCATGACCACACCCCCACCTTCAGATCCCTCAGTGTAGGCTGTTCTCCCGTGCCTTAGCACATCCCATGTCTTCCCTGTACAATTCATTTCCCCTTTCTTTGTTATCACGTTTTTGCTAGTCTTTCAAGTCTCAGATCATGGTGCTTCCTTTAAGAAGCCTTTCCTGGACTTCCCTTCCTATCCTGGGAGAAATAAATTCTACAGTTTTGGCTCCTATAGCCTCTGGCACATAATCTTGTAGTTATACATCATCACTTGGCTGATAAGTCACCTCTGTAACCCTAGGATTAAGTGGTGTTGAGTACACGGTCCTTTAATGGAGTTTGTGAGTAGAGATTATGTACTTTAATTGTCAACTCTTTATGAAATGCAAGTTCTTTTCTAGAGACATGAGTGAGGCAGGGTTTTGAGGTTAACTATTGTAGAATTATGCACTGCATGTAAAGAGTGAAAACCTCGCCTTGGGAGACATCAGCCATTCTGCTTCATTCCAGTACTATAGTATCTGTAATTTGTCCTTCTTTTCCTAGCATACCACTCCTGGCAACAATGGTGTAATGGAGATACCCTGGCTACAGGCAGGTGTGGTTGTTAATGGATGGAATTCGATTTGGAGATGCCTCAAAGATTTACTTTGGACTTTCTCTGATGTTTCAAGACCTTGCTTTCGGCAAGCCTGTCATTTGCCGGTTGTCAAGTAGAGTGTTGAGTCATTAGTCTGGCCTTATCATCTGGGAACCTCTAAATGATTGATATGGCTCTGCTAGACTTCCCAATGGGATGATGAAGTGTCCACTCACCTCTGCCAACCTGGTTTAATAAAAAAGTAAAGCAAAATAAAAAGAGTCAAGCCATTCCTTTTTCTACCTGGGAAGGCAACAAGCTGTGAAAATACATTTGAACAAGCTGTTGACTCTCTAGTACCCAGTCCCTAAATGACACATGTTCTGTTGGCAAACCTAAACCTTTCAATTCATTTCAGGCTAACAAAATAATCTGCATTTGTCTATTTTGTGTAGTGACTTTGTACACATTTTCCTTAATTCTTCACAATAATTCTGTGTAGTAGAGAGGACAGAGATTATTCTCTTCCCATTATAGAAAATATCCTGAAATTCAGAATTCATTCTATGGTAATATTCAGTTCTTCTATGATTATTTATCTCCTGCTATCAAACATCCTATTGTACAAAAGGGATATCTGAATACTGCAACCACCCTTGTGTTATTCTCCCATCCAGGGTCTATTTATAAAATATAGGGTTACCCCTAAAATGTAGAAACACTTTGAATGATTATAAAGTCAGTGATTATTAGCGTATCATTCATTTTCCAAATGTAAAAGTATCTACAGAAATGACTAATTTTTTCGTCAGGGCCTATTTTCAAACTGATGACCATTCTTGTGGAGGCACTGATGATAATACAAAACAACAGAATCTCAAACACCAAGAATCATTTCATTTGTCTCTTCTGCGCCCTCAGTTTATCAATTGTTGCTGGTTTTATACCGTAAACTTTACCTTCTATGCATTCCTATAAAAAAGTCTAGTGGATAATTTTTTTTGTGTGTGTTCAAAGCTTAGTCTGGCTTCACCCATTATTTCAAACCAGTTAAACCTGGGAAGGGGTGAAATTTAAGTAAGTTATTGGCTGTGTCTGTACTTCAACTGTGTCTTCAAACTTCCAGCAGCATTTTAGGATGAATTTCTTTTGTTCAAAGTTGAGTGTGACTGAGAAAAAAGAAGCATCAATTGAGCCATGAGCTGTTAAAGTGTGTATGCATGTTTTGGGGACACTCTGTATATAGGTTTTGACAATCTTGTTTGCTACAATATTTGGATCTCTAAGCTAAACTAGTGGTGAAGGAGCCAATCCATCCCAGAGTAGAGAACTTGTCTCCAAGGAAGAGCATCCAACAATCCAAATTTCAGGGTCAGATGTAAGTGATAACTCAGTCCCAGAATTGATAGGAAATCTGTGAGACATTAGGTACTTGCCTACACAAATGGTTCCTTTCAAAGGCAAGGTGCTTATGGTACCCAAAGTAATGTGTCTCTTGGACGCCATCCAATCAGCAAACTAGAAAATCATATTTGGCAAGGTGAACCCAGCCATGGTTTCCTGGTATGCTGAAGCAATAGAAAATGATTGAAAAAAATACAGCAACAGAAGCAACAAATAGCTCTGAACTTTTGCAGCCAAACACGTGTACCAAGCATATCAAATTTGGGGCACATGGGCCACATACCTTGTTTATTTGGCCTGTGTTAGCCTTTGAGTTTGCTATTCTTGCTGCATACAAAGTGAACTGCCAAGAGTTTCCCCTGTGGTATCCTTTCTCAGATGATAACATGATGACTTCAAACTTTTGCCCCTTATATCTTGGATTTGTGTACTGGTGGGGTCCCTTGGCCTGGCCTGCAGGGATTGGGCCAAAACCAGCTCTCCAGCATCCCCTGAAGGGTCCCTGATTGTGAGAGGTCATTTCTTTAGTGATGCACCCCAGAATTGGACTCCTTCCTCTCTGGTTCAAGGTGTGTCACCTGAGAACCGCACCTGCCGAGACACCACAGCTCAGCAACTCCTGCTTTGAGCATCTGCCCCCTGGTGACCAGTGCGTGTCATAGCTACCAGTTGGAGCGTCTGCCCCCTGGTGGTCATTGTGCATCATAGCTAATGGTCAGATGATCAGATGGTCACTTAGGCTTTTCTATGTATAGATGACATTCACTAGTCAGACTTGATTAAACCAAAATTCTTCTCAGAGTTGGAAGTTTGTCCTTCCAAGGGCCTTCAGTTTTCTTCACTCTTATGCAATCAGATTTGTATCCTAATGTTGTCTGCTTTTTGGCTCCCTTTCCATCACTATTTTTTCTCTATGCTTCTGTTTTGAATATCAAGATAAATCTCAAAGAAATAATTACCATGTGATTCCTTGCAGTGCTAGGCAGGCTGTTAGTAAGGAGGAGAGTGTGTGGGGGTGGAGGGAGGATGAGAGAGGGATTGAACAGACTCAGGAGCAGCAGGATTTGGAGGCGGCAGGGGTGGTGGTGGTGGTGGTGGTGGTGGTGGTGGTGCATAAGGAACTTGCAAAGAGGAGCTCTCAGGCTGG
The DNA here is from genome assembly GCA_963924515.1 of Vespertilio murinus. Lineage (NCBI taxonomy): Eukaryota > Metazoa > Chordata > Mammalia > Chiroptera > Vespertilionidae > Vespertilio > Vespertilio murinus. The sequence continues at coordinate 64,586,232 of OZ004704.1, read as the reverse complement.
AAATTCTCTCTGGAAATCGATGGTGGGGTTAGAAGGGGTCAGTTTATTTTTGTTGGGGGTTTCCTTTTCCATTTGTTTCACCATTTTGATTTTGAGGTGGTAATAATTTTGTGGCTATTTTACAGTGGAAAACATGACTTTTTTTTTTTTTAAATAGACAATTTATAGCAATGTGCTGGGATTGGCTCTCATGTACATCCAAACTGGTGTATCTAAGAACAAGCTTTCATCTTGTAGTTTGGACACTTCTGGACAATTCTGGAAAATACTTCAAATGCTCAGGCAAACTTCTGATGGACTCTGTTCCATTTTTGGATTATAAAGATTAAGTTTTCAGGCAAAACTAAGTAGAATAAACCAAGATCTGGACACCCTCACTTTCTCTGCTTATCTCCTTTTCCTAGCGGATAAATTAATGACTATTTTTAAACTTGGTCTAGACTTACCGTATTTGCAGGCGTAAAAGACGGTTTTTTGGCCCTGAAAAATATGTATTTGCCGGCGTATAAGACGACCCCCTAACATTTCCACTCAAAATACAGAGTTTGTTATATATTTGCCGTATAAGACTACCCCCCACTTGGAGGCATATTTTTCAGGGCCAAAAAATCGTCTTATACGCCGGCAAATATGGTAGTTAAAAATGAGTAAGATCAAAGTATCTTGCCAAACAAGATCTACTCATATTTCCTTGATGTTATTAAGATGATGTCAGGAAATATCTATTGAGGACTTACTATCTTGTAGGGACAAAGACATTCTCTCACACATATGTATTACATATATTATTTCATTCACTTGTGTCAACAATCTGAGGGTAATAATTAGTTCCAGTTTAAAGATGAAAAACCTGGCTTTAGAAAGACTAACCTTCCTAATAATATCCAACAATTTAGCAGTGGAGTTAGGAGTTGAAAATTTGTCTGTTATTTCAAAGCTCTTGGTCTTCTATATACAGTATTATACATGAGGTATTTTTGTTATTGTTTTTCTTTTTCTTGAGGGGGTAACCAATAAAAATATTCCACAAAAAGGAGAGGAATCAGTATATTAGGCAGCTTTATCTAAACTCTTAGGTGTCTGCTAAAGTGTGGGAAATAGAACTTCTAGAGTTGAGATTATTATGGTCCATTTCTACATAAGCCTTAGAAAAGTCCTTCTAAAATATAATGTAGGCTGACCATTGCTTTTCTTATTTTATTCCATGCTGTCCATTTTAGCTGATAAAGGTTATCATAATTGCATGTCTGTAACTGTTAATGTGTTTCATTTGCCTACTGTGATGATTTGAAAACAAGGTCTAGAGCAGCCGTGGGCAAACTATGGCCCACGGTCCGGGATCCGGCCCGTTCAGCTGTTCTATCCGGCCCGCGGAGCTGAAAGAGCAGAGGGTTCTCTTGCTCTCCCCTCCACTCCTTCACCAGCAGCCTGAGATGAGAGTGCCAGCATGGTCAGGTTGCTTTTGTTCCGGCCCTCTGGTCCAGTTTAAGAACCTATTGTGGCCCTCGAATCAAAAAGTTTGCCCACCCCTGGAGGGTCCCATGATTAATTCTGAATATCTGAAAGAATCAAATTAAAAATAGCACTACATACTGAACACATACAACACCAGACACTGCACTAACTGCTTCATAAGACATCTCATTTTACTTACTACAGTAATACAGAATGGATTGTATTTTAACTTTACCCATGAAGAAACTGAGGCTCAGAAATGTCAAACAACTTGATAACTTAACAAGTTGTGGAATAAAATTTAGAAACATGATCCTTTGATCAATCCCATAAATTTCATTGAGCATCAACTCTGGGCTAGACACAGAGCTGTGGACAGAAATTCAGCAGAGCATAAGACAAGCGTGGCATGGTGGATCTAAGGAGCCAGGACAGTTTGACTTCCCTGAGTGGTGAATGCTTAGATCAATGACAACAAATAAATGCATAAGCTTATAGTTTATATTTTTATTTTTTGAGCCAATCATTTATAATGAGAATATGGAAAACACACCAATTAAACTGTACTTTGTTCATGTTATTGCTACTGAGCTCAACATAATATTATTAATATAATTTCAGACTTTCGGATGGAACATAACTTACTATGGACAAGACAGGATTCGGGGTAGATAGCTTTTCCTTAAAAATCACTAAAGCACAACAACAAAACCAAACAAATACTAAAACTCTCTTCAAAGGTGTTTTCAACTGCAAATCCCAATACATAACATTTTAAAAAAACTGGTCAGTAAACTTGTTCTTGGAAAGTATGTTTCCCTCTGTTGAATACTGATAAAGAGATCATAAGTCAGGTGGTAACTGCTCTAACTTTGGCCAAAAATGCCAAGAAAATTCCACTTTGACCTTCTTTGAGGTTGTCATTTTAAAGTGCTGTCTTTGTTACACATCTCTTCCCATTTCTAAATTTAAGCTGAAATTCTCTGCTGAGAAGCTGCCACTTTTATCCCCTGATAATAAAAAAAATAATTGTCTCTTTAAACCTTGACAAAGGAGCTTGCAGATTTCTGTTACTAGGAGCATGGGCATACTTCAAAAATTAAAATTTCTTCATGTTTTTCTCCCTATGGAACATTTTGTGTTTCTGTTTGCCCTACTTCTATCTTCCATGTTGCATATATATATATATTTTGTTTCCAACACAACTCCTTGTAGCTTGTTATTTCTTATTGAAACCAGAGAACAGATTATTGTTATGAAATTTTAAACCACAAATCCCCCGAATAAACTCCCATGAGGAATATTTGAAGCAGGTCCATGTATTTACACTAAACATTATAATTTAGGACTTAAATGAACACTGCTTATAAAGCAGAGAAATACATTTAACTATCTTTAGCTATCTCTAATAATATTACCATCAAAACAACTACCACTAACTCTACCCTGTGTCTGCCACCATCTGTGAGCTAAATGTTTTCCATATATTAGCTTCTACTGATGCTCACCATGACCTGCGTATCAACTCTAATTATGTCTCATTTTATAGAAAACAGGACTCTCTTGGTCAAGGTCAGACGACTTTTAAGTATCATAGGCAGAATTTGAGGACAGATTTATCCAATTCCAGAACTTGAGCTAGCCCTCTTTTCTTAACATTCAATATGTGGCAGTTATTTATTGAGCGTTTACCATGTATAAGATGCTAGGGATACATTGGGAAGAGCAGTCTTACCTTTGAACTCTATGAACACTCAGGTCACCTGGGGGAAAGCCATATGAATAGGCAATAAAGAGCGATGAGTATACACTGTGGAGGTGGGCATGGGCAAAGGGCAGGAAAGGTGCCCAGCAATTAGTATTTAGTTGAGACCAACATGACAAGTAGGAAGTTGGTCAGATATGGAAGGCTTGGGAACCAGAATGAGAGGACAATTCCAGACACAAGAAGACCCTGGCATAATAGAGAAGGTGGGTATCTCCATGGTGGGGAGGAGGGGGCGGAGGGAGGGGGAGGAGGACTATACATGGTCTGCTAAGGAGCTAGGATTACCTTGGTTATCTGACTATACAGTGGTCTTTGGAACTGTAATTTATAGGATTATTTGCATTATTGGATCTCCTCACTATCCCAGTGATTAGATTTTCTAATGCTCCATCCTGCATTGAGAGCATTGACTCTCAGTGGCTGCCTTTTAATTCTACCTCTTGTTTGCTCTCCTCTTTATAACCATGTGCTTCTCTTGGTTACCATCTTAGTCATGGGAGCAAAACTGAGAACACTTGGCCCCAGGAACACTGAATGCCTAATAGTAGTGCTTCTTCAATATCAATGTGAGTGTTAATAATGTGAAATCTTGGCACTGCCCTTCAGCACACTTTTCAGTGCCTGCCTCTATTCCTTTTGCCACTAATCTAATTACACATTTTACAAAACCCAGGAAGCATCATGAAATGCACACTGTGAAGGAAATCACTAAACAAAACCAAGCTGGATTATGTTGCTTAATTTCCATGATGCCTGGTGGCTATTCAAATAAATACATGCTTTTTCTTTTTCATAATACTTTTTCATGATTCTTTAGATGGAATCCACTTGTGTTAACATAATTTCTATTCTTAAGGGGCATACTCTATTTTCTTCTGGGTGAATCTATAAGGAGGAAAATGTTATCACTCAAGACATTAGCAGCCGATGGATTACAGGTAGGAATGATCAATTTGACCAATGAGAGGAGAACAAATTTCATGATTTATTGACATTAACTGCTGGTGGTATGGTTCTTTGAAATGCAAATGATAATTTTGCAATATACAACCCAATTGACCTCAGAGAGCACTGAGGGTTCTGATAGACTTTTGTTCCACAAGCATTTGTCTCTGTTTTAAAATAAGTGTTTGTCTAGCATGTTGTCACCTTCACCAGTTTCTTCATGAGCAATGCTGGGAAAGCAAGAATTGTGATTCCCATTTTGCAGAAGTGGAAAATGAGAGTCAAAAGAAAAGTAACTTGTTATAAATATTTTAGTATGTCATTAGACCTTAAAGTTTCTAGTTTGTTGCTAAGCTTATTTAGTTTTCCTAGTGACTGATTATGTTGTCTCTTTCTAAAAGAGCATAGTGACTCTAAAGAGGGGCAATGTATTTAGAGTTTTGGGATAACATTTGTGCCATACATTACTCAATCCCACTAAAGCCTTCTACTTGCATACTCATTTTCTTTTCTTTTTGTCACTTTGGAGATTATATTCTAAGGGTTAGAAAAGTAATAGAATATGTCTGTCTCTGGTTTCCTTGTGTTAAGTAAAAAAGAGACAATCCTCTTATAAATTAAAAAAAGAATAATATACAAGGGCTATTCACTACAGGGGAAAAATTAATAGTACCAAATGCTCATGCTAAAGAATCCTGGTGTTGCAAGGAAAGTAAGATACACAAATAACTATATAGTAATATAATAGTAACAACAGTTTAAATTTATTGAGTGCTCACTGAATTTCAGGCACTTTGCAAACACTTTTATTCAATCCTCCCATTACTCCTCTGAGGAAGGAAATATTATTGTCCTCATTGTATATTTGAGAAAATGAAGGCTTAAAAGATTGAACAATTTGCCTGAAGACATGTAACCAGAAAAGCAGAGTCAGATCTCAAAATTCCATGGTCTGACTCCCAAAATGATGAATCCTCCTTCTTTTCTCTTTCCAAAATTGTTTAGCTATTTATGGCCAATAAGTTTTAGAATCAATTTTTAAATTTGTCTAAAATATCTTGCTGGTGTTTTATTTTCAATGTAATGTCTTTAAAGATTAATTGGGAGAAATAAGACATTTTAATAATAAATTGCTTTATCCAAGACCAATGGCTCTCTATGTATTCAAATATTCTTTTATGTTGCTGATAAAGATACTTGCTTTTCTTCATAAAAAGCATGTGCATTTTAAAACAAATCCAAGTAACAATTTTATTTTATTCTACAGCACCATTTTAAATATAGATTTTAGTGCCTTTGACAGTATTATTTGTTTATTTAAAGTGTTTCATATTATTGCATGTAACTCTCCTCTCCCCTCCCCTTTCCTTGGCCTGCTGTCCCTGTCCATGAGCTATGCATCTATGTTCTTTAGCTATTCTTTTACATTCTGTCAGTGTGAATCTTAGGCAGACTTTAAATGAATCCACAAAAGTTAATATATGAAAAATAAAATATGCACAAGAAAACAACAGACATCCAGATAATTCAGATAATCCAGAATCATGCAGGTAGAAGTGATCTGGTTGGTGCTATTATTGAGTACCTTGCCTATTTAAACATTCACCAGCAAATATCAGTTCTTATACTCTTCATTCCCATGTAATTCATCAAAATCAGAGAATTCTAAACATACTAGTACACATGCAAAATAAATACTCTTTTAAAGCCATATCAAACCATGTGCATTTTTGAATAGGCTAATTTCTTGTTATTTTATAATCTTTGTTGCTAACTAAACTATTATTTATTTTGGTTTTATTTCCTGTTTGTTATTTCTGATATAAAAAACCATAATTTTTTATGTTGACCTTATACCTAATAACCTAATAGTAAATCTAAAATATTATATATAATTAAATAGTTAATAATATATAGTATAATATAGTATATAATTATGTGATAATATTGATAATATAAAATATAGCTATAATAGTTATAAACATAAATGTGTGTACCCATTTGTGTGTATGAAATAGACAAAGCAAAAGCAGACAAAACATGGAGTGAAATGAATAACTAAATCTTGTACCTAAGATTTATCAGTCTTGACTACAACTATAGTTTTGGACAGTTTGTTTTTGTTTACAGATGACCATAACATCTTAAAATAGACAGTTTTGTTTTTCCTTTCCAATTCCAAGACTTCTTTTTTACTTTACCGCCAGACCAATGGTTAACAGTGAAGACAACAGTGAACATTCTTATTTTCTGATCTCAAAGAAAATAAATCTCAAAGAGATATTATATACGATATTTTTTTTTGGACAGGACTAATCAAGTTAAGAATAGATTCTGAGTTTTATATCTTTGTTTTCTTTTTCTGGATATGTAATGACTTATAGATTATCTGTCTTTGAATTATATCTACATATTTACTATGTGAAGGGAGATGGAGGAGTTTGGGCTAAATCCTAGTTGATCATATTTCTTTTCTTTTTATTAATATTATTTTGGATATATTTAGGTAATGTTTTATCTAGATATTTTGTATCAATGTTTATTAGAAATTTAGCTTACATTTCTTTTCTTATATAGATTCTCATCTGATTCTGGAATCAAGCTTGAACTAGATTCTTAAGTTCTCTCTTTTTTGGCTTCTTGGAACAAACTTGAATGTATTAAGAATTATCTCACCTTTTGCTGAATTCTGCAAAATACCACCAGATAACTTGTTATTAAAGAAAAACTAACTTCATTATGCAGTAAGGGAGAATGTCACTCTGACAGAATCTTGGTGTTTCAGAGGAAAAGTTATAAGTGGGATGCTTGTAGGGTTTTGGGGTTTGGGCTAAAGTGGTTTAAGAGGAGTCTCTCAAGGAAAGAATTTGAATGAGATTGTCCAAAGTTTTTAATATATTTTAGGTTTTGTGGGTACAGTAAGGTAAGAGACTTGACATGGGTCTTGATAAGTAATTTGTTGTTTTATGAGCAAATTAATACTCAGGTGAGTGCACTGTTTTCTCCAATAAACTGATCTATAGAAATTTCCCGAAGCAAACTGCTCACTGAGAAGATGATATCTGAGCAAAGGACAGAAGAACATAAAGACACATGAATGTCTAGTGTGAAATCATTCTAGGCAGAGAGAATAATAACTCCAGAGGCCCTGAGCCAGGAGGAACGTGTGCGGAGTAGCAGGAGGCTGGCGTGGGAATAATCAAAATCAGAGCATCACTGGGACAACTAAGTCACAGAGAACATTATAAGAATGTGGAACTTCAATATGAGAGATGTAGGACACTACTGGAGATTTTTGAGGAAAATAGTATGATGATCTAACTTAGATTTTAGAAGGATTATAGTGGCTAGTGACAAGAGTAGACTTAGGAGGAGCAAAATAGGATAATATTACAATATTTTAGATGAGAAGTGATATGATGGTTTCTTAGGTGAGTGTGGGATCAGGGTGTATTTTGCAGGTAAAGCAAATAACTGGAGATAAAGCAGTTTAATTCTGAACATGTTGCTATGAGGTTGTTTTTTTGTTACCCAAGGTGAGATATCAATAGTCAGGTACACAAGTCTGGAGCTCCAAGGAGAAGGAATATAAATATAAATATAAATATAAATATAAATATAAATATAAATAGAAATAGAAATAGAAATAGAAATGTGAAGCTCTTAGCAAATAGGTGGTATGTATATCAATATGAAGTCATGGACTAGATGAGACCACCTGGGGGACCACTGGGATAAGGAAGAGCTCAGGCCTCGGGCACTTCACTCACAATGTTTAGATGATAGAGGGAAGAAGAGGAACCAGCAAATAATATTAGGAGGAACAGCCAAAGTTATGGAAGGAAGCAAGGAGAGAGTGGCATTTGGGAAACTCATGACCTAATTGTTTCAAGGAGGAAAGATGAGCATGGATTATATTTGGATCACCTGACAACAGGGTGGAAGTACTTGTGGACCTTGAAAAGAGCAGTTTGGGGGAATGGTGGAAGTGAAAACCTGATTGGAGAAGGTTCAAAAACAGTGAAAAGAAGTGAAGGGGAGGCAGGGAGTATAGACCACTCTTGTGGGGAATTTTGCTGTAAATGGGAGAAGGAGAGATAGCTAGAAAGGTAAGTGGCATCACAAAATTTTGTACACTAATGTAATGATTCAAAGGAGAAAAAATAAAGTAGATTCTAGAAAGAGGAAGATTGTTTGAGTGATATTAATTTATCTATTGCACCCATAATTTTGTCTGCTTTTGCTTTATCTATTTCATTCACAAACATATAAATATACATATATGTCTATAACTATTATAAATATATATTACTTATTACATTATTAATGTACTTACAGTACTTCTGGTGCCATATGCATTTTTTGTCTTCTGTTTGTTTTTAATATTGCAATTATAGCTGCCTTTTGGTTCAAATTTGCCTGAAATATATTAATTTATCCCCTTAATAAAAACCTCCCTGTAGTCTTTTACTTTTAAATTTACCTCTTACAGATGGCATATTGTTGTTTCTGGTTTTTCAGTGTAATTTGAGAGTCACTACTTTAATTTGTGAATTTAGTTTACTTATATTATTTTAATTACTACATTACTTCTAATTTCTAAGATATTATTTGATAACTATATTTATTGCATATATTGTCTATATTTCATTAGATGAATTTTTTAATTGAAAGTTACATGTCCTATTTGTACTTTGAATTGTTTTTACCAAAAGTATTAAGGCTAGTACATATGATTATTTATTTCCCTAAAGAAGGATGCCCTTAGCAAGTTTTTATCGCCTTTGTTCTGTCTCCATCCTCACATACTTTTTTTTTTATATTGATATCCCTTAGACTTTAATTTTTTGGGTTTTAAGAATATTTCTTCTTTTTTGGGTATGTTTTGGTTTCCTACTTCTTGTTTTGTAATTGTTTGTTTGTATAATACCACAAAAAGGTATTATATGGTCCCCTCTATCCATGAAGGCTATGTTCCGAGATCCACAGTGGATGCCTGAAATCTCAAATAGCATTGAGCCCCATATATACTATGTCTTTTTAAATGCTTACATAACTATGGATAAAGTTTACTTTATAAATTAGGTACAGTAAAAGGAATTAACAAAAGTGACTAATAATAAAATAGAATAATTACAACAATACACTGTAATAAAAGTTATGTGAATATAATCTATCTCTCTTAGCAAACTGGTGTGAATTTCTTTTTTCTTCAAAAATTCACTAACAGAAGATCCATTCTTACTGTAGACTAAACAACCTCAGCATACACTTTTCTCCTTTTCTTATTAAGTCAAGAATTTTCACCTTTTGTCGAGGTCGGTTTGGCTCAGTGGTAGAGCATTGGTCTGTGGACTGAAAGGTCCCGGTGTTTGATTCCGGCCAGGGGCATGTACATTGGTTGCGGGCACATCCCCGGTGGGGGGTGTGCAAGAGGCAGCTGGTCGATGTTTCTCTCTCATCAACGTTTCTGGCTCTCTATCTCTCTCCCTTCCTCTCTGTAAAATAGCAATAAAATATATTTTAAAAATAAGAATTTTCACCTTTTTACTTAAAGGAGGTAATTTATGACTTCTTGGCATACACAAATTGCCAGCATCACTACCCTTGAGCTTTGGGGCCTTTATGAAATAAAATATGGGTTGCTTGAACACCAGCAGTTACACCGTGGCAGTGGATCTGATGGAACCAATGTGGAGGTGCTGGGCAAAGGGAGGGTACCCGTCTCAGGAGAGGTGAAGTGGGTGGCATGAGTTTTCATCTCTACCCAGGATGGCACGTCACTTAAAACTTAAGAACGGTGTATTTCTGAAACAGGAGCTACAGATAAGGGAAGACTGTTGTAATTTTCCTTCTCATATCTTATGAAAGAATTTTTACATTGATTTCTTTTTTGTTCATGAATGATTCCTTCAAGAACATTTTAAGGATGAGTTCTTGTATGGTAAATTTTCTGAGGCCTTCTATATCTAAACATATTATCATTCCACTCTCATTTAAAAATTAATATTTTAGTTGGATATATTCTGTTATGATATCCAGTCCTTTCACACTGCAAAATATTTCTTTATTGCCTTCTTACTTCCAGTGTCCCTGACAGCTGGTAGCAAGTTATTATTGTTCTTTTTTGGGTTGTCTATTCTGTCTCTTTAGCAGATAGCTTATAGAAATTTGATGTCTTTCAATTTATGATAAAAATTTGTTTTTGAGGTATCTTAATTTATGATAGAGTGTTTAGATATAGATTTTTATATTCTTTTGGGTACTCTTTATTTTAGATATTGGAACAATAAAACAAGATGTGGGTTGGCTGAATAAATATAATTCCAAATATATTAATGTGCATGAATGATTTTTCATATTTGCCTACTTACTATGCAGAAAATAATATCTATCCAGTTATAGATTCTTATTATGCTAGACTCTGCAAATAGTTTTGCATTCATTATTTTTTAACCAGCAATCTTTATAGATACTATTGTTATTTCCATTTTTAGGAGATAACAGAATTGAAGTTTAAAACACTTTCATAATTTGCCAAAGATCATTTAGCGAAGGCAGGATGAAAGTCCAGGGTGTTTAACTCAAGATCTTTTCCATATCACGTTGTTAACTTATATGTCTAGTTATATACATATCGTGACAAATTTTTCCTACTTGATTGATCATGTATGGTTTTGTTTAGTATTATTTTTAAATGAGAACTTTTACTTAACTACAACTAAAAATAAATGACATTATTACTTACATTTATATGTGTGTGGGGAGAAAGACAGTTTTCATGCAAACTGCTTTGAGAATAATTTAAATTTGGTGCAATCGTGATGAAAACTTGCTAACTGTAATGTCTGCCAGAGCAGAGAATGGCAGTGCAAATAAAATGGTTTAGAGACACTCTTTGCTCATTACTCTTTCTTTTGCAAACTTTCATTCTCTGCTTACTCCTGAATAATTTCAATATTAGTAAAACAAATGTAAGATCCATATTTGAAAGAAGAAATGTTGTTAACTAAGAGCTGTGGGTAAGGTTCTACGCCTCTCTGTCTTTGTTCATAGGAGTACACACTTGTCATCTGTAAGTCCTATTAACTGTTTTTCCTAATGTTGTTCTCTATGTTGAGATCTGATGAAAAGTTGGAAAGGCAACAGAAGAATCAAAATCAAACTGATAAAAATGGGCAGTGGTGCTGGGGCAGGGGTGGGAGGAATTTAAATGCCAATTCTAGAATCACCTTTTTCCTAGATAATTAATCAGAGGTCAAGTGATAATCTCCAAAAAATATATGTGATTCGAGTTTCAAATGAAAACAAGTGCTATTTCAGTTCTTTTACTTGTCATCTTAGCATGTCTCTCTCCTAACATCTTACTAATTCTGAATTGAATTTGAGACAATGTCAACTCAGAAGGAAATTTTTTTAACCGAAACAGATAAAACTTGTGGTCAAGGAAGCTATTTCTTCTGTTTTTCTTTGAACCTCTACATTCGTGAATCTCCTATTGCTTTGGGAAAGAGTATTTTATTTTATTTTATTTCACTTGTAAAAAAAATGAGGCCACTGTCTTCTAAAAATAGTTTGATATGGTTCAAATAGTACTGGTTGATGTGACTGAAACTTTAAAAAATATATTTTATTGATTTCAGAGAGAAAGGGATAAAGTGATAGAAATATCAATAATGATAGAATCTTTGATTGAGAATTATTGATTGGCTACCTCCAGCATGCCCCCTACTATAGGCAACCCAGGCATGTGCCCTGACCTGGAATCAAACAGTGAACTCCTGGTTAATAGGTGGACACTCAACCACTGAGCCACGCTGGTCTGGCAACTAACTGTGACTTTTATGGTGATGCCTGTCATAATATTAATTACCATTTATTGAGATGTGCCAAAAAATTAGAATAGACTATTTATGGTCTTCTCAACCATCTGTGGGGTAGCTATTGTTATCCTCAGCTTACAGATGAGAAAACTAAAGGAAAGTTCTCAAGGACACCAGACTATGAATGTCAAAGGCAACTTTCAAATGGAGGTTTACCCTCAGTGCTCCTGTCCCTCACCCATCACTACCTCCTCATCTCCTTACCTAGAGCATAATGGATCTTTACCTCTCTTCACTGTGCTCATTCATTGTCTTTATGGAACACTCTTTGTCCTTTCTCCCTTGGTACCATGTCAGTAAGTGCCTTGCTTATGAGTAGTAGGCCAAAGACCTGTGTTTTTATTTTCAGAGCACATTTAATATTTAACAGTTTTCTAAATAAAACATTGCTAAATAATTTTGAGTGGATTCAGACTTGTATCCACTTACTCTTGGATTGGAGGTGGGAGAACAGGAAGCATGTGTAAACAGAAAGATGATTTACTTTGCTGTAGTTTATTTTCCTTGACATAGCTGAATCTAGTAAAAGAATCGTGCCTTCAGTGTTTATAGACCACTGATGAATTGCTACCAGAAGTCATCGACAGATTCGATTCAGTTGGGAGGTTGCCTTCTTCTGGCTGGGCCATCTGATGAGTTCTCTCCCCTGCTATTTCACAGTGCCTGCAATGATTAGTTCCCTGGGATTTCTACAGTTCAAAGGCTAACTTATAGTTACATCAGATAATATTATTTCTAGAACCAAGAATATCTATTCATGTGCTGTTCAACATGGCAGTCACTTGCCACAGGAGGTTAGTTAAATTAAATTCAAATAAGTTTAAATGAAAAAAACGTAAAAATTAATTTCTTTGTCATACCAACCATATCTCAAGTGCTTAATAGCCACATGGGGCTAGTGGCTAATGCAGTGGACAGAGAAGCTGTATAAAATGTCCATCATTGAAAAAATTTGTATTGGGCAGTTCTGCCACATAAACATGACAAATAAAGTTAAGAATAGTTAGTACACAGGACATTCTGTTCAGCATCACTTGAATTACAGAAAAAAATGGGTCATGCAGCATTGTGATTCCCTTTGTAATTATTTGCTTCCTAGATATCTAGTGGGAGGAAGCAGTTCCATCATAAGCACGCACAGTGATCGGCTCCCAGTAGCTCATAAACTATTTGCTCAATGTTGCATGAATGAGAATCAAGAAAATAAGATGAATAGAGTGACTATTTGGACAGTATAAATGAAGTAGCCATTTTCTTCCCAACCTGAATTATGTTAGCCTTCAAGATGGAATAGTTGATCAAAGAGGGTTTTAGTTGTCCAATCTCTGAGGCCTAAAACCCCCTGTCACTAGAAAATTAAAAAGGAAGCCAGAGCTTAATCACATGGTCAAATTTAGTTTGCTCTGATTTGGAGGGGGTGTCTGTCAAGTCAAGGTGGAACATGTTGCTTCTAGTTGAATGAGACTCTGAAAAGGAAAATAATCTTTTTATGCTAAGTATTTTAAATCTATTTCCCACTCTAGAGCTAAGTCAGGAATAAGATTGGAGAAATAATTGGGAAGTCATTTATAGAAGCTTTTGTTTTTTGGGTTATGAGAAAGCCACAATGAGAAAACCACTTGTCTTTGCAAAGTAATGTATTAGATTACAGCAAAATATAGTGGTTATATGTCTTTATCTTCATGTCTCACATGTTTAGTAGGCATATTCTATATAAATGAAGAGAATGAATTACAAGTGTGAGTACAGTAGAGAACATTTGTTGTGTGTGTGTGTGTGTGTGTGTGTGTGTGTGTGTGTGTGTGGTTGGTTTGCTCAGCTGGTGAGAGGAATGGAATCAGGATCCATTTTGGCACTGTGAAAGAGAGTTGGTCTTGAGATTTAGTTGGCATTCTTCTTGCCTGTAGTTTACCACATGTTTTATGGCGGGCCATCCTTCATATGGTCACTTGAAAAAAACAATCACTGAAGCTTGTGTGATTAAACTCACCATGTACGTGGTTTTCTGTAAGGCATTCCATGGTTGTCACAGCACACTTTCCTCCTTTCCCAGAGCTGCACCTGCTGACCCAGATCTATGGGCATGCCCTCAAGTTGTTTTTCCACCGAGAATGGAGGGTTTTATGCTTCTACTCGTATCCTCTCATCTGGTCCTCATTTTGTTTAGACAAGCATTTTTTGAGTTAGCAACTCCAGCTAGAGTTCAGAACAAGGACACCTGATTCCAACATGGATTATTAGAGTTGACTATCTTGCTTTAAATTTTATTTTTCCATTAAAGCCTATATTTAATATTATTTTGTGTAATTTTCAGGCATACATAGTGGTCAGCATAGTGGTTAAATAATCATATACTTTACAAAGTGTCCCTCCTCCCCTGATATTTCCAGTACCCACCTGGCACTGTGCATAGTTATTACAATATTATGAATAATATTCCCTATGATGTACAGTACATCCCTGTGACTACTCTTGGGAGATTGAGTGAAAAGGTGAAGGAATTAAGAGGTACAAGTTGGTAGTTGACTCCTATCCTGATTTCATTAACTAGATGCTCTCAACAACTGACACATGAAGGGAATCAGCAGCTCAAGGCACATGCTCAGGCTTTGGTGCTGTAACTTACATGGGAATGTGCCTTTGGAGGGTATCTTGAGATGAGAACATTGTGGTATTGTTTTAGTATGATCTCCAGCAATCTTGAAGTTAGATGTAGAGACGGGAAGGCATTTACTTCAGTTTTTCTTAAATTCTATTCCCCCAAATACAGCACTACTCAAGATAGAGAGATGAAAACTGAAGGAAATTAATCAATCAACACTCCTTTAGAAATAATTTATGATTGTAGCTTTTTTTTTTTTTTTTTTTTTTTATAAATATATTTTATTGATATTTTACACAGAGGAAGGGAGAGAGATAGAGAGCTAGAAACGTCGATGAGAGAGAAACATCGACCAGCTGCCTCTTGCACACCCCCTACTGGGGATGTGCCCGCAACCAATGTACATGCCCTTAACCGGAATCGAACCCGGGACCTTTCAGTCCGCAGACCGACGCTCTACCACTGAGCCAAACCGGTTTCGGCGATTGTAGCTTTTTACTTATCTAAATGTTTCTTCTTTATCTCTGAATACTTTATAGCTTTGTGGAGTTTTGGGGAAAAAGTAAATCTTTTTATAGTGTAACTAGAGGCCCAGTGCATGAAAACTCATGCACTGGAGGGGTGTCCCTAAGCCTGGCCTGCCCCCTCTCATGGTCCAGGAGCCCTCAGGTGTGGGAAGCGACCTGGCGATCAGGGAAAGTCGACGCCCCCATCACACCTATGCTGTTGCCACTGCCGGCAGTGCAAGCCTCAGATGGTCCTGGTTGCCTGAGCCTTGGACATCCCTGGGCAGCTGGGCAGCCACCATCCGAGGTTGCCTGTACCTCGGGCTGTCCCTGTGCGGCTTTGCAGCTGCCATCTGAGGCTTGCCTGTGTCTCAGGCTGGCCCTGGGCAGCTGGGGGCCTGAGGAAACAGAGAGACTCTGGAGGCAGGTGTGCGGAGTGGCCAGCTGAGGGACTGGGCACCACCATCTTGTGGCTGTGGGTACCTCCATCTTTGAGGGTGTGGCAGTCAACTAGCATATTCCCTCACTGGCTGTGGGCACCATCATCTTTGTGAGGGCAGGATGGTCAATTAGTATATTCCCTTTATTAGTTAGGATAACACTTTAATGTCACATTGATTAAAAAGTAATTGGCTACTCACATGACAGATATGTTAAAAAAGTGGTAAAGAGTCTCCTAGCTGGCGTGGCTTAATGGGTGAGTGGGGACCTATATGCCAGGAGGTCACAGTCCCCTATGGGTTTTCCCAGTTGGAAATGATTCTCTCTCATCATTGATGTTTCTCTCTCTCCCTCTCCCTTCCTCTCTGAAATCAATAAAAATATATTTAAAAAAGAAAAAAAAAAAGAATGGCAAAGTGTTTATCACACAATTTTGTTCTCTCTTTCCTTTCTAAACATTTTCCCTTGCTACAACAAATAAGGTTTCTTCTTGCAACCTTGCTCCATCTGCCAGTCCTATAAAAAAAAAAAGAGCCTGCAAACCAAATTAAGCTCCGTGGGAGTTGAGGAATAATAAAGAACTGGAACACGGCTGGTCCTGCCATCCCACACAGAGTAGAAAACACTCTGAGTTAGCATTGCTGGTAAATCATACATAATCAAGAGATAAATGTCCCCTGTGTTTTGATAGAAAGCAGGTATTAAGCGGTGAGTTGGAGGGAATACATCAAGCTGCTGAGCTATAAAAAAAAAAACCCTAAGAAATAACACTAGAATATTGAACCCAATTTAAGAAAGCCTTGGCTGCTTGCCTGACAAGGTGTGTCAGAGATGGGCAAGAGAACAGGTTCTCTCCGGAACTTCCCGGCAGCTCACAGAGCTTTCTCTTCCCAGGGAGCTGCGTTATTAAGAGATCCAAGTGTGTCCTGAGGATGTTAGCTGAGATTGACTCTGGCAAGCAGCCCCGGAAAAGGGAGCCAGCGAGCTCTCATTCAGAAGTGCCCTGAAAGTGTTTGTGACATGCTGGATGGTGTTGAACTCCATCACGGACATGTGGCACAGCCACTGTTTAAAGCTCCACAGTCACACGCAGATCGATGCCTCTCTGGAGAGGTAATTTACTTCTCCTGACAGGTGCGAAGGAGTCCTTGCCACACTGAGAATGCCACCAACAGCGCATTTTAAACCAGGGAGCCATTGCTGGACCCTCTTTAATTTAGTTTTCCAATTAGCTTCTCTAATATGAAAAATCTATCCATTTTTTTTTTATAGCAAAAAGGGTTCAACGCGATGAGAAAGGAATCCCGAGGGTGGCAGGTCTAAGGGACACACCAGCTGCTGTCAGAGAACATGTCTTTAGACCTCAGTCTTTTCGTACAGTCGAAGCTGCAAGTTGCTGAAGGCTCTGTCGGTAAAGCAAACCACTTCTCCAATGGCCAAAGGACTTGTCAGGTACTGTGGTAAGTTTGGTGTTCTTTCTAGGAGGGTAAAACTATTTTGGGGAAAAAACAAATTGAAATGAAAAAAAACAAAAACAAAACAAAAACAAAAAACAAAATAGGTTTGTCCCTTTGGTAAAATACTCGAGCTATGTCGATGACTGAGAGGTTTCCTCAGGACAGTTCTGAGCAATTTTCATAGGTACTACCGTAGTGGCTTGGTCCATGAAATACGTGCACATTAAAAGGAAATTAATTAGAGGAAATATTTTAATATTGCTATTTTCCCTTTCTCTATAATGGAAGTGTCAGAGATGAAAAATAATAGTAAAATGTATATGAACATCTTCTTCCTGTCAGAGTCTGGGGCATGCTGTGGGACCCAGAGTCAAGTCCCCACCCACCTCAGTATAGCTTCGAAATCATGCAAGACCCAGACCAGGCCGGCCTCAACTCTGTCAAGCCCCGCAGGGCGGGAGGCACACCCTCAGGTTCTCTGGCCTGGCCTCATGTTTCCCAGCCCCGGTGCCAGGGTGGAGGGTGCAGCCTCAGGTCCCCAGGCCCCGGTGTGAGGGTGTGAGGACATGAGGGTGTGATGACCATTTGCATATTAGCTCTTTATTATATAGGATGTTTGGGAATCTGTTCATGTTGAACCTCTTCTTTTAGTTTGGACAGTTGTCTGCAGACACAGGCATGTTAAAAATTGTACTACCTCTGGGTCTGATCTCCCATTGCTTCTAGACTAGCCATGTAAATGGACATTTTCCCCTCCCCCTCTCCCTGCTCTGAAAGAAGCTGCATTCCCCAACTCTGGGGCACGTGCATAATGTTCAGGTTTCAGATGAACTGGTTGTTGGGATGATCCTTCACCCTGAAGATCTTGCTACCCATTTGTTCCCATCTCCGGGTGATTGTACCATTCCCCCAGAGGACATTTGGCAATGTCCAGAAGTATTTTTGGTGTCCCGAGCTGAGGGATCATCCAGCAGGTAGCAGCCAGCCAAGAATGCTGCTACAGACCTTGAAATGCCCAGGATAGCTCCTATTCAGAAGTGACCTTAAAATGTTGGTGGCTTGCTGGAATATGTTCAACTCCATCACGGACATGGAGTTTAACATATTATCTGGCCCAAAATGTCAGTAGCGCTGAGGTTGAAAAACCTTTTGCTACACTGTATGATGACGGTAGACCTTTGGGTCAATGCCTCTGCCCAGGGGACCTATCCACATGAAACCAGCAGCACAAATGCAGCAGGGAGCTGACGCAGCGCCTCGGCCAGGGAGGTGAGCACTTGAAAACTCATCTTTCCTGTGAACACGGTCTCTCTGAACCTTGTCTTATGGCCTAACATTTCCACCGTGGGAACATATGCTCAAGAGAGCTGTACTCTCTCCCCGCAAACTGTGGATAATTGCACTAGTGGCTACCCAGAACACCTTTCTTTCCTTCAAGGATCATTTACTATGTACTTTCTATTACGCATTAGGTACAAATTACCGATTTCTTAATTGGTGTCAGTTCATGCTAGGTGCTTTACAGAGGTTAGTCTAGTTCACTCTTACAGTATGGACTGATGTCATTATGTGCGCCATTTGTGTATATGAGGGAACCGAGGCTTAAAAGCAGGTCACTCTTTGTAAATATTGAGCTAAGATATGAAGATTGCATCTAGTTTGACAGTGAAATATATATTCTTAAGCAGACTGCTAAATTAGTGAGTACCCAACTAGGTATGATGGAGAACAATAACTAAGACTCACATACCGGCTTGAAGATACTTTGCCATGCTTGAATTGTTAATATTTAGGCTTAACCACCATGAAGAAAGGGACTCAGGCTTTTATATAGTCATCTGAACTAAATGTCAGGAAAAGAGTTGTTGTGCAAGAATTCTAGAAAGTAAGTTTCTGTGTGCTTTTTTTCTCTCTCTTTCTTTCTGTATCGTCAGTACATGGAAGAGTAATTGGTGCACAGTAGATACTAGATTTACATTGTGTTGAATTAATGATCAGAATCAGATAAAGATTTCCATGGTGACATTATCTATCAAACCCATGTTGTTTCAAATGTCAGTTATTCCTTTCAGAATAGCTTAACTAAACAAAAATTCAATCCAAGCAGACATCCTCTAGCAGCTTATGGAACTTGGATATATTGAGGTGCAAGGCCATGTGAATAACTCAGGGTGGTTCTAGAAGGAAGGCTCTTGGAACTTCATTCTAGTCCTGGGCCCAACTAACAATGCTGTTTGAGTCTCAAGTTTAAGATTTGAAGAGCTTCCACTTGGCTTCTGCTGAGACAATAAGCTGTCTCCCCCAGGTCAGGTGATGACTCGGTCCAGTAAGTTACGGCCAGAGACACGTCAGTGCAAATGTGGGCAACCAGCAACCACTGTTTGTGGCACAGCAACAGACAGAGGAGGAATGTGTGGCCAGGATGGGCACCTCCTGTGATGCATGGGATGGCAATGTTGCTGCCATAAGAATTTGCCTCGTGGCCTCTCAGCCGGATATTGATACCGCCTGACTTAGCATATCCATGAGAAGATCAGCTTTTGTTAGCTTTCATTAGCTCTTGCAATTGTTTGTGTATTTGGAACTTAGTTTAGGGAGAATGGTGTCCAAAGAAAGCACGTTATAAAAGTGATTGGATTTTTATACTTGGTAATTGGCAAACACCTATTGTTGGCAGATGAAAGTTGGTTTTAACTGACATGCTGATTTTCTGAATGAGATGGGCAAACTAATGGTCTTACTTCTTTCAGTTTCGAAGTACAGAATGGATCATGTATTGAACAAGTTTTTATTTTCCATAAGCAAAAGCCCAATGTCTTAAGTAACTTGCAAATAAGATTCCTCAGTCTCTGGTGAAGTGTGTTTTTATTCATGTGCATTTAATGCTTATATTGAAGCTTTCCACAATAGATATATAAGGAATAATATTGTGTGATTTGAATTAAGAGGAGTGGTCACCTGCAGAAGAAATGACAGAGCCTGAGGTGTATTGTAGAGTAGGGGATCATGTTTTCTTCTCCCTCATTCAAAAACTGGATTTGAAATCATTGTCCTAGTTCATCAGGTCAAAAGGACATTACTTTCTGCTTTAACCAGTGGTGTAATTCCTGGCACCATTATGACGTGGTTGTCTGTGAGGTGTAGAAACTGCAGGTCTAATAGGAATACAGAGCTGATGGTTTCCAGCTGTGGTGACTGGATTGTAAGACTCTTTTGTGGGAGATGACTACATTGCTGGCTTAATAAAAAAAAGCCCGATCCCTAGCCGGTTTAGCTCAGTGGATAGAGCTGTTGGCCTGCCAACTGAAAGGTCCCGGGTTCAATTCCGGTCAAGGGCATATACCCTGGTTGCAGGCTTGAACCCTAGTAGGGGATGTGCAGGTGGCAGCTGATCAGTGATTCTCATCATTGATGTTTCTATCTCTCTCTACCTCTGCCTTTCTCTCTGAAATCAATAAAAATATATTTAAAAAAAAGCCCAAAGGGACCAATATGAACTCAGTAGGACCACATTCTAGCATGTAGAGCATATTTTCCAAACGAACACCTTTCTAATAAGTAGATGTGTTACTTTTCACAGCAGTGAGAAAATGTATCCTATATTGAGTATAGACATGTTCTGTCTCCTGACTCTTCCCTCCTACACTCCTGTCCTTCTCACTCATTACAAGATGCTATTAATGGCCAAACATCACTTATTAAAGTGCAAGGACCACGGATCACTATAGCATCTGAAGATTCCCATGGAAATTTGCTTAGTGTGGCATTCTTATACATACAAACTTAATGGTCATCCTATTTCTTACATCCTGGCTTTTAAGGCTCTAGAGGATTTGTTCTTTGGATGTTACTCTGAAGATATTTCTACATTATACTTTTCACTCACCCATTTCAAGTTCACTTGATTTTCATCAAACATCTCAAGTATATTCCCAGCTCAGATCTTTGATTTACCATTTACTGGGTCTGGTAAGCTCTTCCCCCACGTCAGCACAGGGCTTGGGCCTTTGTTCTATGCAGTTTCTGATTATATTTCCTCCCCTGACCACAAAATATAAAACGGCAGTCTTATCACATCTATTTCCTTCTTTTGGCTTGTGTTTTATACAGCTCTTACTTCCACCTGGTATAAAATCTATCTATATAAAACTCTAACATGCAAATCGACTGAACAGCAGAACGACCAGCTGAATGAGAGGTTGCTATGATGTGCTCTGACCACCTGTAGAACAAAAGCTAGGCAGAATTTGAAGTGCACATGGCTTATCTTTAAAAGATCCTCCCTATATTGAGGTTTGTTCCATATATCAGATGTTCCATTTCTGGTGCTGCTTTCTCAAAATTTATAGCATTTTTATTGTTTTTATCCTTACCTCTTTTGACACTATTCTGTTGTGTCAAACCCAATTCTTCTGGAATTTGGAGAATTTATGATAACACATTACAATTAATAATTTTCAAATAGTTTAGAAAATTATTAATTTATTAGAGGACTGGTGCACAAAATTTGTGCATGGGAGGTGGGAAGGTCCTTCAGCCTGGCCTGCACCCTCTCACAATCTGGGACTCCTTGGGAGATGTCTGACTGCCAGGGATAGGGCCTAAACCAGCAGTTGGACATCTCTCTTGCAATCTGGGACCACTGGCTCCTAACTGCTCACCTTCCTGCCTGCCTGCCTGGTCGCCCATAACCACTCATCTGCTTGCCTGGTCACCCCTAACCACTCAACTGCCTTCCTGATCATCCCTAACCACTTGCCTGCCTTCCTGGTTGCCCCTAACCAATTATCTGCCTGCCTAATTTCCCCCAAGTGCTTGCCTACCTGCCTGATTACCCCTAACCGCTTCTGCCTTGGCCCTGCCACAGCGACTTTGTCTGGAAGGATGTTCAGAAGGTCATTCAGCTATCCAGTCTAATTAGCTTTCATTATACTTTTATTATTATAGACCAGTGTTTCCCAAAGTGTGGTATGGGAAGAGTTTGGTGGGGATATGCACTGCACTGTGCTTAGCTGCGCCTAATTCTACGTTCTCATGGGTCAAGTCAAGACAGTTTTGTGAGGTGTGAGATGGTCCGGTGTGCAAATAAATGTTATTTATAATATAACTTTTATTTATATTTTATTATGAATAATTTTATTTTTCATTTATTATTATTTTGTATATGTACCAAAAAATAAAAAATAAATATATTTAGATTGTTATTAAAATACATCTTTTTTTTTTGACGAGGGGTACAAAATGTTTTGTAACATTTTGTATGTTATGAAAATTTTAAAAGGGGTACACATATGTCAAAAATTTAGGAAACACTGCTCTAGACAATTATTAAATTATTCAGATGATTAATAATTACTTTGATAAATTAATATTTTGCTACGGGGCACTGTACTAATGAGAGGGGGGCTGAGGCCTGCCATCTAATTATCATGAGTTCTCCCAGGATTTGGATGGAGGATGTCTATTTGGTATTCCTGTTACTCAAACTTATTTATTGAATACTTGATAGTGACCCATGTGGTACTAGCAATTCAGATCTTGTTAAGAATGTAATCATACACTTACCTATCTGGAGGAGAATTTAGCAGGGCCATATGAAGCATGTGGGAAAATACCATACAATGGAGCAAACAATGGCTCTAATGCTCCTAAATGGAAAAAGATGGTTCACCATCTTCCCATGCATTCTTTCTCCAGGAGACAATTCGTTTTGTTATCTATAGCATGGAATCAAGCTTAGAGAAGAGGATAGTTTTTATTATGATATGTCAATATTTTAAAAAACAATTGAACAATGGCAGTGATAATTTCTATAGAGCTTTAACATGCATCAGCCTTTACCTCTGTTCTATCTTAGGTTGCAGAGATCTTAGCTGGAGACCAACGATATTCATTGTTGATGTCCAGATAGAGTTCATGAATGTGAAGAGAGGCCACCAGAAGCTAACTTGCATAAGGGGCTGAGGCAATACCTAGGGCCACATTGCTCTGTTAATGAAGTCGCTCATAATTGCCACTAATGGTTGTCAGCCAATGGCTACGTTTGAGCCCAACAAGAGGCAGTTCTGCATCCTTGTTGCAGATCTCTTCAGAATAAGGACTTGGATACTGATTTTATTTCTGCATTGCCTCCCAACCAAAGAAAGAGAGTATCTTTCTGGCACATATGGCAACAATTTTGTGAAGAAATAAAAACTAGGTAACATAATGATCAAAATAAAGGTAGGTAATTTCAATTTTAAAGTCACAGATAAATTCGTGATTGTTAAATGCTAAAATGATTTTTATAAATAACATAATCAACATGGGTTTAAATGTGTTTTATGTCATTTTAAGAGTAGAAAACAAGTATGGATTTTAAGTACACCAGTTTCCATTATTTTATCTTTTCTTATTATTTTTCTTCCCTCCACCTTCTTCTTTTATTATCTGCCTTCAGGCTTTTCATTGATCTGACAGGGACCTCCTTCCTCCTTTGGAGGCAGGAAGAGTGGGATTTCTCATATCAAGTCTAAAGAACATTGTGTCTTTTCCATTTTCTTAAAGGATAGAGAAGGTGACTTGCTTCCTCGTGTCTAATTTAAGATGCTCACTTGAAAAGAAGTTTTAAAGCAGCAATTTCTATTTCTTACACTGAGTTTCAAAGGTTGGTTTTATACCTATTTTTGTTAGTTTGTAAAGGGAGGTACGTCTCTGAACAGATTGGAAATTAGAGATTCTGTAGGCTTTAAAAAAGAAAAACTCTCTCATTTTTTGCTGGAGGAGTTAGCAACCAATTTTAAAACTTAAAATGAGCCTCATATTTCTGTTCCTTCGGGGCTTATTTTGCATCTTCTGATGACCGATATGTGCAGTCTTAAAGCAAGCCCCGTGTTTTTCTCAGCTTTACTGTGTCTTCCTCACACAGCTGTCAGCGGTGCAGTGTGTGGGCTTATCTGTGGGCAGAAGAGCTCTCTGGGTGGGCACTGTCTGTGCCCTCAAATGCAGATGGCACTCAGGGGATGGAGCAGCCACTTGCTTTTTCTCTGTCCTCCCACTCTACACTCTAATAAAAATTCCTCCCCGGCGTCTGCAGCATTGTGGGGAGGTTGATTAGCCTACGGTTTCCATTTTCTATGTTTACAAAGACAATAAGAGTTTATAGGGAAGCAATGCAAATGGATAATTTAGTGCCACCATTGGCACAGGAAAAGGAGGCTGATGATGGAGACCAGTGTTTCCCAAACTTCTCTCATGATGAGAATCACCCGGTGGAGTTGTTCAAATACAGACTCCCGAATCCCAACTAGGAAGTGCTAAACTAGAATTTTTGGGCACACGTAGGTAAAATTGTATACTAGTTAAGTATCTGTAGTTTAACAACTCCACCAGGTGATTCTCATCATGAGAGAAGTTTGGGAAACACTGATGTAGACAAACCTGGAGTGAAATAAAGCTTGAAAAATAATTTGTAAAGAAATACGAAATTACTTCCAAAAGTCCTTTCCAGGATCAAATTTACAACCTGGGTGAGTCATAATGCAGAATGTACTTGCTAGTTGTGGTCAAATGAATTATAAGCATTGAGGCGTTACGTACTTCTGAAGCCAAAGTTATTTAGGTTACATTAACTCTATATGTGCACTCACCTCTCTTCAGGTACCGAGACACGCAAAGCATGTCAGTTTACAATAAGTATCTAGTGTGAGTAGCTATTCTTAAGTAATTCCTATTTTCAGAAAATGCCACATCTATTAAAAGAGAGCAGTGGCTCCACATCTATATAACTTCTCCATCAATATCAATAGGACAATTTTACTTTGAGCGAGAGATATGGAGCAATGAATATAGCAGGAAGGCCAAGAAATGGGAAATTTGAAATGGCTATGGGAAAGCATCAATTTCAAAAAGAAATCAGACTTTCGAAATGGAATATGCTTGTTCTCTCCAGTGGTTCACATTCATTTGAAAGTTTCGGCTGTTGTTCTGTGTTCCTGAAAGATAAGCCAGACTGCATTGATTTATATACGTGTTGGCATCAGTTCAGGCCCTCCAGTAAATGGACACCACGATGGAATTAAGAAATGCAAGAGATTTATTGAGGGAAGGACCTGGGAGAGACACAGGGGAAGGGAGGGTTAGGCAAGGAGTGGCTTTAGGCTGGACTGCATGCCTCATACCTGTGAAAGGAGTGGGGGGAAGAAGAATGATTTGGTTGGAAGCACGCAGTGCCTCTCCAAGAATGTGTTGGTGAGGCACCCGGGCTGCCCCAAACCAAAGTTGTCCATAAGAGGAGTCCCAGTTGGGCAGAAATGGCCGATCTCTGCTTCCTGCTTCGTGAGCAGGTGTTGGAGGGGGTGGGGTTGGGTGCAGCCAGGGAGGGTGTGAGGACGAAGTGGATCTCAGCGATGGGGAACCCAGCACTGGCAGCTCACTGAGCTCTTTGTGGCAGGCTCTCTCTTTAAAGGCCACCTGAGCGGCATACCTCTGGGGGTAGCATACCATTCTGACATGTTTGACTACTACTTCACTACATAGAAATGTTATGTCCTTTCCCATCCATTTCTGCTAGTCTTAGCCATTAGGTTGTTGTATGGAGGCCTAAGAGTTTTAGTATATATATGTCATTAAACCTCATCCATTTATTGCTCTGTAATTGGCTTCTGTACCCAATCACTCTGCTCATTTGGGCTGTCTGTTTCCATGGGATGTGTGACATAAAAAAAAAAAAGAGCTGAGTGTCATGACTGATCTCTGTCCCACAGCTGAGGTGGTACAAAATATGTCCTATTTCTGACACCGTTTTTTGCTTCTATTTTTCTTAAATGTCTTCCTCAAGGTGTGCCCCTGACTGTTTAAGAGTAAATTCATCCTTGTCTCTGAGATTAAGGACACTTGTTGGGAAAGCCACCCCCCAGCCCCACCCCACCCCTTATTTGGGAGCCCAGAGAGGTGGGGAAAGGGAGGGGATGGCGGCTCTGGGTGAGAAAGGATTCATGACCTTTCTGCACATAAGCCTGCCTCTCCTCCTGAGGGTGGTCACAGCAACATTCCCAGCCTCATGCAGTCCCACCCGGAGGCAGCCTCTGAGACCTCAGGCTGGGCTGTGAACCCCAGCACCCATAGTACACACAACCAAAGTGTGTCTGAGACACACTCTTCAGCCTGCAGACACCTACAGCATGCCACCTGCCTCTAAGACATGGTGAATCATAAACCTGGTCAGCAAGGCAGCTATAGGATGCCCATGTGACTCTATGATTAGTACTGTCTCCAAAACCTGAGCAAACCAATATGGAGGAAGCGTTCTTTTTATACCCTTTGGATTCTTTGTCTCCCAAATAAGGATCAGACTTCTGGACCTTTCTCTGGCTTTGCAAAAAAGCCCCTGTGTTGGGATGGGGGCCGTGAGACCACACCTAAAGGTCTGGTCTGGGACCAGAGCTGATAACCCCCTCTGGGGGGTTGTGTATTGTTCATGGTTTATGGCCTCTGTAAAATGGGAGTAGTACTTAGGTAAACAGGTCTTGCAAGACCAGATAATTAAGGAAGGAGCAGTGACTACCAGGGGTGGGCAAACTTTTTGACTCAAGGGCCAAAATGGGTTCTTAAACTGGACTGGAAGGCCGGAACAAAAGCATCGATGGAGTATTTGTGTGAACTAATATAAATTCAAAGTAAACATCATTACATAAAAGGGTACAGTTTTTTTTTTTTTTTAATTCAATAGTTTTACTCACCGGATTCGGCCCTTGGGCCTTAGTTTGTCCAGCCCTGGTAGGCTGACAGGAATGTTCATTAGGGATGCTAATTAACTAGGTACACAGTCAGGCTGCTGATCACCCTCCCCTCCCCCCCAAATGTCTTATTTTCCTCATCACAGGCATCAGGAAGGCAGCTTTTAACACCACAAAGGCACCTTTCAAGATCAAAAAAAGAAGATGCATAATATAGGTGGTTGGAAGAAAAAAATTTCTATGGCATTTTTGCACAAGTCTTTCACCCTGATATATTTCCTTTCTAATTTAGTCTTTTGTTCACGTTAGCCAGGCCTCCCATCCTTTTATCCCTGGATCAAATGTGGATATATGCACTTATTTTGTAGATCCTCTGTTAAAAGTTCCCTCCAAACAACTTGGCCACCCCCTTCCACAGAGGTAAGGATGCTTTCCCCAATGAGACACACTTGAGTTGAAATAAATTACTGTGAACCGTGAGGGGATTAAGTGCTCTTATAATTAGTACTGCAAAGAGCACAGCTCCTAAAAAGTACCTTTGAGACTCAATTCCAAAAAGCCATGGGTAATTCATTTTTTTTAGGGCTGCAGAATCAGAAAACCAGTTGCTGCCACGACTAGTTTTTATCCATATCATTCCTAAATTAAGCTACCACTAGGCCTATAGGAGGGGAGAATGATACCCTGCTGTTCCCTTCTCTGCATGAGTGAGATGGCTGTCAAAGATCTGTGTCAGGTTAGTGCCCGGGGGCAAATGTTTACTGTTGTAACCATTCTGTCAAAAGCAAGCGTGGGTCCTGACAGCACATTCACTGTCAAATTGCTGGTGAACATCTGCTCAGCACAGGCTGATTCGGACACTTGGCTGATAGGAAGAAACCCGATTCGGTGCTGTTTCCATAAGGAGCAGCACTTGAGAGACCCTCTTCTGGTTATGACCTCAGGGTGCCATTTACCATGCTTCTTCATTGCCCATCTGGCCTGAAAAATACACCATTGCTGTTATAACGCAGGGAAGGCTTTGCCGTGGAAACGTTTTTGTATTCCTGGCGCTCAGTGGCACTAATAACAGAAGTAACACCATTGAGTTAATTGCTCAAAAGGTCAACCTCCTTTTTTTTTTTTTTTAATTCAAAGTTGCATTTCCTAATGGAGTCAATGAAATAATAATACTGAAGGAATTAAGCCAATTCTTTCCAACAGCACCAAGAAAAGTTGGTCTTCATCTTACTTCCTTACCAAATGCCTAAATTGAGGCCACGGTTTGCTGTATTTAGTTCGAGAGTCTCCTTTTGGCACGTTGGTGGAATAGTGCATATTTAAAGACTAGTATTTGGAACTCTGCAAACCGCATAAGTGTTTTTGCTGGAGAAGTTATTTCTGTTACTTGCTTTACTTACACGTTGACAATAACACATCATGAAGTTTATGCCCTATATAAATGGCTTTAATTAGGTTGGGTTTATGTAACTTCTTCTTGTTTGTTTAGGCTAAATGCGTGCACGGATTTTTTTTCCCTAAAAACCTGAGAAGTTCATTAAATGTCACAGTAAATAAATGGAAATCATTTACTACTTATGTCTAGAATAGCATTGTCCTTGCATGACAATATTGCATTTTGGTAAATTAAGTGGGAAGAATAGGCCAGTATTCTTGTCAAAGCCATCCCAGATGGTTAAGTGTAATTCTTAGACTCCCAGTTTACCAACAGAAGAATTCTTCCTCTCCTCTCCTCTGGCCTACAGAAACAAATGTGGCCCAGAGGCCTGATAAATATGTGGGAATCATTCTATATGCTTGCAGGAACATTTGTCATGGCCACGTCTAATTTAACACACACACACACACACACACACACACACACACACACACAAAAAAAAAAAAAAAAACACAAAAAACAAAAAAACAAACAAAAAATAAAACCAAACAAACAAATGTTTTCAGCTGCTTCTATCTAGCTGATACATTTAATGACAATATCAGAAAGAATCTTGAGGAATTTTGAAATTTCAGAAGAGCTAATATATGATGAAAATCCCAGTAGAGAATAAAAATGCTAGCATAATACCTGTAACACACGTTTGTTTGCCAAGTACTATGCAGTCAAATTTGATTTTGTCAAATAAAATATAACAAAAGGTCGAGAAAGTTCAGAACGCTTATCATTGGCTATTTCAATTACATTATTATTATTTGGCTACTTGATAAGACAGTGGCAACCTAGTTTTAAGCCCCTCTGGATATAGTTATTTTAGTACCTCTGTGTCTTTCTGTTTAATACTTCCATATTACCTCTCAATCATCCACAGTGCATTGGATATGAATAGAAGTAAAAAAAAAAATGTCCCACCTGCTTTCCTTGTTATATGTCTCAGGGTGGTGATAGTGTTGTTGGGGTGAAAAACCAGATCTCCTAAAACCCTGTGTTGCCATGTAGTTACCTAAATCTTGGTTTGTAAGGGTACAATTTAATTTATTTTGGAAAATATTTTAGAATATTCAGAAAGTGACCTGGTGTGTATAAGGAAACTTCTATTATTGAGTAAATAACATGATGAGTAAAGTGTTGGGGAAAAGAGAATGAGATAGAAAATACTTAATTTCTTAGGGTAACCCCACTCTGCCATGACCTTCCTGTTCTTATGCATGCTTATATGTACATAGTTATTAAAATATTATCTATAATGTTGTGTTCTAGTTCACAAGAACTGTTCTGCGTAAGCCTCATGATAAGGTTGAGTTAATACCCTGTGGGGAGTCTTTGCTGAAACCCTGAATAATCCCCCATTCTCTCACTCCATGACCCTTCCTGATTTGTATTTTTTCCTCAGCATTTATAATCATCTTACCTTATAGTATATACCAATTTCTTTTAAAAAATATGTTTTATTGATTTTTTACAGAGAGGAAGGGAGAGGGATAGTTAGAAACATCAATGAGAGAGAAACATTGATCAGCTGCCTCCTGCACACCCCCTATTGGGGATGTGCCCACAACCAAGGTTCATGCCCTTGACTGGAATCAAACCTGGGACCCTTCAGTCCACAGCTCAACACTCTATCTACTGAGCTAAACCAGTTAGGGCTAAACCAATTTCTTCAGTAGCTAGCTCCACTAACACATAAGTTAAATGTAGGAAGGCATAGAGGAATGGTTAGCACATACTGAGGACTCAAACGAACATTTGTTGAATAAATTGATTAATAAATGCCCCAAACTCTGTTTGAATGGATACCATTTGTTTGCTATTATAGTTAATGCACTAATAAACATTTTATTGCATAGGTTTGGCTTCTTTAAAAGTTTTCCTTGCCAAAACCGGTGTGGCTCAGTGGTAGAGCTTCGGCCAGCGGACTGAAAGGTCCCTGGTTCGATTCCGGTCAAGGGCACGTACCTTGGTTGTGGGCACATCCCCGGTGGGGGCTGTGCAAGAGGCAGCTGGTAGATGTTTCTCTCTCATCGACATTTCTAGCTCTCTATCTCTCTCCCTTCCTCTCTGTAAAATATCAATTAAAATATATTAAAAAAAGTTTTCCTTATGATTATACTGATAAAGAAAATTTATTAAAAATATGGATAATTTTTATTTTATCACTCTTTTTATTCAATCATTTCTTCATTGATTTACCAAATATTTAAGCATCTGTGCTGGCCATTCTTTTAAGTCTAGTGACAAAGTTGTGAAAAAGGTAGATGAAGTTTTTTACTCTATGGAAGATTTATTCTAGTCAGGGAGATAGGAAAGAAATAAACTGAACTATTAGATAGTGATAGGACTATGGAGAAAATTGAAAAAGAAGAGGAAAAAAAGGTATGCTATTTAAGGCTGGGATGTCAGAGAAAGCCTTTCTGAGAAGGCCAGTTTTAAGGGGATTCTTGAATGAAGTAGGAGGTTGAGCCATATGAATAGATGATGTAGAGAGAAAAGCAAGTACAAAAATCCTCTGCAGTCGTGTCTTATATTGCCATATTATGCCAAAGGAGTCGGGTCTCATTCATTTTGTTTGCTCTTAGCTAAGTGCTTTTTTTGGGAGAACTAATTTACTAAGTGTAATTTCTACTTTAGGTTAGCTTTGATGTCTTTGATCACAAATGAGGATAAACCTCTGTTCCCTGTATTTGTCCACTACTTGCATTTCTTCTTCAACGAACTCTTTGTCGCTGTCCTTTGGGAATTTACCATTGGCATCTTGTTGCTTTTGTTATAAATTTGAATGTGATCTCTGTATACTGGAGACGCAAATACTTCTCTGTGTATTATCATTGAAGTTGTGGTTTTGCTACTTTTATTGCATAGCTGTCCTCTGTGGCTTTATATGCATTTTAGTGGAATAAAATGATTTAAGACACATCTGTGATAGATTGATTGCATTAGAAGACCTAATTTCTCCCCTCCTACATGTATCCACATCCTTTGCCATATAATGTTTCCTTCTCTTCTGCATTGACTATGGGCCAGCCACATGACCTACTTTGGACAGTGGCATGTGGTAAATGGGGCAACAACAGAGACTTGAAACAATAGGAAAAGAATTTAGGCAATTGCTGTCTCTCTCTCTTGCTCTCTGCAGTTGCCATGGGTCTCTGCCAGGGTTGCACTGCAGGATGGTAGACACTTCCTTGCCCAGGCCATCCTAGATTAGCATAGCCAGCTGACGCTCAGGTAGGTAAACAAACCGAATCAAGAGCCACCTACATGAACCCGCAGATATGAACACAGACACAGGCAGGACTCAGACCTGAGTAGTTGAGTGCCCACATACTTGTGAGTTAAGTAAAGACTCATAGTATACAACAAGGAGGTTTTATAGGTGTTTTCTATGCAGCATGATTGTGGAATAGTTAATTGATAGAGTGCCCATCCTTAGACTACCACTCTGGTTGTGTTATTTGTGCCCTGTGGTTTTTAAAAAATATATATTTTATTGATATTTTACAGAGAGGAAGGGAGAGAGATAGAGACCTAGAAACGTCGATGAGAGAGAAACATCGACCAGCTGCCTCTTGCACACCCCCTACTGGGGATGTGCCAGCAACCAATGTACATGCCCTCAGCCGGAATCGAACCCAGGACCTTTCAGTCTGCAGACTGATGCTCTACCACTTAGCCAAACTGGTTTTGGCCTGTGCTCTGCGTTGTTGACTGATTTTAGTGGAATTCAATTTTCTAAAAATGTTAAACTCAAATACCAATGTTGGTCAAATAGTAAGATCCCATTGTACCACCATGCCCTAACACCCACTGGATGGGTAAATTTGTATTGTTTAAAAAGATAACAATCAGAAAAACAACCCATAATGGAATTACTTAGTGAGGATCAAAGAATTCTTTGTGTAATAAATCAGACAAAGTAAATGAAAGAGGGGACTTCTGGTTGATGAAGAAGAATATAGGAATTTCCAAGAAGGGACAATGAACACACTTCTTGTTCTGATACTGTTCCCTCTCTGTGGAGAACAAAGATGTAACAATGTTTCATCAAATGACTCTTGTCTGTTTCTCTGAGAGCACTAAGGTCATGCCCTTTATCCCGGGGACATCAACTCACAGTGCTCAGTTATTGTCTAGTAAATTGCATCATTGCCAGAAGAACTTATTCCCAGTTGTCTATTGTTTCTACATCAGACCTGTAATGGCCCTTGGTCTTAAGAAGATCGTAGTATTCAGTTCCAATGTAAAGCAAATGGACCAGAGAAAGCTATACCGAGCTTTCTATGCGGACCACTGCACTACAACTGATGGGAGTGCTTTACTCTGCTCAGCCTCATGGCCTACAAAGAAAAATAACTTGACCTGAACTTGCCGAGGTCACCCATTATTATTTAATTCACCAGCTTTATTTATTTATTTTTTAATATATTTTATTAATATTTTACAGATAGGAAGGGAGAGAGATAGAGAGCCAGAAACGTCGATGAGAGAGAAACATCGACCGGCTGCCTCTTGCACACCCCCCACAGGGGATGTGCCTGCAACCAATGCACATGCCCTTGACCGGAATCGAACCCGGACCCTTCAGTCCACAGACTGACGCTCTACCACTGAGCCAAACCGGTTTCGGCTAATCCACCAGCTTAAAAAACAACAACATTTTTATCTTTGTGCATCTACTATATTTTACTTATTATGTATTTATTTATTTTAATAAATATATTTTATTGATTTTTTACAGAGAGGAAGAGAGAGAGGGAGAGAGCTAGAAACATCGATCAGCTGCCTCCTGCACACTCCCCACTGGGGATGTGCCCGCAACCAAGGTACATGCCCTTGACCAGAATCGAACCTGGGACTTTCAGACCATAGGCCGATACTCTATCCATTGAGACAAACCGATTTTGGCACATCTACTACATTTTAAAACCGATAAAGTTATAATCCAGCCACAACGCTGATAAAAGTTTAAATATTTCACTTGGTGCCAGGTTTTCTAAAGATTTTTGTTTTTGTTTTTACAATCTATAGCTTCAAAGCATGATTAAAGTTAGATTATGAGGTTATTCATAATGAAGACCTGAACATATTTTAAGAGGAAATAATTGTATTCAACAAAATCTAAAATTTCTATGTAGAGAAGAGAGCTAATCAATAAATAATTTAATGCTGCTGATGCCTTGATTATAAATGTAAGTAAAATTACTCCTGAATTTGTAATTTAGTATTTTTAGAGTTTCATGAAAAGTAAGTTTAATGAAGGTCATTTGATTTAACAAAATATTGTTTAGAAATCACATAAAGAAAATCTAAAATCCACAAGTAGATACTCAATGAACATAGCTTTGGCTGCACCTCTGATAATACTGGCATTTATGTTTTCTAAAAATATGCTGTAAGGTATTATATATATATGCCTAGAATTACATAAAATTCAAAAGGATTTTACATTGATTAGACACATTTGAGTAATCTGATGAATATTACATTAGATTGATTTGAAAATGGATTTATGACAGGATCTGATAACATTTATTCATTTAACAGACATCAAGTAAGTAAAAAAAAAATTGAAGCCTTATTCAAATTTTTTTTTAAATCTTCTCCACCCTGTCCCATCAGAAAATGTTGTTGACCCCAGCACCAAAATGTGTCTAAAATCTGCCTTCTCTATCACCATATTTTCCTCATCTGCATTTCAGAGGCTGAAGCGAGTGTTAGCTTTTCTGGATGAAGAAGTGGCTTGTTCTGTAGGAAAGCCTCACGCTTGCGTCTCTGCTGCCTTTCTTAGTAGGGTGAGGAGGCAGCTAGTTTTCATAGTGATACAAGGGGTGTTTTGTTAAAACCAGAAAGATCAATTTTAACCAATACCTAAATGGGAAGGCCTGTAAACACTCCAGTCAAAATGAGGTCTATAGAAATGCTGTATGTCAGGGTACCTGTGAAACAGCAACAATGTTTTATTGTGCATTTAACAATTTGTTAGAAGGATAGGCCTATGTTTAATGTTCTTGCAAAAAATATGATAAAATAATAAAATAAAATAAAATAAAATAAAATAAAATAAAATAAAATGAAGACATGATATATGGAAGCCGGGATGCGAACATATGATGACCACAGAGTAAGGTTCCTTTGGCCTTCACCATCTCCATTACAACAGGTCATCTGGGAACCCTCAAGTCTGCTGCTATAGAATAACTGAGAGGCACAGGGCATGACTGGCCAGTCTGAGTCACAGAACACCTCCCTTCACAACACGATGACAAACATCAGTGACTGGCCAGGATGGCTAAGGTTCCTCAGTGTCACTGCAAATGCTTTCTTTGAGTCCCCTGCATCAGTTCACATGACACAAATCCTGTGTCTTTCTTTTGCTCAAATGAAGAAAAGAGATAGTGCTAGGGGAAAAACGGCAGCACCTTTATCACAGCTGATGGAACATGTCCATTGTCACCTTGAGAAAGAGACAATCCATCAGAAATTATTGGTTTGTTTGCTGAGGCAAAGTTTTCTCTCTGAGGGCCATCTATTGCAATAGAGAGACAAAAAGGCAATCTGAGCAACACTATCCCAATGGTATCGCTTCAATGTCTCATACATTTCACTGCACAGCTCTCTGAGTGATCTTGCACCCCTTATGAGTGGAACCAAGCTTGGTGTTGATTTGAAGGCACCCAAAATCCCATCTAATAAAGACAGAATATGCAAATTGACCATCACACCATCACAAAGATGGCGGCACTCAGCCCAACCTGAGATTACTGTGGCAAGTGGACCGAAAAGGTTTCCAGCAAGTCTGAGAAGCAAGCTTTGGTGGGATCGAGGGGGAGCTGGCGGGCTCAGGGCCGCTGCCGCCTGGGGAGGTCCTCGGAGTTCGGTTCTGAAACTGCAGGGACCCACTTCAGCACGGGCTGGGAAGGAAGTGCCGCTGCTGCCTGCCCAGCACCAGGTCCCTGGTTAAGGAAGCAGGTCCAAGTTGCAGCCACGGGGCCTAGGGGAGCTGTCTTACCCTGGACCGCCATGGCTGAGCTCTGGCACGGGCAGCAAGCGCCTCTGGGATCACTGTCTGCCCAGGGGGCACCTGCAGACACCGGTGGAGCAGGCGAGGGTTGAACATTTTAATGAAAATGGGACACCTGTGCCCTATGCCATCATACCTTGGTCCCAGTGAGGAGAGGGGAGCGAGATTGAGGGCACAGCCAAGGGACCCTGTTAGGATGCACTGGGACTGAGGAGGGGCTGGGAGCAGAGGGCCCCGGTTGAAGGGCTGACAACAGGATGGATCCAAGGTGCCTTTAGTCGCTGTCACCTGCCCAGCACTGGGCCAAGGGCCCTCACTCCTGAGCTCAGCCATAGGAGGCGCTGGCCCCGGGATGTTTTTCCTGTTATCTGGCTGGAAGTACAGGAGGCAAAGACTTAGAGTCAGGATTGTAATTTAATTTCTCTAAACTCAGAGAGGTTTTCTTTCCAAATACATCAGGGGCCAGGAAACGTTCAAAGAACTGGAGAACCATTCCCAAATCAGGAAGGGAAGTCACAGGGTGTATAGTATTGCTACAAATAGAGTATTTTCTACTATTTACAACATATACAGTGCAATGTATTAGATGCCTTCCTATTGCATGAAGTACGTATTCTCATAGAGTAATACTGGTAGATATGTTATAGTTAGGGCAGTATGTCATATCCTACCTATACTAATAAAAGGGTAATATGCTAATTAGACCGGAGACCTTCTGGGAGACCTTCCAGATGTCCTTCCGGGCAAAGCCATGGTGGTGGGGCCAAGGCAGAGGCGGTTAGGGTTGATTAAGCCAGGAGTGGAGGGCAGTTGGAGGTGATCACACTGGCAAGGAGGGGGGGCAAATTGGGGGTGAGCAGGCCAGCAGGCAGGGTGGTTAGGGACAATCAAGCAGGCAGGTAGGTGAGTCGTTAGGAGCCAGAGTTCCCGGATTATGAGAGGGATGTCTGACTGCCGGTTTATTATAATAGGAATAAGTGCTTTACTCAGAGAGGAGTTTACTAGTTTACTTACTTTAAGACAGTATTGTGACTGAAGTTGACTTTTATTGCAAAATTTAGAACTTAAGCTTTTGCTTTATGCTAAATGAAGGAGTGCAAATCTTGAATGCCAAATAAGTATCATGTATGCCAACATTTCCTGACTCAACATACCATTATCCATGATAAACACCATTGATCGATCTTGGCACAGTTTCCCATTGAACCCATGTTTTAGATGGCATCTCAACAGATCATTGCCTGCCTGCATCTTTTTAAAAATATATATTTTATTGATTTTTTAAAATTTTTTTACAGAGAGGAAGGGAGAAAGATAGAGAGCTAGAAATATCAATGAGAGAGAAACATCGATAAGCTGCCTCCTGCACACCCCCCACTGGGGATGTGCCCACAACTAAGGTACATGTCCTTGACCAGAATCGAAACTTGGACCTTTCAGTTCGCAGGCCAACGCTCTATCCACTCAGCCAAACTGGTTTCAACAATGGCTGGCATCTTTCAGCCACTTTTTCTTTTCTCAGTAAGTGGAAAATGAGGCCAGTTCACAATATATACATAAAATATACGTAAACCAGTGTTTTTAAAATGTAGAGACTTGTTTATTGCAAGATTACTCAGACTTCAGTACTTTGATACTTAACATGCTCTTCTAAAAGAAGCTAAAATAGCTAGCATCCCTGAGCTCACTTGATCCCACAGTTCTTTCTTTCTTTCTTTCTTTTTTAAAAATATATTTTATTCATTTTTTACAGAGAGGAAGAGAGAGGGATAGAGAGTTACAAACATCGATGAGAGAGAATCATCGATCAGCTGCCTCTTGCACACCTCCTACTGGGGATGTGCCAGCAACCAAGGTACATGCCCTTGATTGGAATCGAACCTGGGACCTTTCAGTCGGAAGGCCAATGCTCTATTCGCTAAGCCAAACCAGTTTTGGCCCACAACTCTTTCTTAAACAATGTTATAGAATCAATGGTAAGATTCAATAGCATTGTTTCCCAAGCTGTGTTACTAGGACTCTTGCCTCATGAGTCCTGGTAACACAGCTTGGGAATCAATGCTATAGAATCTTACCATTGACAGATTTTTGCACTTCTGGTGTTTATAGGTGACCCAGTGAGCATTTTTTGCAATCATTTGTATTTTAAAATAATGATGTGGATGTGATTCATATGCTATAAGGCTGTACCTAAGAGCCAGTCAGATAACAGTCAGCCTTGTGTTCCACACAGAGTTCACATTTCAAGGAGGATTCCCCTCCGCACCCCCCCCCAAAAAAAAACAACACCAAAAAACAAAACAAACTATCTTCATTGACAATTTACTCCAAGTCAAATGTCCTAAGCACTTACATCTCATCTTAGTAAAAATGACTATATATCCCAGCTATGCCTGAAGTAGTCCTGGTTCCTGCCTGCTTTTCCACTGTACTTACTAAAATGTCTTCAGTTACCATCAAAGGCATCCTCTTTGGATGGTAAATTCATTAACGGATCTCCTTACACTTAATTCTTTAACAATCAGTGCTGAGGTTGCTACTATTAACACCATTTTACCAAAGACGAAAAACAAGCCTCCAAGAAAGTGGCGTAGTTTGCACAGCGAGGACAGAGATGAACCACTATTCAAAGTAGGTCAGTCTAATCTCAAAGCTCATGCTCTGGAATATAGCACTGTCCTGCTCATGCAATACATGATGTCATTTAATATCCATAAAATGATGTCAGAAGCATTAGCTTCTGCATTTTGAAGATGGGAATATTGGGGAAATCATGCACTGTGATTGAGAACCTTGCCTCTACTGTTTTTTAAAGCTCAGTCCCACACAATAAGGTGGTTGACAAGCGTGGCCGGTTTGGCTACACAACGGGTTGCAATAAGGTCTTGGACCAGCTCTGTGCTAATCTGCTGGGACCCACTAGATCCAGCACATGGTGCAGATCCCTCATAAATATTTACCCATTTAGAAAAGCAATACACAGTAAAATTCAGGTAAGTCTAAGTTACTAAAATCAGACCCAGGAGCACTATAGAAATCAAGAAGGAACTCAGATGAGCAATAGGATTAATAATGACACAAGTTAAAAGGTTATTTTCTTTGGAAAAACAGTAAGAACAATCTAAAAACTTGAGTCTCTATTGGTAGAATAACCTAATGTTTGATTTGTGACAATGCATTAGAATCAACCATTCTTTTGAGTATTCAGTGATGCATTTAAAATTAAGCCAAATGTATTTTAAAATAAAGGAATTTGACCAGTTGAGGTACCTCAGTGTTTGAGTCACAGTTCAATTCCCAGTCAGGGCATATGCTGGGGTTGCAGGCTTGATTTTCAGTGGGGGGCATGCAGGAGACAGCCAATCAATGATTCTCTCTCATCATTGATGTTTCTATCTCCTCTCCCTCTCCCTACCTCTCTGAAATCAATAAAAAATATATTAAAAATAAAATGACATTCATTTATGCTCTGATAAGAATTTCTACTTGCAGGAAATTTGGTATGAAGTTAACTATTTTCATTTTAACAACACTTTTTAAATGCTAAACATATTTTACTTTACAGTCTAAATCAGGGTTTCTCAGCCTCTGCACTTTTGACATTTTGAAGTGGAAATTTCTTTGTCCTGTGCATTAAAGGATGTTTATTAGCTTCCTTGTCCCTGCATCCTAGATGCCAAAGCTACTTTCTCTGTAGTCATGACCATTAAAAATGTTCCCAGATATTACCAAATGTCCAGGGCAAAAGAACAAAACCACCTCATTTGAAAAGCACCAGTCTAGATGCTTCCTTTTTGTTATCCTGGAAAACTGACTAATGCAAAAGAAGGGAGTTCATATTGAACATCAATGCCTTTGATAACATTCAGGGCCTGTTCATACTTCTCTAGAAGTCAGAGTCATGGTAAATTTAGGAACCTAAGGAAAGGGCTGGCTTTTGGCTAAAGTTAGGAGTAATGGCTTGTTAGAAGCAAATCTGATTTGAGGAAGGGATGAAGAAAAAGATAAAGTATATTAGCCAAAGGCTGCTCAGACTTCCAGAAACAGCACAAAATCTTCAGACATTCTCTTGCGGAGGTCTTTCCTTCTGGCAGTGACTAGGGCTCCTTGAAAAATGGCCCAGGCCTCTCGGGAAAGTTCATATGTTTCCAGTCCTTATCCCAACCCCTTGGCCCTGTCCTCCAATCTCTCATTGCTAAGGCAAAGCTTCTGTTGTGTGGCTCCAATTTGATGAAGAGTATTCCATATGTTAGGGAGAAAGCCCAGAGATTAAAAATATTGCTTCCTATGGAGCATTTACATTTGGGATCATTTCTAAATTTGGGTTACCCTTCTTCTTCTGCCTGTGCATTTCTCTACTTTTTTACCTCTTTCTTCCATTCAATAGGTATAACATGGACTCTTCTGACCCCCCAACTCCAATCTTGTCTAACTAATGTTTTCCTTCTGGCAAAGCCTAATCAGCCAAGGACAGGATGAGCCACGATAAAGGAAGCATACAGAGGACCTCACATTTTTTTGGTTTCTTTTTCCATTTGTCTCTGTGACAACAAAGTGGAAGATTCCAAGGGTCAGAGTGTCTTGGGAAAGAGGCTATTAAATGATTTTATTCTATGTTAGCCCAGTTCATCAGGGTGGAATTTCAAAGATCCTGAATTTAGATTTCCATCTATGTTAAAGATCTGAATAACAGCCAGGCCTTATCTCCCTCTTCCACCCTTAACCAAGTCTCAGGTAAGAGGTGATATAATCCTATCTAATAAAAGAGTAATATGCAGATTGACCATCACTCCAACACACAAAATGGCTGCCCCATGTGGTCAAAGATCCTGCCCCTATGTGGAGATGATGGCCACCACAAGAAGGCCAGCAGGGGAGGTCCCTAGCAGGGACCAGGCCTGTAAGGGAGGACAGTTGGGGGTGATCAGGCAAGCAAAGGAGGGCAGTTAGGAGGCACCAGGCTGACAGAGGAGGGAAGTTGGGGGCAAACAGGCTGGCAGAGGAGCAGTTAGACATCAATCAGGCTGGCAGGGGAGTGGTTAGGCGGTGATCAGACTGGCAGGCAGAAGCGGTTAGGTGCAATCAAGAAGGCAGGCAGGCGAGCATTTGGGAGCTAGCAGTCCTGGATTGTGAGAGGGATCCTAGATTGGAAAGGGTGCAGGCTGGGCGGAAGGATACCCACCCCCCCAGCACAAATTTCATGTACCAGGCCTCTAGTCGCATTATAATCAGGAATGTTAACATTTTACCTGTCACCGAATTTCAGTTTTAATAAGACTAAAGTTACTGGTGCAATTGTTGGCATCAGTCACAGAATAATATGGCAGTTTTTAACTTTACCAATATTACATACAGTTACATTTTATAAATGGAGAAAATGATAGAAAAGCAGTCAGTTTTCCTACTGCTCTCCCTAACTGAGTGTGACAATCCATACCAATGGGAGGGGGGGAGCTCAATGCATGGAATGGCATGTCATTTCTTAAAAGTGTGGATGTGAATATATAGGCTGAATTTCCAAATATAATAATCAAAAGCAGCTTCTGTAGGGATTAATTAAACTGATGGCTTAATGAGCTTTTAAAATAATGTTAATACTATTGAGAAACCTCAGACCAATATTTTTCAGAATCACTTTTAGGAAAATAGTCATTCCTATCACTGTTTAGAAGCTAGAAAAACACCATTTGTGTTTATTCCACTTTATGGGCACTACACAGTGAAATTAATCAAATTCACTTGTTTTCAAATTATTTTGGTAGACTCTCTCTGTAACCTGGTAAGGAGGAGAATTTAGTGGTTAATGCTCACGTATGGATTTTGAAAGACAGTCATAGATAGCTTTAAACATTCATTTTATTTGCAGCAATTGTGCATGGACATCAGACAATGGGAAATCCACTTTCTATTCTAAGCTAGTAAGGTGTGCCTAAGAAGTAAGTTGATGAAATTTTAAGTCTTTTAGTAAGGAATATAGGTTGTAGAAATATATATTAATATGAGATACAAAATGTCGGGAAAACAATTTTCTTAGGATTACATGCGAATAAGCACTAAATAAGGGAAGGTCTCCGCAAGCAGGCTGTGACAGTAGTTAGCTCTGAAGGTGAGAAATTCAGCAAATGGGCCAACCACTGAAAAGGCAAATATGTGTTGAACAAATTCGTGTCTTTATGGTTATTCCAAGGACAAAAGGAGTAATTTATTAAGGTTAGTGCCTAAAACAGGCCCCATAACTGCTACAGAGCATTTTACTTTTTCTGCTCTTGTTTTCCTTCCATTTTCAAAATGGGAAATAGCTGCTTCAGTGGGGAAGTGCAGTGTAAAATGCAAGAATTTCATTTTCAAAGAATGCAATTGCGGGGGCACTCAATTTTAGGCTTGATATACCCATCTGAAGCAGATGCAATGTCCATAAATTGTGGCAATAATAAAATCTGAAATCCAGAGGGCTGCTTTTTCTTTCATTGTATAGATTTGCCCTGAAGACATCAAATCCAAATGCAAGCTTGCTTCACACAGAAAGCACAGTGTCTGCAGATTCTTGTTTCATTATAACAACCTGAAAATGAGATCACAGGAAATGTATTAGTGAATAATGGATCATCAATTGAAATTGATTAGCTAGCATGAAATCACACCCATACATAAATCTTTCTAAGGAACAATCACCTTTGGCTTGAAAAATACATGTGTTTATTCTTTCAGAAGAAGAAAATGAAATATTTAAGAGTATTCTGTTTGCTAGACAAATGATTCCTTCAAGTTCCTAATAAGGCTGCTTTAGGTTTTTGTTTTTTAAAAAATTTAATACAGCTGTTTTTCTTACCTTCCTTAGTGATCTTTTCTGCAACAGAAACCAAATTCCTTTTCAACTTGGAGTCGAGCAGGAGGCTAAGAAAACAAACAAAAGAAAACAAGATCTACTATTTCTTCATTTTTTAGACTGAGCAAAGAAGCATAAAAACAGTCACACAAAAACACCTTTGCAGAGGGAACTGACAAGACAATTCTCCATCTTAAAAAGAAAGAATCATTGTAAAGCTCAACTTCATCAAAATCCTGAGTTCAAATTTTATTTCCTAGTGTTGGGAATCTGTATTTTTTTCTCTTATTTAAATAATCTTACTCCAAAATGACATGTCATGGTTATACAGTCCTTTAGTTGGATCTACATTTGACAAAGATTATTTTCATAAATTCCTGGGCCTTGCAGAGTGAGTTTAATGTGTCTAAATATGATAGACTCATTAGGTCTATAGCCCATTGGTGGGTCACAGAGAAATCCAGAAATGCAAATACTTCAATCAGTACTTAAGAGTGAATGACTTTTATGATTACTTATGATTTATTTGTAACATTAGAGATATTGAGGGTTATTAAAATTTGGTACACTAAAATTGATTTATTATGAGAACTTACCAAGGGCTCTAATTCTGTATTTTAGCAAGAAATCCAACTGCCAATGACTTGGAGTCACATTTTCTACATCCCACAATATAGATAGTTGGAATCACAATTTTTATGAAGAAAAATTTGTCTTTAGGTCATTATCAGTATTGTTTTGAATTATCTTGGTTTTCAATTACTAATGTTTTTGCTTAGTGTTATTTTAAACTTCTCATTAGCAAGTAATAATTAGTTCACTCTGGAATGTGAAGTACTGCATATTTGCATGAACAATATATATATTTTTTCTATAACTAGACATTAAGGACTGTGTACATTGTGAGACAAATAGACTGGTTATATTCTTATTGCTAAAGATGATGTCTTCATACCTCCTCTAGGAGGTATTTGGTCCATACTAGCACATGTAGAATTAAGTTACACTTTGGCTGCAATGCCTTTTTCCTTTGATCAAGTTCCTTCCTTGCTTTTTTCCAAATAGTTGATTTATTTAAATTACTGTTCATGGATTTTGCACACAAATGCTTATGTAACCTATTTTATTCATATTTTCCAAATGTTTCAAAACATAATCAGGATAGAAGGCTCTCATGGTCTTTCTTAACAAAGTTCTCTTTTACTTTTGCATATATAAAAATTAAGATAAATACAACCTACCTTATTGCTGAGGGGTATGTTATATGAAGTATTTTCATTGTGGACACGTTCGTTACCTAAAAATACAAATTCTGTTATTATCTCTTTATTCATTCACACATTTAATGATTCATTCATTCAGCACTTTCAAAAATATGTATACATCCAAAGAGTAGGATATGGGTAAAGAGAAAAATTACTAAAGAGATAAAAGGGCATACCGAAA
Source organism: Vespertilio murinus (assembly GCA_963924515.1). Lineage (NCBI taxonomy): Eukaryota > Metazoa > Chordata > Mammalia > Chiroptera > Vespertilionidae > Vespertilio > Vespertilio murinus. Next base: position 64,542,731 of record OZ004704.1, on the reverse strand, counting down.
AGGCACTCTTGGCAAATATGCTATTTATTTCTCCTTCCCATAAAGATGCACTTAGGTAGGACCCTGAGGAATTGCTTCAGCTCAGAAACAGTTCGACACCTTAGTCAACAACCCCCACTTGATTATTCCCTCTTCCTTTCTTTTTTTTCCCCCCACAGGTACCAGGATTCACCAAGAGCAAAATATTATTTTTAAGAAAAATGATTCCTAATACCTCCCACTGGCTCATTCTACTGCCCTCCTGTATGTAGCACAGACTTCCCACTTTCCAACCCCGCTACCTTGCTCACTTCTGTTGCTTCTCTATTCCCATGGTCAGTGCTTTGGTTCGGTCCATAGACACTTGCTTCTGATTATCCAACAGCCGACTGGCTGACCTCTATTTCCTCTTTGGCGTCCCAAGACTCTGCGCACATTCCTCCCCACTAACTAAAGTGAATCACTCTCTCAAGTGTTATTCCAATTTCATCGGCCCTATCAATAACTTCCGCTCATCAAACATCAGCTCTTACTTACATATACTGTATCTTTATAGCAATTCCCATGGTGGAATTCTTACCTACATTTTACATGTGAGGAAGCTGAGGCCTACAGAGTTTAAGTGACTTGCCAAAGGTCACAACTCCCCGTGTTTCCCCAAAAATACGACATCCTCCGAAAATAAGACCTACTTCATGGAAAAATAATACATCCCCTGAAAATAAGACCTAGCGCATCTTTGGGAGCAAAAAATTAATATAAGATCCTGTCTTATTTTGGGGGAAATAGGGTAGTAACTTGTAAAGAGCCAGGTCAGGGAGACTTCAAAGTACAAGCTTCTTTTACTTCTATAACAAGGCCTCTAGCATTGCTATTCTAAAACTTTCTCACAATTTATTGGTTATCAGGTAGTTTTGCATATAAGTACAAAATCTATGTGAGATTATACACTGATCTGCCTAATAGCATTAGGTTTAATGTATGTTGGAGTTGGTTTACTATGTGTGTTGACTTCGTCCTAAATCCTCCCATACGTACCAAGCACTTACCGTTTGGATGGTGCACGATGGTGAGCTTATCTAGAAAATAAGAAGACAAAAACCATCTACTGGGTTTTGTATAATAGTAATTCTAAGCTGTCTTCTTTTTATTGTTTTTATTGTTACTTACCTTTAAGGAGAGCATGACATTTCACCATTGGACTTAAAAAAATACTAACCTCCATCCACTAAGTGTGAGAAATCATGTCTTTTATTACCTTTGTCTTTTTCTCCTCTTGGTGCTTGTCCCAAGGTATTATGATTTTAGATATGTTTGACACTTAATAAAAGCTTGCTATTCTGCTTTGATAATCGTTTAGCATGGGCTACTCCATTCTTATATGAAATTAATATTATTAAGTAATAATTATATATAGTACAATTCAAACATTTTTAAGAGTATAATTGTGACAAATTTATACAGCCAGTTAGGAAAGAGAACATGTGATCCTCCACAGAAAATCTTCTTGTGTCCCCTTACATCAATCCTCACCCCACCAATATTTCTGATAGCCCCTGATCTGATTTCTATATTTAGTGCATTAGTTTTATCTAGAATTTCAGAGCATACTTCTTTGTGTCTAGCATCTTTCACTCAATTTAAGTGAAACAGCACAAAATTCTAATGCAGAATAATATCAGTATAATATCTGTGGTTGTTTTATATATTTTCCTATTTTGTATCTTATATCATCCAACTTAAGTGTAGGCTTAGTCCCATTGAGGGCCTTAGAAAAGTCATGGGACTCTCTGTAAGTCAACCCTGAAAAAAGCACAAAGCCAAGCCCACATAATTTTACATTAGTAATCGAACTTTCTGCTAAAACCAGAATCTATACTCATTCAGATTAGGCAGCAGATTACCTATAATGTCCAATACTTAATTTTTTAAAGGCAGAGATATTAAAAAAATGAAAAATATAAATCATAGAAAACCCAAGATGATCCTACTGCTGACTTTAGCAAAGACTTTACTGTAGTTCTGATAAACATAGTTAACTTCATTAAAAAATGGTTTTAAGGAGTGAATAACAAAGAAATCTTAGAAAAACATTTAAACTATGTAAAACAATGAGATGGAAATTATATACATTAAAATTATAATAAAAGAAGTAAATAAATATCTGATGAGCTTATCAGCAGAAGAATATAACAGAGTTAATAAAGCTGAACACAAAACAATAGAAGTTATTCAGTATGATGAACATAAAGATAAAAATTGTTAAAAAGAACAGAGCCTCAGAGACATGTATGTAGAACAATATAACAAAATGTAGCATGAATATAATTAGAGTCCCAGAGGAGACAAGAGTGAGTTTTGGACAAAACATTTAAAATAATGGCCAAAACTTTTGCTAAGTTTAATGTAGACCACATCTGAACAATTCTAAGAACTTAAACAAACAAATAAACTTCAAATAGCATAATTGTTAAGAGGACTCCATATAGGGAACTAGGGTCAGATTATTTCTAACCAAAGTAAAGAGATATTCTTGAAAGTAACCAGAGGGGAAAAAAGTCACATTCCATATGGAGGAAAAAGGATAGAAATACTAATTTCTCAGCTGAAATAATGGAGGACTAAATAAAATGTAATAATATCATTGAAGTGTTAAAAATAGAAATGAGCACTTAGAATTGTAAATCCAGAGAATATATCCTTCAAACATTTGTTGAAATAAAGACATTTTTCAGGTAAATAAAATCAGAGAATTTACAGAAGGAAAAATTGTAATATAATAAATGCTGAAAATGTTATATAGGATGAGGGGATATGGGAAAGAAAATTATACATAGCAGGTAGATGTAAAATATTAGAGTGTTTTTTTTTTTTTCTCCTGTGTTCTATATGGATCTTAGAGCAGCTTGGTTTTAGACTTTGTTATTGTGGGTCTACCGTGGATCCTACTCTAAGTCATGGTCCTTCCACCTTACATTTCGTGGCATCACAGCAGAATGCCAGGGATTTTAACAAAGTATTAAGGACACCTCTCCACTCTGTCTGGGCAGGAGCTCAAATATCCAGGTATGACTTTTTTCTAACTCCACTCAAATTCTAGAGTTTGTTCTGTATCCAGTGCCCTAGAAACTGCTACCTCGTGTGCCTCAAGAGGTCTTGCTCTGCATGTGCACAGAGTCCATCTCTCAGCCACAGCCCTGTGGAGTCCCTCGCTCCCTCTGCGGATACCTCTACACAGCTACTGCTTCAGTGACCCACCACACCCGCCCCTGGTCTTGGATCTGTGTCTCCTTACCTTAATAGGGCTGCCTTGTTTTGCACAGTTTGTAGCTAAAAATTAGTCTCTAGGAGTTATGGGAACTACTACAGAAGTTTTGCTTGTCTCTGGGATTCTAGCTTTAGTCTTTCTATTGTCTACTTTGTGAAATCAGTTGTCTCCTATTTTTGCCCTGTGTTAGTGTTCTATACAGTGGGAGAATTTATTTGCTACTACTTACTCCACTTTGGATGGAAGGAGAGTTAGTAGCTTTTTAATTAGGACATCAATGATTAAAAGCATTGACTTTGGATTCAAACAGAAATAGATTTTAGGTATGTGTCTGGGAGTCTTAGTGTTTCAGAGTCTTAGTTTCCTTATTTATAAATTGGAACTAGTGCCTACTTAAAAAGGTTACTATAGCCGAAAATGGTTTGGCTCAGTGGATAGAACGTCGGCCTGTGGACTGAAAGGTCCCAGCCCAGGTTCAATTTGGGTCAAGGGCATGTACCTTGGTTGTGGGCACATCCCCAGTAGGGGGTGTGTCGGAGGCAGCTGATCGATGATCCTCTCTCATCAATATTTCCAACTCTCTATCTCTCTCTCTTCCTCTCTGTAAAAAAATCAATTAAAAATATATATGTTACTATAGGAAATTAAGAAGGTAATGTAAAATGTATAGTAGATAGTCAATAAATATTAGCTACTACTACTACTTAATATTCCTTATCAAAATTATTTATTTGTTTTATAATTTTGTACTTTGTTAAAATTTTCATCTCATTCTATATTAGAATGGAAGTCTGTAGAACTCAGTTATCTATTATTTTAGAAGTATTTCTTTCTTATAAACCATTTCTAAGAAAGCTAAAATAATTCTCTGTGGAAAAGTAGATAACAAACCAATCATATGAAAAGGGCGACTTTTAACAGGGTGACTTTCAACATGAAGCACTAGCTAAAGGCTATGCAATATTACTGAAAATGGAAGAGATGAAAGCTTTAAAGCTTTACTAGTGGTTGTTAGTTTTTAATTATTTGGCAGGAGCAGGAACTTGGGGAAAGAGTAGTCAGATACTGAGAATACATTTATTTTCAAATTTGGAATGTGTTGTTTATCTTTGGAGAAGATTTACCATCTTAACAATGTTTGTTTTGTGTTAACATTAGGATGAGTACTGTTTGTTTTTTGTTATTTTGTTTTGCTTTGAGAGCAACTGTTAAATATTAGCAAGGGGAATCTGCATTGGCAAGAAGCAGGATAGCTGCAGGGGAAGGCAACAGGAAATTTCAATATAAAATGATCCACATGTGGACAGTTGTGAGAACTGACTATATTGAGACTATTCTACCTTATTTAAAAAAAAGTGTGATGCCTTAAAAATGTAATACCCTATATAACAACTCATGTATGAAAACTGGAGCACAATCATCTTGTTTTCAACTTATATCAAAATCAAAAGGAAAAAGGGTGACTGGCACTTACTGAATGTCTATTATGGGACAGAGGAGGTGAAAGCCTCCTACCTAATCCTACCTAATAAAAGAGTAATATGCAAATTAACCATTACTCTGCTCCACCGACAAGCCACACTCACCAGTGACGCCCACCAGCCAATCAGAGTGAGTATGCAAATTAATCCCAACAAGATGGCTGCAGCCACAGAGAGCAGTTGAGAAGCTTGGGTTTGTTTCCCCAGCAATAGAGGAAGCCATGCTTTCCACACATCCTGGCCAGCCTAGGCCTCTACTCAAGGATACATAGTTTCAATTATAGAAGATAAATCCCAAGAAAAATGGTGGCAGCCATGGAGCTGGAGAGAACAGGTGAGGGTTGCCCCTGCAACAGAAGAAGCCAAGTTTTCCATCTGCCCTGGCCAGCCTAGGCCTCCACTCCAGGCAACAAAGTTTCAATTATAGAAGGTAAATAAATTCCAGATACCAGAGCCTCTGCTTGGGTTGCTGGAGAGTGTGGCTGACCTGCAAACCACCACAGGCCCCTCGCCCAGGCCACCTCATGCCCCAAGGGAACCCCTACTCTGATTCAGGACACCCTTCAGGGCAAACCAGCTGGCCCCCACCCATGCACCAGGCCTCTATCCTATCTAATAAAAGAGTAATATGCATATTGACCATCACTCCAACACACAAGATGGCTGCCCCCATGTGGACACAAGATGCCCACCACAAGATGTCCAGCAGGGGGGGGCAGTTGAGAGGGACCAGTTCTGCAAGGGATGGCAGTTGGGGGTGATCAACCCTGCAGGGGAGGGCAGGTAGGGGGGACCAGGTCGGCAGAGGAGGGAAGTTGGGACAAACAGGCTGGCAGAGGAGCAGTTAGAAATCAATCAGGCTGGCATGGGAGTGGTTAGGGATTATCAGGCTGTCAGGCAGAAGTGGTTAGGTGCAATCAGGAAGGCAGGCAACTGAGCAGTTGGGAGCCAGCAGTCTTGGATTGTGAGAGGGATCCCAGATTGGAGAGGGTGCAGGATGGGCTGAGGGACACCCTTCCCACCCTGTGCATGGATTTCATGCACTTGGTCTCTAGTTTAATATGTTAACTTATTAAACCACTTTCAGCTTTGTGTACTTGTTCCTGTTTTGCAGACCAGGAACCTGAGTACCAGGGGTTAGAAGCACTATCTGGTCACACAGCTGAGAAGTGATGGAGTATGGATATGAAATCAGGGCTGCTTGATTCCAAAGTCCTTGTATTTTCTACTTCTTCACACTATCATTTTTGAATACTAGGCAAGTTGTACTTACCACAGACATTTGCTTCTTCTGGCCTCTTCCCAATAATGCAATCCCGTAGTTGGCGTAGTTTTTCCTAAATGAGGGAATGACCAGGAAACAGAAATCAAAATTTACCCAAATTTTTATGGGTCAACATGAAACACCAATTACTATAGCCATTTACTTACTTACTTACTTATGTTTTTGTTGATTTCAGAGAGGAAGAGAGAGGGAAAGAGATAGAAACATCAATCATGAAAATCATTGATTGGCCACCTCCTGCATGCCCCCTACTGGAGATGGAGCCTGAAACCTGGACATGTGCCCTGACTGGGAATCAAACCATGACCTCCTGATACTGCCACAGGTTGAGAAACATAGACAATGATCAGTTAAAAACTCTACAACCATCATTCTTCATATTTATTTGGCAAAGTCACTGCCCTTGTTCAGCACCACAAAGCCTGGATCATGTCTAACCACCAACCCACAGCTAGAGCTGCCCCTCAAGACAGATGGTTTCTGACATGGGATCATCTCAGATGTACTGGGAAGTCCCTTTGCCTAAACTATGCCCTGTGGATATGGCAAATTGTTTATATTATTTTCATGAGCATTGTTTTAAAATAAAAACGGATCCCTTAGGAAAGACAGCATATAAAGTTATTAGTGATTATTTATAGTTTGGCCTAAACTAGCTAACTAAATGTGTTTCACCAGATATCTGCCTGAAAACTGGATTCTAAGACACTGGTGTTTTCTGTGATGATAAGACAAAAAATGTTGGAAAATGTTTTGGACATAGGAAGGCCTGTGGGATACATAGAATAAGATCCTAATACCCCTCCCTGAGGAATGTCCCCGGGTATATATGGTGCATCTTGATTTCATTTTCATTGCTGAACCACTTACTCCAATCCCCTCTCAGAATGTAAATTATATTTATAGAAGATGAGATTGGGCTTATCTGAAGTTAATGCTCCTGGCAGGTTAAAGGGAAGAGAAGATAATACTTCTTACATTGCATTTAGGACTACTGTCTGATAGGATTCCGATCACTTTCTTGTTTCGAGTCTGGTCTAAATAAAACTCTTCTGAATGTTGAACGCATGTTCATGTATGGACGAGTCACGCTCATTTCATCAATGAGACTCATAAAGCATCCACTACCCTAACCACAGCCTTAGAGGCTGGTTAGGTATTAGCTCTAATGCATTGTGTCTCGGGACTGAATTCACGCAGTCTGGATATTTTCAACTTTCAATTGGTAGTTTGAACCCATCTTCTTTTTTGTGGCTGTTTGAAAACAAACGAAGTCACCTGTATTTCTTGTGAAGAGTCAACACTTACAAAGAGGCTTGGAGCTCTGTCCGTGGGGGGAGGTTCCAGAAGGGACTGGGGACAACATTACCTGCTGAATCATTTCCAGGCCTGTCTTTCCCATCTGCCAGTGCTTGAATTTCTCAAGGGCCTGGTCCACAGACAGCTCCCCGTTCTTCACTTTCTCCTGCAGGAGGATGAGTTCGTCTTGCCCAGCCGCCAGGCAGCCCTTCAACGCGGGAAAGGCTTGACCCTCCGTCCGAGGTCTGTCTGCAGTGTTAGGGGAGGGAGTTTCAACCAGAAGTCAGTCTATGGCAACTGGAAAAGAAAAACTCTAAAAAAACAAGCAGCTTGAGTTTCTTGTTCTTCCTGGTCTAGGAGCAGTTACAGAATAAACCAGTAGACAGTGTTAGTGATTTTTTTCTCTCAAAGGATGGTGGTGCCTGGCATGTAGACTTGTGGTTAAAAATAATGTGTTGCATCTCCGAAAGGAAAGAGAAGAGGAAAAACGGTAGCCAAAAGTTCCACCCCGCACTCCCCAGTGGGCAGTGCCAACCACACGGTCTTTTTGTGAGGATTCATTTAAAAATGTGCACAGGAATACTTAGCATCGTGCCTGCCACATAGTAAGCTAAATAAAGGTTAGCGTTATTATTCAAACTGCATACTTGTGGAATAAACATAATCTTTTTAGCTTTGGGAAAAGAGGTCTCAACCAAATTCCTAATGTCACAAGAGGGTTAGGAACATTTGAAAGTTTACTCCTAAAAGATTTTAAAATAAATAATTACTGGTCAAAGAAAGTAGTGAACTGCTTTCTTTTTTTTAAAAAAAATTTTTTAATTGATATTTTACAGAGAGGAAGGGAGAGAGATAGAGAGCTAGAAACCGGATGAGAGAGAAACATAGACCAGCCACCTCTTGCACACCCCCTACTGGGGATGTGCCCGCAGCCAAGGTACCTGCCCTTGACCGGAATCAAACCTGGGACCTTTCAGTCCGCAGACCGAAGCTCTACCACTGAACCAAACCGGTTTCGGCGAACTGCTTTCTTTTTAAGAGTTTATTTTAGGAGCAGCCCAGGTATTTGCTCAGCACAAAACAAAAACAAAAACAAAACAAAACAAACAAACAAAAAAAGTTGGATGGTCCTATGTTCTGTGTGTGGCTGCTAATGCCTCACAAGAGGCTGCCTCAAGTGCAGAGGTGGCCCACTGCAGCCATGGGGGACTTGAGCATTTTATTTGTCCCACGTGGTGTTTGAAGACACACAGGGTCCACCTGCAGGCCTTTGGGGATATTACGTGCTCTCCAGGCCACATCCATCCCTGTCACTCCTGACACTCACTGGATGGATCGCACTTGTGCTGCCTGCCTGGCTACAGAACTCATTGGAATTTGCAGCTTCTCATTCATATATTTCTATGAAGTCCAGCATGCTTGCTGCCTTATCTCAGGAGGCGTGGTGTCACTCAGCAGCAGCAGTACACGTGTTGTGCACTGCCAAATCTAAATATGCCCATAAAGTCTAGAAGCACACAATAGGACTCAAGGGTGGGCAAACTTTTTGACTCGAGGGCCACAATGGGTTCTTAAACTGGACCAGAGGGCCAGAACAAAAGCAACCTGACCATGCTGGCACTCTCATCTTGGGCTGCTGGTGAAGGAGCGGAGGGGAGAGCAAGAGAACCCTCTGCTCTTTCGGCTCCGAGGGCCGGATAGAACAGCCCAACGGGCTGGATCCGGCCCTAGGGCAGTAGTTTGCCCACCGCTGTAATAGGTGGTCCTACCCCTGTGTACTAAGGAGCTGTCCTTGGAGAAACCACTCCTTACTTGGGGTCCCTTCTTCAAGAAAGAAATGGGTCAATGAGACTGTCTCCAGAGCTTACACACAAGGGCAGGGAGAGGGCTAGGGCATTAAAATCCTCTAGCAATAAGGATTCTTTGACAGTGTCAGGATTGGTTAGTCTGGAAAAGAGAAGTTTCTTTGAGCCCCTGATGGCAGGGTTAAGTATGTGAAGAGGACTTGAGCCTCTGGGCAGTCTTGGAAGGACCAGTGATGTGGTTCTCAGTTGTGAAAAGAACTCTCGCAGGGCATCTGGGAACAGGGATTGAGAGAGGGTCCCTTTCTGAAAAGATTCCCATGCACCTAAAAACGCTCCGTGGCCCATATTTGATATTTTACAGAGAGGAAGGGAGAGAGATAGAGAGCTTCCTTGGCTTGTCTCTTCTCTTCAGACATCCTATTTCCCCAGAACTAACAAGATGTCAACAGATCCCGCACTCTGAATCTATTCTTTCAGGGACGACAAAGCATGAAACCCCAGGGGAACCGAAGCTGCTCAAGTCAGTCAGAGGGCTCGCTGCTTCAGCAGCCAAAAGATCAGATAACAATGGAGGTCTTGCTCCTTGTGCCGTGTGCTTTTTATAGGTCTCCACACTCCAGTTCCATTCGGGAGATGCAGCGTGCTCGAGAATCTTACCTGCCCTTCCTGCCAGCGTGTGGAGGCCTAGCAACATCATCTGACAGCCATGCTGTTTCACTAGAACCTCCCTCCTATCATCACTTTGTATACATGCGAATCCATTTTTATCTCAAGTAACCCATGCAGCTGAATTTTCTGCTTTTTGTGGAAGCTGTCACAAGAAAAGGCTTCCCGGAAAACTGTACCAACTTCATTTTTGCTATACATGCAGATTTAGCTTAACTAAAAAAAAAAAAAAGAAATAATGAATCCTTTTAATAATATTCTTTTCAATCACCCCTTCATATTTTGAATTTTAGCTACTTAATTAAAAGTAAGATGATTCTTTTTTTTGGGGGGGGAAGAAGATTCAGTCCTGTGTAGTTGTGCAGAGAGAACAAATTAACAAGTCAGGAGCAGCGGAAGTTCTATGTACCAAGTCCCAGAAGTGGGGTGTTTACAACTAGACTAATTTTTCATACATCCGCTTTTACCTTTATTTTCACAGGAGAAAGATGAAAGAAAATTGCTTGATAAATTGCTATTAGGCATGATAAGTTGCAAAAGAAAGTTATTTAGGCACTTTGCTAGGTTTCTTCCTAAGGGTGAACTAGTCAGACCAAGATGTGCAACCTGTAATTTTAGGTAGGGTGTGCAAAATTGCGTTCTTGTATTTAGATTACTATTTTATGGAGGATGGAAGGATTTTTCTTTCCTCCCAATTTTTAAAAAAATACATTTTATTGATTTTTTACAGAGAGAAAGAGAGAAGGATAGAGAGTTAGAAACATGGATGAGAGAATCATTGATCAGCTGCCTCTTGCTGATCAATCCTACTAGGGATGTGCCCACAACCAAGGTACATGCCCTTGACCAGAATTGAACCTGGGACCTTTCAGTCCACAGACTGACTCTATCCATTGAGCCAAACCAGTTTCGGCTTTCCTCCCAATTTTATACATATTGTTAATTTTCAGAAGCATTATTATGAATTTAACATGCTTTTCTGTGGAAAGCATTAGTCAGGCTATGAAGTGTACATACTGCAGACTCTTAGTCTCTTATTATAAAAGCTTCAAGACAAACTGTAGTTTCTAAAGAGTTTTTAAAAATTGCTTCTTGGCCTTTTGGCTAAGATTAAGTATAAACTTTTAGTTTCTTATAAATTATTCTCTCTAAACACATTCCATTTGAGCAAATGTAGGTCATATAAACATCAAGAAACCTACTATGGTGAGTATACACATCTATAGATTAGGTAAAAAAGAAAATTGGGTTTTTCATTAAAATTCTTTCTCTTTACTCAGTGACACTAGAATATATTTTTATTGAAATTTGGAAAGGAAACAACTTGATTGCCTAACAACAAGGTATGTAAAGTATAAAATATTTGCTTAATAAATATTAGGTAATTATTAAAATAATTAGAGGCCTGGTGCATGAATTCCCTCACAGGTGAGATCCGGCTGGCATGCTCTGATTGGGGTTGATCAGGCTGGGCTGCGGGGGAGGGGTTTTGGGTGATTGGCCAGTTGGCCCCACCCCCGATCTGGGTGGGTGGGGCAATTAGGACAGCAGTGCATGTCAAAGCAACTGGTCATTCCAATGTTCTGGTTGTGTGTCTTTTATATGTAGAGAGAGCAATAACTAAAAAGACCATGTGGCAATATAAAAGTGGTTATTATCCTATCTAATAGAAAAGTAAAATGCAGATTGACCATCACTCCAATACACAAGATGGCTGCCACCATGTGGTCAAGGATTCTGCCCCCATGTGGACACAAGATGGCCACTACAAGATGGCCAGCAGGGGAGGACAGTTGGAAGGGACCAAGCCTGCAACGGAGGGAGGTTGGGGGTGATCAACCCTGCAGGGGAGGGCAGTTAGGGGGAAGTTGGGTGCAAACAGGCTGGCAGGGGAACAGTTAGAAATCAATCAGGCTGGCATGGGAGTGGTTAGAGGGTGATCAGGCAGGCAGGCAGAAGTGGTTATGGGCAATCAGGAAGGCAGGCAGCGAACATGATTATGAGAGGGATGTCCAACTGCCAATTTAGGCCTGATCCCATTGGCACTCAGACATCCCTTGAGGGGTCCCAGATTGGAGAGGGTGCAGGCTGGGCTGAGGGACACTCTCCTAACCCCTGTGCGCAAATTTCATGCACAAGGCCTCTAGTGTAATAAGTATAAAGCAGGATAAAAACTATATAGAGTAAAATTTTAACAATATCAATGTTGTGTATATAATAGTGCATGGGAGAAAAATTTTAAAGATGATATAAGTTGATATCAGTTGCAGCAGTTCTGATCAGAGGTGATAACTTTTTTTCTAATTTCTAACACTATGATACTATGTTGTTTTCACAGTAAAAATTATCTTTCACTTTGCTAATGGGTTACCCATGGAATCCACACCAGATAGAGTATACTTTATCATATTGTATCATCTTACCAAATTATTTTGAGAATAATTGGAAAGAACTTATCAATAACAGCCATTGGAGAATCAGTGATCAAGATTTAAAGCTGAAGTTACTGTTTCGTTCCAGAGCCAGGGCACTGGCAGGTAAATAAGCACAGGTCCATCTGCACAGACTGACAAATATCAGGAATATTGACTTATTTGTAAGTTCCAAGCACGTCCCCACATTTCCGTAATGTAGGACTGCATATTAACACAGAGTCTGTCCTTGCCTGAACTTTGGTCTGGCCCGACCAAATCCTTTTTCAAAGGACGCTCACCTTTGTACTTCCATGTTTATCTTTGTGTTGCCCAGTTTCACAGGAATCATGCTAAGCCAGAATCTCCCCCTCCTGATATCTGATCAACCTCAATATTTGATCAGTTTCCTTATTGTCCATCACCCCCCAGGTAATGTCTGATCACCTGCTAGCCTTCAGCAGGAATGCTACTAGGTCAATTTAGCCAGAATCCCTCTTAAACTGTAATGTTTTTCCTTGGTAATTTTCCATCCTTTCCCTGCCCCTTCCACATACTTTACTGCTTGGCTATAAATCCTTTTATATTCACAGTAGAAGCCCAGTGCACAAAATTTGTGCATGGGGTGGGGTCTCCTCAGCCCAGCCTGTACCGTCTTCAATCCAGACCCCTTGGGGGATGTCTGACTGTTGGTTTAAGCCTGATTGTGAGGATAGAGCCTAAACCAGCAGTCGGACACTCCTCTCATAATCCAGGACTGCTGGCTCTTAAGTGCTCACCTGTCTGCCTACCTGATAGTCCCCAACTGCCTCCCCCCCCAGTATGGTCGCCCCACCTGTCACCCCTGCTGTCCTTGTCACCCCTCATACCCCCATCTCCTCCACCAGCCTGCTTGGATTGGTCACTGCCAACCTTCCCCTTACTGCTGGCCTGGTCACCACCCATAGTCCCCGCTGCTGGCATGGTCATTGCCAATTGCCCCCCTCTGCCGGCCTGGTTGCTCCACACAGCCTGCTGTTCAGTTGTTTGGTCTTCCCTCACTAACACCCTGCCATCCTTGTTGCCCCACATAGCCTGTTCAGTAGTTACTGTGAGGGTATCCTGACCAATTTGTATCTTAATCTCTTATTAATATAGATATGAGACCAATGTCTCCTCTACTGCAAAACCACACTGCAGTGGTCCCTGTAGGTAAACCATCGTCCTTCCTACTGTTTTGACAATCATCCAAATAATATTTTCATTGAAAATTATCTTTGAACAAGACCTTTACCTTACCACTTAGAAAATAAATTACTAAAAGACAAAATAACTATCACTTAGTGTTAGTGTTAGAAACATTTTAGTGTTTCTCTTTTTTTTTAAACCCTCACTCAAGGATATTTCCCCCATTGGTTTCTAGAAAAAGATTGAAAGGGAGGGGGGAGGGAAAGAGAGAGAGAGAGAGAGAGAGAGAGAGAGAGAGAGAGAGAGAGAGAGAGAAACATCAACGTGAGAGACACATCAATTGGTTGCCTACTGGGGCTGGGGAATCTGCAATGGAGGCACGTGCCCTTGACTGGGAATCAAACCCAGGATCCTTTGGTCCACAGGCAAATGATTTAACCACTGAGAAAACTGTCTAGGGCTAGTGTTTCTCCTTTTTAATTGTACATTTATTTACCTAAATTGGGCTGATATTTTTCTTGCTCTTTTTTCTTATTCATATAACCTAATAATGTTTCCATGCCACTAAGTATCCTTTGAAATGTGTTTTAGTGGCTATGTCTCAAAGTTTGTATAGTCAATATAGTATTTGACCATTCTGCTACTATTGCTATTTTTTATTTTTTCTACAATTACACATTATTGTTACTTAAAAGTCTTTTACATAAATCATTAGCTATTATTCTGTTAATAGTCTTAAAGTAGACTCCTAGAAGTGTAATTTATTTTAGTTTAAACACTTGTAAAGGTATTAACACTTAGAGCCAATCTGCTTTCCTGGAAGTGTATTGCTATAGTCAAGCGCACTGGGATGATGGAGTGCCTGTCTTCTGGTAATATTTTGCATTATTTAAGTAAAAAAAATGACATAATCTTAATAATTTTATAATATAAACCTTTTCTTTCACTGCTAGTGAATGTCATGCCAATAAAGCACTAAGCACTGTAAACACTGCAGAAGTAGCACACTTAAATGACATGTATGGCAGGAGGTGCTGTATTAATCTTTTTATTTTTCTAAATGCTTGATTTCAGCTGTGTATCTATCATCTATCTATCTATCTATCTATCCTCTAATTTTCTTTGTGAATTGAGAAGCAGTCTTCCAAACTGTTGTCTCTTCCCTTCCCCCAAAATATAAATCCTTTTAATCTTTTAAAAGTGATTGGGATTTTATTAAATCTATAAATCATCTTAGGAAGAATTTAGACTATTTATGTCTCTCTGCAGGAAAATGATGTTCCCCTTTCCTAGTGGGAACTTTTTGTGTTTTCAATGTATAGCAAATACGTTTTCTTTATCTTGTTCCTAGCCTTAAGGAGAATAGCTCTACTCTTGAACTAAGAAGATATTCCTAAACATGCTAAGAAATCATCCTTTTTATTATGTAAGATTTAAAAAAAATTATGAATAGTTAAACACTAATGGTTTATATCTTTTTCATCATTATCTGAATTTATCTTGTATTCTTTATTAATGAAATAACTAGCATAGTAAATTAATATTTCTACTACATGGGATGATTCATATAATAATAAAAAAACATCTTTTACTTAAGTTTGAAATAACTCAATGGCAAAACTCATCCCTGTTTATCTTTTGAATTAAAACATTTCTTAGTTATTAATCTAGCCATATTTTTAAAAAATTCTTTTATTACCTGATATAGTTTTTTAAGTATAAGTTACATGTATTTATTTTTAAAGTATATTTTCTTATTCAGAGCAGTTTTAAATTCATATTTAAATTGAAAAGAAGGTTTAGAGGTTTCCCATCTACCTCCTGCCCCACACATGCATAGCCTCCCCCAGTGTCAATATCCCCCATCAGTTATGGGAATGGTACATTTTCTACAACTGTTAAGCTTATATTAACACATCATTGTCACCTGAAATAATTTTGTGAATTAGTATTTCTCATTAAAAAGTCATATGCTTTCATATACAAGAAAAAATAATTCCTTTAATTCTGTATACTTTCATGGTGAATTTTTTTCCCCAATTGGTGTTTTCTCTTGATTAGATTTGCCAGAGGACTTGCTAATTTTCTCTTTTCAAAAATAAATTTTTAGATTAAGTCAGCATTTATTGTGTTTTCTCATATGAATTTTTCAAATTCTACCATAATTTTTCAATTTTTATTATATTTGTTTCACTGGCTCCCTTCCCTAATGTTTTTCTAAAGAGTCTGTTTCCTGTCTTCCTTCTCTTCTGTAATAACTACAGTTTTAAGGCTTTGATGTTCGCTCTGCTTATAGAGAAAGTGTGTAGGTCTGTTTTCTAAGCAGTCAATTGTGTTTTAATTTTCTTTGCCTTCAGAGTTTTACAGAATTTTTTCAGTTGCTTTTATTTTAATTTCTGTTATTAATACTTTAAATATTGTATTGAGATCAGAAAGTATGTTAAATATATACTAGTAAGTTTATTTTATCAGCTAGCATATTTCATTATCAATTGGGGAGTCATAAAAAGTGTACATTGCATTAAGTACAAACATTCTAATTTTTATCTACCTTCTTTTATTTATATTTTTGCATTTTTAGTACTTTACCAAAGATTCAAAGTGTTTATAACCTTTCACTACTACTGTGGTTATGTCAGATTCTTTCATTTTATCACATTTTATTTAAGTATTTTAATCCTTTAATACTTGCCACATAAAAGTATGTGAAGCCGAAACTTGTTTGGCTCAGTGATAGAGCGTTGGTCTGTGGACTGAAGGGTCCCAGGTTCCATTCCGGTCAAGGGCATGTACATTGGTTGCGGGCATATCCCCAGTAGGGGGTGTGCAAAAGGCAGCTGGTCGATGTTTCTCTCTCATTGACATTTCTAGCTCTCTATCTCTCTCCCTTCCTCTCTGTAAAATATCAATAAAATATATTTAAAAAATAATAAAAGTATCTGAATGGCATGCTTTTATCTGGATTTTAAAATTTAAATAAATAGAGTGATCTTCTTTGTTTAATAAGTAATTTTGCATTGAATTCTATTTTTTTTCTAAAATTAAGATTGAAACAATTTTGTTTCTGTTTCTTTAAGCAATCATTCATTACTCATCACTAGTTTTCAAATTTTCTTTAGTGATTTTTGGCAATGTATCTTTTAAAACAACATAGCTTGACTTTGTGTCTTTTGTAAAAGAGAACTATAAATTTAAACCTGGTAGATGGGGGTACAAATCTCACCTCTGCATCACCCCACCTTTGTCAACATCAGTTTCTCTGTCTTTAAAATGTGTATAAACTTGTTTTGAGGCACATGCAAAAACCCAGGAAGTCAGAGATAGTTGTTATGATTACCTGGAAAGACATTATAGTAGGTGATTACAAATAGGGGCTTAAGAGTAAAATGGAATTAAATTCACATTTGACCTCTACCACTTATTAGCTCTGTGAACTTGGTTATATAACCAATCCTTCTTAAATAAAAGAAAATATCTATCTCATAAGATAGCCATGAGGACAGAATGAGCTATTGTATATAAAGGCTTAACACAGTGCCATTTGTCCTCAATGATTGTTACTGCTCTGTGAGGATGTTCAACTGACACATGTATTGTCAGCTGTCAGCTGTTGTTCTTATATATAATCTTTTTTTTTTTTTAAATATATTTTTATTGATATTTTACAGAGAGGAAGGGAGAGAAAGAGAGAGAGAGAGAGAGAGAGAGAGAGAGAGAGAGAGAGAGAGAGAAACGTGGATGAGAGAGAAACATCGACCAGTCGCCTCTTGCATACCCCCTACCGGGGATGTGCCCGCAACCAAGGTACATGCCCTTGACCGGAATTGAACCTGGGACCTTTCAGTCCGCAGACCGACGCTCTACCACTGAGCCAAACCGGTTTTGGCTATAATCTGGTTTTGTATATTTTTTTGTGCCATTACTTATAGTTTTTTACTTTTTTAAATTTCATTTTATTGATTTTTTTTCTTTCTTTCTTTCTTTTTTTTTTTTACAGAGAAGAAGGGAGAAGAATAGGGAGTCAAAAATATCAATGAGAGAAAAACATCAATCAGCTGCCTCCTGCACAGCCCCCACTGGGGATGTGCCCACAACCAAGGTACATGTCCTTGACTGGAATTGAACCTGGGACCCTTCAATCCACAGCCGATGCTTTATCCACTGAGCCAAACCAGTTAGGGCAGTTTTTTACTTTTTTAAATAAAGACTATGTATATAATCTATACTAATAAAATGGTAATATGCTAATTAGACTGGATAGACCTGGCATCTTCTGGACAAAGTTACAGTGGTGGGGGCTGAGGCAGAGGTGATTAGGGGCAATCAGGCTGGTAGGCAGAGTGGTTAGGGGTGATCAGGCAGGTGAGTGGTTAAGAGTCAGTGGTCCTGGATTGTGATCCACAGGGACCAGGCCTTTTAATTGGCAGTTGGAAATCCCCAGAGGATTCCCAATTGGAGAGAGTGTAGACTGGGCTGAGGGACCACTACCATGCATGGATTTTGTGTACCAGGCCTCTAGTATATATATAATGTAGTACATATGATATATAGCATATGTCCTAATATATAAAGAGCCATGTTTCATCACAACCTAAACATCTGGCTGGGCTGAGAGACCCCTCTCTTCCCCCAAGTGCATGAATTTTAATGCACTGGACCTCTAGTTTAATTTATGTATAATTATGTAATTTAAGTGATTTGGATGGTACATACTCTATTTTAAAATAGTGGTTGCTTTTCTAAATTTTAGAGTTTTTTTTTAACCTTATACTTTTTTATTAGTAAAATCAAATATAAGGGCATGATTTTATGTTTTTCATTTCTTCTAGTTTTAGACATTTTTATAGTATTTGAGAAGTAGATCCATATTATTATAATAAAATTATGATTTGATGCATTATGTATTTGTTCTTTATCACCAATGCTTTACATTCACATGATTTATAAATATATTTATAATAATTACTTAAATGGAATCCCATGGAAAGGAGTTTTTAGGGTTAAAATAGGCAGGTTTAGGAAGTTTTAGGAATTAGGGCGTCCATGGGGAGAATCACAGGGCTGGAAAGCTGGGAGCTGTCCAAAAGTATACTTTCACAGAACAACAGAGCTTTAGAAGGTATACATTCACAGAATAAAGGAGCTGCCAGACCGCATACATTCATAGAATGAGGAGGCTGGGAGCTGCAGAAGGTATACATTCACAGAACAAAGGAAAGAAAGCCACTCATTCAGGGAGGGAAGAGGAAGGCAAAGGGAATATGAAACAATAAGGGAGAAGCAGAGGGGAGCTTCAGATGAGGTTTGAACTCTGAAGCTGTTATAGTGAGCAAAATGGATATCAAAGCACAAAGAACTGCAGCCTTTATAAACCTTAGAAAAGAGGGACTTAGTGGGTCTCTCTCGCCCTCCCCACGTGGGAGTCTGTGCTTGTTTCTCAATAAATTTCCATCCTTTCCTATACCACTTTTTGTCCATGGTTTCATTCTTCGACTCTACCTGGACAAGAACCTGGGAAGCCATCATTGCATCCTGCCCAGGGGAACACCGTGTGTTCCAGTTCATTTTTGTGTGTTTCACCATGTTTTAGTGAATTAATTATTCAATACAAATTATTTAAGACCACAACTTCTTTTTTGAGCTATTTTTTAAATGAATCTCTCATTTAATTAGAATATTTTTTGGTAACAATATTATGATGACATAGAAATGTTATCCTTTCTGAAACCCTAGATATCCAAATTACATATTGATTTTCTTCTGACAAAATAAAATACCTGACTAAATTTAAACATAAGTAACAATATTTTTCCCCAAAAAATGTGCAGCCCTTTAGTTCAAATTTTTGTTATACAGATTATGTAATTTTTGAACTGATTTTTAGTTTTTTTTAAAAAATCTAAGTTAACTTATTTCCTCAGTACTTTAGGATTATTTCTTAATTTTCATAATTTAAAATATTTGCTAGGGTGCTTTTACATCTAGATATATTTCTTTACTTTTCCCTGGATCATAGTGAGCACAGACAATCAACTACCCAGTTCTCCAAAGCTTTGTTTAGCTATTTATTGTATTGTGTAACCTATTTTAAATATACCTATTATACAAGAGTTGGTTACCTGTTCTTTTTCCCCTCTAATTGTTTTCAGCCTTTCCATGTACTGAGAACAAACCTTTCTCCAATTACTTCTCTATTTCAATAATTGATTTCACGCACTGCCAGCCTTTTTATTGTGACCGATGTGGATTTTTAGTTTCCTATTGAAATTTTAGTTTCTAACTTGCTTTTATTTTTATTATACTTTCTCTTGCCACTTGATCCCTTTTCTTCATATCACATGGTTCATCTCATCCTGCCCTCTTATAAAAAATGTCTTTCACCTGCTCACTTTCATCTCAGCCTGAATTTAAAGGCTTACATACTTTTTATAGTTTAGTGTCTTAGAACATTTTATAAAAAGCTAATATGTTTTAAAAAGTTATAAATTGTTAGTTGAAGTATGTGTGTGTGTTTCCCATTATCTCCATGTTAATACTTTGGCACTTTGTGGAAGACATGACAGTCTTACTCATTAAAGAACTATTTAAAGAAGTTATCCTGAGTTTCTAAGATGAAAAGTTCCTTCCTTTCCTCTGGAGTAATTTTTATGTTCTCATATTATTTGACCTTCTTGAAAGAGAACACATCTATTGAATCATGTTCACCAAGAGACTTGGTGTTTATTTATCCTTTGAGTCTATTCCTTGTGTTCAGATCAAACTTTGATTTCTCCTCTAGGACTGCAGAGGTCTTTGGTAGGAGTGGTTCACAGTTCAAGATCCCAGTGTTTAGCAGGCTTTTGTCTAGTGCAGCGTTGTCACCTACAGGTGGCACATGATTCTTTGGCATTATGTGCCCACAGGCCTGCCATCTAAGCAATAAATTACTACCAGACCTCTTCTTCGCCATCCCTCCACCAGAGTTTTACTTCAGGCTCTTACGAGACAAAATGTCACATGAAACACCTCCTCTCACTTTCTACCGAGGGGTCTTCTCTCTGCATGTGTACAGAAAGACCAGAGCTGGAGAGGGCAGACCTTTTACAAATGAGCATCTGTGTGAGTGATGGCTGTGGATCAGTTGGGGGACTACTGACTTCATTTGTTTCCATCTTTTTAGTCTTAGAATCCATTGACATAGTTCTAGCCTCCAGCATTAGATTTTTCTGGTCTTTGCTTTCACTGTTATTAAGAATTCCATCTTACTGATGCCTCGTCTCCACAAGTCTTTTTGAGAGGCCCCACGGTGGGCGGTTGACACATCACTGTTTTAGACAAGAACTCGGCTATTAAATGCTTTTTTTCCTAGGTATAAATTTAATAAAAAAGCTTTTGTGAACAAAATGGCAAATTGAAATGCGAGTTATACTGAAAAACAGAACTGAGTCCATTATTCTTTTATGGAGTACAAATGACCACATCTTGAAAATTATGTATTTTTTTCTTTTTTTAATATATCTAGTACTGGCAAAAACGGCTTCATGAAAATACCTCAGAGACCAGTATTCTCTTTCCCCAAATAAGGGTAATGCCATCCACATTTCCCCAGGTCTCCTACGTAGAGAGAGTTTATTCTTTACCATTTATCAAACTGCTGCAGCACTGGGCACTTAGAGAACACACCAGACATATTCCCTGACTATATCTTTCCCAAGAGCATGAACACCACGAAAGCCAGCCAATAACGATTGTGCAGTCGGTAGAGAAGAATTAGTGGGCAGAGACTGCACCAGGGATTGCAAACTCATAAACCCACAGGGGCCAGGGAGATAGATATACAGGGCAGAGAAGCCTCAGCGCTTGCTTATCAAACACACCCGAATAGCCTTCCATATCACAAATAACTATCTTCTTTTTCATGTTTTTGTGATAACACGAGCCTCTTGATATATTCTTTATTTTGCCATTTGGATAGAATCATAATTTTAGAGAAATGTGTCTCAAAATAATAAAACAATAAGGAAAGCATGTTAACAAATGATAATAGCAAAATCATTTGTAGCAAATGATATAATTATAGGAAATTGCTGAAGATTTGATTGATACATGAGTTTAAACATGGCATGACCATGGGTTTTAACATGGCAAACATTAGAAAAATTATTTTGGAAATGTATTTAGCAGCCAAATTTGACCCTATGCCTCTAAAATAGTTTCTTTTGGTTAGATTTTTTTTGTTGGTATATTGGTCTTGATATCATTGCTTATTCTCATGTGTTCTACTTTAGCCAATGTCTAAGGTCAGAATTAGCCAAACACTTTTTAGAATCTCTACAAACAATTCTTATGCCCATCTAAGGCTGGGAATCACTGTACATGCAGCTAGATCGGGTGGATGTGCTCCCTCCCCACAACTTAACCCCTCCCTCACAGGGAGGGATTGCCTTTCAAGAGCAATAGCAACATTTTCTTGATGCTGAGTATTGAACGGTATGGCTGAGATCTGTGATGTGACTCATGACCACAGTTTGGCAGATAAGATGTTAAGAATGCTAAACCTCATCAGTTGCCATGTGCCATATCTGAAATAGAACTACATTAATAAAATGGGGATGATTATGGTGAGGATAGAAAAGGCCCCTTGGCTGATGAAAACTATCCATTGTCAACACTATCATGAAAGTGCAACAAGGAACTTGGAAGGCTGATGAACCTCGAGCTTTAGCAAGGGCTAACGCTATGCACCGATTGTTCTCTCAAGCAATTTCCTGACTTAATAGCCTTTATGTAAATCTTTACTAATATTTACTGACCTTTGAGATAGTCTATCTGCTACTGGATTGCCTGCCTAACTGAGGGCAAGATGTGTATTCTAAAACTGAATAAAAGCTAGCAGGGCCAGGGGCTTTGGGAAGCCTCTCCACTAGAGAAAGGTTTCTGCCTGGCCCTCATGCCTTCTAAATTCATATTTCTTGTCTAGTGCATTCATTTGTGCATAACCCCTTATCCAGATTCTGAATATTCACTGCAAAAGGTTGTGGCACTTGGCATTGTCCAGGAAAAAAAATGTCATAGAGAGAAAAAATGTAACATGTCTGAAGAAACAGCCCTGACATGCCTCCAGCCTCTTTTGACTTGTTCATGTTTACCTAGCAGTATTTTGGTTACTAGCTTTATTTTATTAATACTTAATTATTTTTCAGAGGCCTAATGAATGGAAACAATCTAATTACTATGGAAGAATATAGTCACTGGAATGTATATATTTAATAGGTTGGAATTGGGAATTCTAAATTAGTAGGCCCTCTATGATCTTTTTGTATATGACTTAGACTTCAAAACTGTGATC
Organism: Vespertilio murinus; assembly: GCA_963924515.1. Classification (NCBI taxonomy): domain Eukaryota; kingdom Metazoa; phylum Chordata; class Mammalia; order Chiroptera; family Vespertilionidae; genus Vespertilio; species Vespertilio murinus. The sequence goes on along the minus strand of OZ004704.1, from coordinate 64,520,042 downwards.
AACTCCAAACTTACTGACAAAATTCAGGTCTCTAGCTTGCAACATGAAGCAAGGAACCTTGACTGGCCTGTGAGGCTCAATTTTGGGAAGGGATGGAAGTGTGAAAGCAGCACATTCAGCTATATCACTCTGGCATTTTCTAATTTCAAAACCAAGTTGGTTTCTCATTTAAGTACTAACCAGGCCTGACCCTGCTTAGCTTCCAAGATCAGACAAAATGGAGCACATTCAAGGTCATAAAAAAGAAGGAACTCTTACCATTTGCATCAGCATGGATAGACCTGGAGAGCATTATGCGAAGCAAAATAAGTCAGTCAGAGAAAGATAAATATCACATGATCTTACTCATTGGTGGAATATAATGACAACATGAACTAATGAGCAAAAACAGATCCAGAAACAAAGAAACATTGATCAGACCATCAAACCTCAGAGGGAAGCCAGTTGAGGGTGGGGGTAAGAAGGAGAGATCAACCAAAGGACTTGTATGCATGCATATAAGCCTAATCAATGGACACAGACACCAGGGGGGTGAGGACATGGGTAGTGGGGTGGGGGGAAATGGATAAGGACACATATGTAATACCTTAATCAATAGAGAAAACAAATAAAAATAAAAACACCAAATAGAATAGAAAATATCTACTGACATTAAAAAAAAAGTTGGGAAAATTTATTTTGAAATTGCATTTTGATGGCAACTTTTATTTGTGATCCAAAGCCCTCAGAATTTTCCTTATATTTTTTCAAGATGTAAGAACTGAGTTGAAGAAATCTGTGGAGTTTCCATGGAAATTGTGCCAATTCTTTTTTTCTTTCTTTCTTTCTGTTCCTCAGAAAAATTCCTTGGTTTAGTAATAATGTTACTTCCTGGCAATCCTTGGCAGTTGTGAACACAGGGCATCTGAAACATTCTTTTAGTGGGAAAATAGTTGGCTCTCATACAGGGTGCCTTTTCCTTTCAGCATATAGTGAAATAAATAATTTCTTTAACCTTTTTCTTTAGGTAACTTCTACAGTTTCTTTAGAAAATTTTGACTCTGACAGTTATTTAATATAAGGGCCTTTTTTGTTTGTTTGTTTGTTTCTCTACCAAATAAAGAGATTATCATTGGTGAAGCATGTACTGATTTTCCTATTCTACCACAGAATCTAAGGATACTTTAAAAGTATTCATTAACTCAAGAATAAGCAGTTTTGATTGCCTTTTATTTTCAATGGACTGGATAGTCATAAATATCTTAAAAGGTTCAGACAAAAATGGTTGGATACAGTAAACCCTTTTAGGTACTTAATAAGTCTTTAATTTAAAAAAACATTCCCAATTATAATTAATTCTCTTCTCTTTCTCAATTTACAGTAATCAGGGTGGTTTTTAACTTTTCATACAGTAATCAAGGAGGTTTTTAACTTTATATTTCTCTAGTCCTTGAAAATAGAACAACATTCTTTTCTGTTCTGCTGAATTAGTGATGTCCAGAGTTAAAGGAATCTAGGGAAACTGCTCTAAGTTGAATAATCAAGGACAAAATCAAGAAGTTGGAATTTAAATATCTAGAAAGAAAAATATATCTAAAAAGAAAAAAATAATGAAAAATTTCAATGTCCTACCCCTCATAAACTTTTAAAAATCGACATTTTGAAGCAAATTAGATAACAAGATATGAACAGGTATTAACCCAAAAAATTGTATAATTAGGTCCTTGTTTCTTTTTATTATTCTCTCCTTCCTTTTTTTCTGGGCACAAAGGGACTGTTTTTCTATACACATGGTAGAATAATAATCGGTCTTATCTAGGCTTCATGGACACTAGCAGTCTTTCCATAAATTGTTCTCTGTGAAACAACAAGAACAATTGATAAGATCAATCCTTCCAGGGATCTCTCATTACATTTGTTACTTGTCACCATCCTTCAGCTTCTGTAGCCTTTTCCCATGCCCCCCTTAATTCTAATAGAATTTAAATTAAAATATGATAATTGAAAAATTTATAAAAAGTGCTTCAGGGAAATATTTTCTTAAAGAGCTCAAAGCATTCATCTCCTTACTCTTTCCAAAGCCCTCTGAGGTATGTGGAGGTGTCCACAGAGGAAGGGTCCTTTTAAATTTCTTTAATTCTTCAGTGACTGTTTGATGCTAATTGCACAATGAAGTTCTGCATTAATTTATTATGAGAGCCAAAGGCTTAATGGAATCTTATGAAATGGAAAATTGTAATATGGAATCTTAAAAATGGAAAATTGTAAAACCGAATTTTTGCATGTAAATCTATAAGCAGAATAGCCAAGTGATTCATGGGAGACTAGAAGCTCAGCTTTGTCATGTGTTGCCTTCAAATACCATCTACTTAATTGGAAGAATGATCCAAGTAGAAGCTTTTTTTTTGCTGCAGAAAAGACTACTTGAAGCCATGGGTGAATATTAATCATTTTAGGGACACAGCTTTGTTTGGAGGGCATTCCAATGAGCAGGTCCATTGAGGTTCTGTATAGATTACTCAGTAGGGTTTTGAAGATGGCACAGTCAGTACCCAGCCATCTTCACAATGGCACAAAAGGTGACTGCCTATGTGCATGTGTAGTAGCTGTTGCGAAATTTTCTGATTTTATTTTAATACCTCTCTCAATAATTTACTGGTAACAATTTCAAGGTATTATTATCTTGGACTGAAGTTTTTTCAAAGGTAGGTTGAGGTTAAAAGTATCTGAGCATGCTCATTGATTATCAAGCCATCCAGTGTTGGCTCTGCCTCTGCCATCTTTTACATTTTTCATTTTTGACCTTTAACTAAGACCTTATTGTCAGAGAAAAAAATCATGATAAATAACTAGATTCTCTCTTTTCACTAGGAACCAACTGTGTGCAGGAAAACTTGGAGCAACTGCCTCTTTAATGAGCAAGAGGAAAACAATCCTCTTGTATGATAGGTCTCTATAGCTACAGTTTTTAGCTCTCCTCTGCATGACAAGTAACTACTCAAAGAATGTTTGGGTCAAGTGTTGAAGGTAAGAATAGTGAAAAAGCCGAGGCTGGTTTGGCTCAGTGCATAGAGCGTCGGTCTGCGGACTGGAGGGTTCCAGGTTTGATTCCGGTCAATGGCATGTACATTGGTTGCAGGCACATCCCTAGTAGGGGGTGTGCAGGAGGCAGCTGGCTGATGTTTCTCTCTCATCGATGTTTCTATCTCTCTGTCCCTCTCCCTTTCTCTCTGTAAAAAATCATTAAAATATATTAAAAACAAAGAATAGTAAAAAAAAAAAGGTGCAAACTTTGATTGAAGTTTAGTATAGAACACAAAAAACTCAGGCTGGTCCATTTTGGGGGCAGTCAGTTATCTGGCCCTCCCTCCAAGTAATCTCAGAGGCTTGTCTCTGAAGGTCTATGAAAACACAGTCTCGGATGCATGTTTGAGAATTTGTCTTACTTGACCATCCTAGAGCCCTGATCAACATCATCAACACCACAGATATGCTAGCCTTTGTCAATTAAAATATTGTTTTGTATTAGTATTATTATGGCAACATTTTATTTAGGTTAGACAAAAGAGTACAAGCACACTTATTTACTTCTATCCCAAGAGACTTTATTCAGTATTCATAAGGCTTCTTTAACTCTTATTTAGAGATAAATGAACCAAAGTGTGTGTCAGTACCTTGTTTCCTGGGAACATGGAACTTGTCACCATCAGACTGTCTTCTGGCTGCCTTTTGTTGAAACACTAAAAAATACAGCACACGTTATTTATTGAACATAATTATCAATAAGAACAAACTCTGGAAAACTCCAAAGGAACTAGAATGCAGCACATCATTTTTCTTAGTAATAATTCTTGAATTGTATTATTTTTGAGTAGGCGGATTATTAAGTTTACAGTTTTCTCATTTGTGCGGCTTATCAGTCATTTCAAAAGGCATTTTCTGTGGGCTGAGTAGTATAATGCTGGTGCATTGCCTCATTAAACCATTTAAAACAAGATATAATTCCATTTTGATATCAGGTAAAGATAAAAGCTGCCTTTTGTTAAAAGTGATAAATGTTAAAATCATATGAAAAATTCCATTTGCACAGAAATTACTCATGCTTGACTTCTTGGTGATAAGCAAAGATAATGACTGTTTCTTCCAAAACAGATGAAAAGACTGCTATATTTCACAGATGTAATAATTTTTAAAAATGCACTTTATTCCTACATCCTCTAGCTGGACCTCAGAACTATTAAAGCAGCTTATTTGAATTATTTCATTACCTAAAAAGTTCTTTGTTCTCACTTATTATTTCTCACAGGAAATTCTATAAGACAAGTCAGCATTACTCATCCCATTTTGCAGCTAAAAGATAAAACTGATTGTTTAATATTTATTGAACACCAACAAGTTCCGTATAGCTTCTGGCATTTGTTAATGAAAAACTGTCTACCGTTTACAACTTGACTTGAGAAACAGAACATTGCAGTTTCATTTTATTTTTATTTTATGGATAATTTGAATTGCATGGTTTGGGAACTGAAAGAGGCCTGAGACTTAGTTCAGTCTCTTGTGTTTATAAGTGAAAGAGGTAGAAGTAACTAAATTGTAGAGGAGCTAAGTACTTTTGCAATGATGATAGTACAGATATGACTTAGAACCTCAAGCATTGAATTTTAATCTATTGCTTGGTTCTTTATAACACTACTTGCCGGGAGCCAAAACCTAGTATTGTCACTGGTAGTAAAATGCAAAAAGAGATGGCCAACCTCAATGGCTCTGAATGGTGGGAACTATTAACTCATTGTCTAGTTGAGATAGTGGAGGTTGAGGCAACTTTAATTTGTTAATCATAAATTCTTGTTGATTTTCTGTTGCTGGAACTTTTCCTGCCTAAGAGATGTCTTTGTCTCAGAATCTCAACAAAAGGAATGGTAAAAGGCCAGAACATGGGGTTAGTCTTCCCACTGGAGGTGGACTCCCCGCCTGGCCCCCATTTTCCCAAATTAACTCTTTTCCAGTATCTTCATTTTAGTGTGCGGCCTTCTCCAGAAACCAGACCCTGAGTGGGCCCCAAACCACGTGGGTTGTGTTAAGGGATCCCACAACTACTGTCTCTTCACTTCCATAACTATTTGGGTCAGTCCAATTGCCAATCAGTAGATGAGTGGATAAAAAGCTGTGCTATATCTACACAATGGAATACTATGCAGTTGTAAAAAGGAAAGATCTCTTACCCTTTGAGACAACATGGAGGGACTTGGAGAGTATTATGCTAACTGAAATAAGCCAGTGAGAGAAAGACAAGTATCACATGATCTTACTTATTTGTGGAATCCAATGAACAAAATAAACTGATGAATAAAATAGATCCAGAGACATCGAAAGGTAACAGACTGATGAATCTCAGAGTGAAGGGGTGGGGTAGGAAGAGAATTTCTATGCTTATATAAATAACCCATTGACATAGACCATAGTGTGGTGAAGGCCTGAGGTGGGGGTGAGGGTGGGGTCAGTGGGGGAAAATAAGGGGACATCTGAAATACTTTCAACAATAAAGACAAACTTAAAAAATAAAGATAAGAAGGAGCTATAGGGAGAGGACTGAAGAAAACCTTAGATCATTTCCAATACTCTTGCTCTTAGCTCACCAGGGTTTCCTAGAAGAATGAGGCTGAGGAGGTAGGAAGAAGGGCTGTCCAGTTGAATGGTGATTGGCTACTGTGATCAGGAGGCCATGCATCCCGGAGTTACCTTGGATCTCTGTCTTTGGTTTTAATATTCTTTAAACCCATCCAAAACTAAGTCACATCAGGATTACTCCATATGACACTTTTTCAATTTTTTAAAAGTTCCCTAAATCATATCAAACAATAATTATTTATGAAGCACACTAGAGGCCTAATGCATGAAATTTGTGCAAGGGGCTCGGCCCTTGCAGCCTTGGCAGCTTGCCTTGGACTTAACAGCTTCCTTCATCTGGAAGGTCATTTGGCTGTCCAGTCTAATTAGCATATTACACTTTTTAATATATTATTTATTAATTGATTTTTTAAAGAGAGGAAAGGAGGGGGATAGAGAGTTAGAAACATCAATGAAAGAGAATCATCAATCAGCTACCTCTTGCACACCTCCCACTGGGGATGTGTCCACAACCCAGGTACATGCCCTTGACCGGAATTGAACCGGGGACCTTTCAGTCTGCAGGCTGATGCTCTATCCACTGAGCCAAACCGGTTTCGGCAGATTTTTATTATTATAGATATAAGTTGTCACTTGTTGTCAAGAGAGAGAATACTCAACTGTCCTCTTACAAACAGGAGAAGCAAAGATTTTCAAAGTGTGATGTATTAAAAGAAAATTATATGCATGAGATATTTCTGGTTGAAAAATCAATTTTCTGCTTCAACTTAGTATTTTGAAAACATGTTAAATATAACTTATTGGCAAGTTCTGAGGTTTTGGGCTTACATTTTTTTTTCTAAAATAAAATATACTGATACATACATGACCTGTGACTATGTTCTAGAATATTAGTAGAATTTTTACAAGTGTTGCTTGCTTTTTTCATTGGACGATTCTAAAAGTCTTGAAAAATAAAACACTTTTAAAATTTTAATACATGCAGACACTCTGTACTTTCCCCCCAATATTGTTAAGATAATAACTATGACTGTTAAAAATTCTGTAGTGTGTCATCATCAATCTGGGAAATAACCAGAATCCAAAGATAAATTCAAAAAATATGTTCTTCAAATAAAAAGTACATTATTTGCTAAGTTTTAGGAATTCTGCTGAATTTTGAAGTTACTGGGAACTTTGAAAAGTAATTCTTTTTTCCAGTGTTTTGACATTAATTTATTAAAAATCACTTTAGGTTTTACATAAAATATATTTATTGAAAAACATTTTGTTGACAAGTGCCCAGCTTCCATGAAATATGATAAATGTTAAATGAACACTTTTAGTTTATAGATGAAAAACTTACAAGCATTATACTTATTGATTGTTGAGGGTTTGTTGTCAAAACATAAGGGATGAGTTGTAGAATTGCACAGGGAAAGTAGGATGTTTTGGGTCGTACTAATAACAGAACTTTTTCAAGATAAGAAGTGCACTAAGTCTCACCCCACAGTACAAAGATCCTCTCTACCTGTAAACCTCCCCTGAATTCCCTCCAGCTGCACCTATTACAATTCTTCCTTGCTTCCGCCTCTATAGACAAGTTCACTTCTTAAAAAAAACAAATTAGCAATTAACATATTGCCAAATACATTAATTTCTCCTTGCTGTGGAAACTAGGATGTGTTTTTGAATATGAGGTAATCTTGGAAAAGACCTGCATTAACTTGTTTCCTGAAGAAAGAGGTAGCCATCAAAATGATCGCTGATGCAAACATGCATTCCAAAAATATGAACGCTGTTAGCCTTAGGAAAGGAATAGATAGGTGTAATAATCCAGAATTTGTAAATCTTGCTTTTATAGTAAATATATGTAAGCTGGCACATTTAAAATTGCTTCCATCAGAGAGACCTTTGTTCTACAAAGCTTTATACACTTTATATTTACCATGTTCACCCATCCTACCATTATAAGAGATAAAAATACAATCCATGAAGTGGTAGAAATTGATCATTCGGTTATGGGTCATTCAGAGTTATATATGAAAGTACATGTTTTTGTACTACAAGATTTGTGGTAAGCAAGATGAGATACTGTTTTAAACATATAGTAATTGAAAGAAAATCTGTATACCAGAATGTTAGTGTACTTGGTATAGTGGAAGGAGTGTGGTTTTGTCTTAATATTAACAACATGTGTGACATGGGAAAATGGCTTTGTTATTGATCTTGCCAATAAAGTTAGGGCTTAGATGAGATGATCATTAATGCCTCAGTCAGATGCTATCAATTCTTTTTTTCCAAGTCATTGCAGGCAAAATGGTGCCTGAATAAGTTCTTAAGTGAGTATAAATTTAAATAGAATACTACATTTTTGAGGAAGATATTATTTTTGCTGGGGGCTTAGCCCAATAGAAAAACTAGAAATTTAATCACAGACCAATGTTAATTTTTTATAATATATGAAAATGAACCTGTCACTGTGTTTGAATTCTTGGAAGATATTATTTTTGACAACATTTGATTGCATTAATGTTAAAATAAAGCAGTTCAAATAATGCTATCAAGCCAATTATGACAAATGTCAACTTTGATGACTCCGTACCAGTGAAATCTTATTTTTCTCTTCCTATATAAAATTAGAATTTGAGGAGAAAGAAAAATTAATGCATTAATTTTAGTTGTCAGTGCTTTCACACATTAAAAGAAAGTCCAAGAGAAAGTCAAATAATTCTTGAGATTCAAAATAATCTTAAACATGTAAATGTCCCAAATACCACCCCCATTTATTTCAAATATTTGCAGAATGACTTCTGTAATTTTTTTTCTAAAATGGAAATGACATTGAATGGGAAAATTAGCATAATATAAAATATTCAAAATGTTAAGCAAAGCAGAATTATCAGAAATGCAGAGGAGGGAGAGAGGTGAGATATAATGAATTCACTTGCACTACTTGCTTCTGAAAGAACAGTCTTCACATCAACCTCATTTACAGCCTATTTCACGCAAAAAGACTCTTCTAGAACTGCTCTTTTTGGATATCTGATAAAGCTTATTTGGCACTAGAGGCCCAGTGCACGGGTCTCTTGGCCTGGCCTGTTGGGATCAGGCTGATACCAGCAGTTCGACATCCCCCGAGGGGTTCCAGGGTGCGAGAGGGTACTCTGCCAAGTTGCTGTCACTTGGCAGCTCCTTCCTGCATTGAGCATCTTCTCCCTGGTGGTCAGTGTGTGTTATAACTACTGGATGGTCTGCTGGTCCTAAAGGTCACTTAGGCTTTTATATATATAGGTTATTTCAAAATAGCTAAGGGAATGAAAAGCCTGCACAATAGCTAAATGCATTTAGCTATTATGCATAAACGATAAAACCCTTGATGTTCCATACTCATTAGAAGTCTAAAATGAAATGTTTAGAACTAAATGCCTATCACTGATTCTTGAAGCTAGAGATTTAATGTAAAATGAAACATGCAGATCTGTATTGTATGCTGGGTTCTCAAGGAATATAACTGTACAGGTAGCAGGGTGTGTTTATTATTCACTCAAAAAACTTCCATTAGGTTGCTAACTCTGTAGTCAAGTACTATGCTAAGTCCTAAGGATACAAAGGTAAGTAAGACTCGACCACAATCTCCATGCTGTCCTCCATTCATTTAAGCAAAGGTCAACTGTGTCACTAGTGCCTACTGAAGAGAGAGGATAAAGATTAAAATACTTAGAAAGGAAAGGGTCATATGCAGTCCTTGGAGCCTTACTCTTCCTACCTTGTTCCTCCAATGTGCACCCTGAAAAATCTAATTACAAAAGGGAGGATGAGGTAAAATAAAGCAGTATAAATAACCCCTTTGTCTGGGCCAGCAAAGACAGGGAAGAAAATGTTCTAATCCTGTAAGTGGTCATACTTACTAATCAAACTGAGACTCAGAAGAGAGGTATAGTCTCTTCTCAAATTGACTAAGGTAATTCGTGCACCCCAGACAACTTAAAACCATCATTTCATTTACTAGCAAAATTCCATGTTATTAATTTTTGCAAATTTACCAAACACAGGTTGCCACATTTGGATGGGTGACATAGCCACAGATTGCCATTTCAGCCACATAATATGAAGATTTTTCACCTGAAACTAGTTTACTGCCCGGCAGACATATAGACTCAGGAATTGGGCTTTTTTTGGGGTGGGGGAGGAAGGATTTGCAAACAGCCATCAGCACATATTAACTTACTCACGTGATTATAGTTTACTATTGAGATTGGTAGAAATGGAAAGTTGGAAAGCCATACCTGTGTGAAGGAAAATAGCATAGAGATTCTAATTCAATTGCAATACCAATGGATACTTTTGGTCCCTAAGGAGGAAACTTTGCTTTTCTTTTCAATTCATAATGGAAACTTTGTCTGATAAGAGTGTTTCCACAAAAGTCCTCTCCCAAACCAGGAAACCTTACTATAAATTATTCTTTCTACTTTTAAGGACCTTAATTTTTACAAGAGTAGAATACCAACTGTTTTTGTTGCGTATTTATTCCTTAGAATGCAAATAAGAATCCTTCCAGTCTAGGATGTTTCCACGACACCACTGGGCAGGCAGGTCTTAGTCCTCTTGTCAGAGGCAGGCCACGTGCATTGCTGTATAGCACTGGGCTGAGGGTTCATCTCCTCCCATATGATTTCATTTGGAATCATTGCTTGAGTTTACTTTATGACCATTTGTAGTCAATAAGAAAACGATGTAAGTGTGTATATTACTCTAGTGACATCCTTAGTAATTTTTCCATTGTTTCAAAGAGACGTGGTTTGCGTTGTTAGAAAGTCACCGGAATACTCTAGAAACTATGATGAATTCACTTTTTGGTTCATACGTAGTAGTCACCAAAAGTAACTTCTCTCTGAGTTTTATTGTTTGTTTTCATTTGTTTGTTTTGTTTTCCTGTGTCAGGAAATATTCCTATCCAGAGAAGCAACCCGTAGGATCTGAATCTGGTCATGCTTACTTTGAACAAATGTTAAATAATAGATATGTTAAAAAGACTCTAAGAAATAAAATTTTTATGCATGCAGATTGAAAATAACATATGCAGAATGGGAAATTTCAAAAGAATATGGCTGTGCCTACTTGTTATATGTAATATTTAATATTGGTAGTTAATAATTTGAAAAGTCATGCAAGATGATGTCTTGGGATAAGAAACCCAACGGAAGAAGCAAAAGGCACAGTACCTGGAGAGATATGGTGGGTCCAGTCTCACCCCTGTACTACAGCACACCTTTTGGCATAGAGACTACCTTTTCTGCATCCTACTCCCGTACCCTCTGCTATACATATGTAGTTGTAGTTCTCATGAAAACTCCCCAAAGTAGGTATTAGTATTTCTCTTTTTTTAAAAAAAAATATTGAGCAAATAAAACAAGGTCATGTAACTTTAACATAATTATAAAACAGTTAAGTGGCTAAGTCATAATTCAAGTTCAGTTTCTTCAGGCTTCACCGGCTTCATGAATTCCACTCTCCCAGCTGCCAGGTCCCCAGAGGTGCTTCCCAGTGGGACAGTCCCACAGAGCACCTTATTTTCCTCTAAGAAATACATATTTAAATTAGAATAAAAAAGGCGCATACATTAAAAGTGCTGGTGAAAACTCTTGTGCATTCAGGAAATCTAAAGTGAGAATAAAGAAAATGTGTGTCGATAGCTAGCTGTTTGACACATCTATGATTTCATCTTCAAGATGACGGTTCTCTCAAGTATTAAAATATTTACTCTGTCTTAACAATGGAAACAAACTAGGTCATGGTTTCTCAACCTCGGCACCACTGACATCTTGGACTGGATTCTTTGCAGTGGAGCCTGTCATGTGCATTGCAGGATGGTTAGCGGCATCTCTGGTATCCATCCACTATCCAACCGAGGATGTCTTGAAACATTGACAAATGTGTTCTGGGAGGCAAATCACCACCAGTTAAGAACCCTAACCAGTTTGGCTCAGTGGATAAAGCGTTGGCCTGCGGACTGAGAGGTCCCAGGTTCCATTCCGGTCAAGGGCATGTACCTTGGTTGTGGGCACATCCCAGTAGGAGGTGTGCAGGAGGCAGCTGATCAATGATTCTCTCTCATCGATGTTTCTAGCTCTCTATCCCTTTCCCTTCCTCTCTGTAAAATATCTACTACTCAGACTATTAAGCTTCTTACTGAAGACATCTTTAACAGAGACTCTAGAAATGCCATGTTTAAGAGAAAAATATCATCATTCACTCTGCTGCTGAATGAAAAATCTAAGCACTTGATACTATTTGCATTTATTTTCACAGAAAATGCAAATCCTTTAATGTCAATTCATATCACAGTTGCATACTGCCTTCCTCCCCCCTTCACTAACATAAAGAAATTGAATTTCTGGAAGATGAGGCTAGAAAAGTTCATCATTATTATGCCCACACTCTAAAAGACGATCTGCAAAGCTCTTCTTGGGTTTTATTCACTGTCTCTGTGATGTTCCACTGTGAGAAGGAGAGAGTACATTAAAACACTTGGGTTACACAAGCAGGCTTGGTACCCTCTAAAGAAGTGTGCACCTAGGTCTGAATAACTTGCTGCTTTGAAGAGCCGCACCAGCCCTGTTTTGGGGGAAGGAGAGAAGCAGAGACAAAAATCACAGGGAAGACCAGGACAACAGCTTACCAATAGAATGATAAATGTTTCTCTGCCCCAAGAGCACCTGTAAAGTCCATACCAAATCCTGAAGCCAAATGGTTTGGACAAGGTCACCCAGCCAAAGAGTAGGACCAAAGATCCCTGATTTAAAGCCTACTTTAATCCACTTGGCCATATTTCTTCACTAATGAGGACAAAGACCATTCCACCCTGTTACATTTACAAGGATACCCATTATTTTTCCTAAGAGATTTTACAAGTCCTCCCACCCCCTACTTTGCATTTCAACTGCATTGTATGTGATCCATTTCAAGTATAAGTGAATTGCAAGTAGAAAATTCCCAAGAGCAACTGAGTTGTACTTGACATTTTGGGGTCCTTGTAGCTGAGTGGCTCTCAAAAAGGTCATACACAGCTTTGTTGCACTGCTAAATGCCAAGGGCAACTCAGTAGCAATTGAAAATTGAAAGGGAAATTATATTCTACTCCAAATCATGGACACTGAAAAAGGATCTTGGTCCTATTAATTATGTGAGGAAAAAATGGGAAACTGTCCTTGGATGTTAAAAAATTTCCCCACTAGGCAATCATCTCTTTGCATGATTTGTGAACATAGTTTTACTACCAATTTATCTATACTATGCAAGCGCTCATTTTCTTTCCTTGAGTTATCTTAAATCAAGAATGCTGTCAACAAGAAACACTATAAATCCATGTTAATTCCCCTATATTGTTGAAGCTTAATGAACCTGGTCCTTTTCAATATTACATGGAGAAAAGGTGGGAGAATATAATGACTGAAAGCAAGTAGACTTCAAAAAATTTACATTAAAAATGAGTTACTTTTTTGTGTTGTGAACATAAAATTAGGTATAGTATAAAAGGGATAGAATTAAAAAAAGAGAGGGAGAAACATAGCTCTCAAGTACAATAATCCATGCATTATCTTTGCATTGATGTTACATTTTTGGAAGTGGGAGATGGTGTTGATGGTGGAAACAGCTTCGCTCTGATACGTTATGCTGTATGAAAGCAGTTAGAATGCTTAGTTATGTGTAAATGTACTAGAGCTTTGTCCCACCCTGTGTGGGTCCCCTCTCCACACAACTCAGGGAAACAGTTACTTACATTTATGTGTTTACATGTTTATTACAGTATATGATAAAGGATACAGAGGCACATCTGATGAAGAGATACATAGGATGAGGTCTGGAGGGTCCCAAGCCTGTACTTTTTTTCCCCTCCCAGGAAGAATTCGTGCCAGCCTTGGAAGCGCTCATAAAATCCCTCCTTTTAAGATTTTATAGCAGCTTCTTTACTTAGTCATGATTGATCCTCAACTCCATTTTCCCTTCTTAAGAGAATGAAGGTTGGGCCAAGCTTCTAATCGTGGCTTGGTTTGTCCAGTTACTAGCCCCTCATTCAGAGCCCACATAGAGTTGCCTCATTAGAACAAAAGACACTCATAGTACTCAGGAAATTACAAGGGTTTCAGGAGCTCTGTGCCAGGGGTAGACATTCTATATAACAAAAGGTTAATATGCAAATCAACCGAAAGGCAGAACAATCAGTAGCTATGATGCGCACTGACCACCAGGGGGCAGATACTCAATGCAGGAGCTGCCTCCAGGTGGTCAGTGAGCTCCCACAGGGGGAGCACTGCTCAGCCAGAAGCTGGGCTCATGGCTGGCGAGCTCAGGGGCCCACCTCCATGGCAGCACTAAGGATATCCAACTGTGGTTAAGCTGTCAGTTGGAGATCCCCTGAGGGCTCCTGGACTGTGAAAGGGTGCAGGTGGGCTGAGGGATGCACCCTCCGCAAGTACACAAATGTCATGCACTGGGCCTCTAGTATGTATATATATTTAATTATCTCACAAAAGCCAACTTGATTTTCCTGTATGACTGGTTTGTTTGCCTAGCCCTGGGGTGGGCAAACTTTTTGACTCGAGGGCCACAATGGGTTCTTAAACTGGACTGGAGGGCCAGAACAAAAGCAACCTGACCATGCTGGCACTCTCATCTCGGGCTGCTGGTGAAGGAGCAGAGGGAAGAGCAAGAGAAGCCTCTGTTCTTTCGGCTCCAAGGGCCGGATAGAAGAGCCAAATGGTCCGGATCTGGCCCGGGGGCCATAGTTTGCCCATGGCTGGCCTAGTCCCTTTGCCAGTATTTTCTTGAGTCTCTGAAAGAGTAAGTTGGGATTCTGCACCCTGCTTTCTTCTTTCTTTCCCTACTCCACATCATTCTTCTTTGGCTACATTAGCATACCCTGGATGTGCCTACATTCTGCTACCACTTCAGTGGCAATTCTATTTAATATATTCATGTGAGCTAGAAAAAAAGGGGGAAATCTGGTGACTTTTACCTTGTGAAATGCAAATAACTTTAAGAAAGAATTGGCTGAGGAGAAAACTACCTTTTATATACTTAAATGTAAAAAAAATATTGTTTTTTAAATTATACATTATAACACTGGTTCCTCTCTGCATATAACACAAATGTTGTGAGAACAAACTAGATTGTGGTTTTGAATTAGAAAGAATTGTTATGAAGTTTTAAGGGTGTCTGGCTTATAAGTATGTGAGATAAATAGCCTTTATACTTTCTTAGAAATTCAAGATTTCTAAGGTTTCGTAAAGTTCCTTTGTGTGTGTGTGCGTGTGCGTGTGCGTGTGCGTGTGTGTGTGTGTGTGTGTGTGTGTGTGTGTGTGTGTCCAGAGTGGCTCAGTGGTTGAGCATCGACCTATGAATCAGAAGGCCACGGTTCCATTTCTGGTCACATGCCCAGGTTGAGGCCTTGATCCTCAGCAGGCGGCATGCAAGAGGCAGCCAATCAATGATTCTCTCCCATCATTGATGTTTCTATCTCCCTCTCTTTCTCCCTTTCTCTCTGAAATCAATAAAAGTATATTTTTTAAAAGAAAAAATGTAGCAAAGATAGCTAGATATTTGATCAAATATTAAGCATTCCAGACAGCACAAGCAATAAATGAAGATAATAGAGGCAACATGAGATTTGAAGAAAAATAAAAATCCCTCAAATCCTACTTAATGAAGATGTAATATGCAAATGGTCATTACACCGTGAAGTGTAATGACCGATGTGTAACGAGCAGATCACGGGTCAGCAGGAGGGTGGGGCAGTGAGCTATAAGCAGGCGGCAGAGAGCTACTGGAGGGCAGCAGCCAGCTACTGGGGAGCTACTAGTGCACGGATTCATGTGCAGGACTACTAGCTTAAAAATAAAAGCAAAATGAAATAAAAACAACAACCAAACTTTTGAATTATTATATACTGTGCCCCTCCCCCCCAAATAAAAAGAAAAGAATAGTACACCAAAGAAGAAACAGAGAATAAGAAAGAGCTCATAAGAAAGACAATGGCAGCCAATTGAAGGACAAGAAGATAAAGTGCAAAGAGGGGAACCACACAACAGGAGAGTCTGTACTTGTGGTCCAGAGAACTCCAGGCTCAGGACAGAGAAGATGATGCACCTCCTTAATGATTTCTAAAATATAACCAAATTATTGTATTAAGCTACATCTATGTTCTCGCTTTAAAAAATATTCATTGGTAAATAGCAACCTTGTCCATGAGCCAGTAATATTCTCAAGGTCACAATGACAATCTGAGAGATTCTAATTACAGCTTCTCCCCTGCCTTAATAATCTAGATAATTGTTCCAGTACATTTAATTTTAGCTGAAACATTTTAAAAAATTGTCACAATTTCCTATTTTTTAATAGTTTCTTGAACATTATCAGCAGCAGGTTACTGTTAAATACTGATAAGTACATTATGCACTGGTAAATAGCTTACATACTGTCTCAGTTTTCTTATACAAATCTCTCAATGCACATAGCTTAAGTAATAGAATGGTTTCCTTTGAACCTATCAAGCACAGATAAGTAACTGTGTTGCTTTAGGGTGGATTTGTGGTGTATATATCTAAATGTTCTGTTTTGGGAGTTGATTTAGATTATTTCAATGTGTAGTTTTGGTAGTTGATTTAGATTATATCAATGCATCGCCTCTTAGCTTTAGTCATCACCCAAACATTTTGTTTTATTCCAAACATTTTGTTCAAAAATCTCTAATAAAGGGTCACATTGTACTCTGTATTATTTGCATATTCGTTGCCTAGAAACTCCTCTGAGATGGAGACATTGTTTTATTCCATAGTCTCAGTTCTTAGGATGGCATTTTAGCCCCAAAAGGCACTCAACACATTCATTTGCATGCCTTGCACTGATGAATAAAAGTCCTCTCCTACATAAAGGACTCTTGGGATATACCAAACCAGAGTGTTAGTGAGTGGAGCCAATACTCCTCCTGGGGTTTCGATAAAACTGAGTAATGAATGAGAAAGAAACATTGATATAGAAAATAAAGTAGAAATTCTATGACAGGTGAAGTGAACCTTAATCATTGGGGTGAAATGCAATTATCAGAGAAATTATGGTTATGTATCTGAGATCCTAGTATCTCTTGAATGGAATTAGGAGCCAAAAGTAAAGTACCTACTTTGTTTTCTTATGTTGCACATCATTCAGAGTTCAGCTTCCCTCTTGTAGGATTATGGAGGGAACTGCCAAAAAGAATTTCTTCACACATGCTACGGTTTCATGTTTGTTGGGAGTTTCCTCAAAATTATCCTTCTTAATGAAGAATTAGAAACCAGACCCTTACTCACTAGTTCTTTTCTTTATTCATTGTTTCTAAACTTTACAATAGGCCAGCGCAACTTACCTATGATATGGAAATATATTTTTCTCTTTGGGATTTTAGATCCCACCAAAAAGAGCACAATCATACACCCAAACAGACACAAACGAACAACAAAAGACATTACCTTGAGCTATGTAAGGGGTGGTTTCTGCTTTCCGAGGGACATTTGTGGGTCGAGGTGTAGGAGCAGGAGGTCTATTTATAATGAAAGACCGTCCTCCAATTTTCTTCTTGGTACTTAAATTGGCCAGGATCATGTCATATTCACTGTCATCAATCTCAGCAAAAGTGTATGGGTCTTCCTCCTCCTCTTCCTGCTCCTTGTCATCGGTCTTTTCTTCCTCGCCTTTGGGTTCACCTCCTGCTTCCTGGTTTGCACTGGGGTCCCACCAATTCTGACTTCTTTCCATTTGGCCTTCCAACATTTTCCCTGCGTATGAAATATTTAGATGGTGGTTACTCTTCAATTCTATGCAATAGTTTTTGATGTTCATCTATTACTTGCCTGAACTTCCCCCATAATAATTTACATATTATATCCTAAATTCCAAAAAAAGAAAAAAAAGAAAAATGAACCATGGAATTTACTAGCATATCCTTCTGTGTTTGTAATTACTGACTTTGTTAAGAAAAAAGTTTGTTAAAGAGATGGATTTCTTTCAAAACATAAACAAGCATATAAATGGTTTTTACATAGTTTATGAATGATTTACTATCAGGAAATTGAGTTATAAAATTAAGCCTCAAAATCCAAATGCTTTGAAAACTTGTGTTTTCCAAGTAGAATACTGTTAGATTTTTTTTTTCTTTTTCACTTGACGTCATACTACTTTCATAGATGCTGCACTGGGCATTCTGCCTAAAATTTAATTTCTCTGAAAACAACAAGGTGGGATATCTAAAAGCACTTTCATTTGGTTTCTTATGGCAAGTCTCACTTTGATGATGAAAAACTGGCCTTCAGACTCTTGGTTTCTACAAGCCAACATGAACCTCATTCTTAGGTAAAACACAGTGAAAATAGGGCTTATGACCTAAAAGAGGACCTGAATATTAATTCTTATGAAAAGAATGAATAGTCTTTGATGTTTTTTATACTTAGTAAAATCTTTACAGATTTTTATGAAAGTGTATTAAATGTTTTAAGTAGCAATTCTTAGAAGATAAAGACAATATACTTTGATTAATGAACAAGTTGAAAATAATTTTGCTGGCTCTCTGACAGACCAATGAGAATTAAAAAAAATGTCCTTTGACAAATATTTTGCTTAAAACATTAACAAAAACAATAAAATGGAAAAGATCTCAGTTACTGACAAAGAAATCATGACTTTTCTATGTGGTTTTGGGAAATTCAGGCATGTGAACTAAAGGAGGAGGAGTCTTTCCCTTGGATGAAACTCTGATAAAAAAAAATCAGTTAACTTACAGATGTTTTAGTAGAAAAAAATTAGGAACTTCAGAGAAAGACGAGTTGTAGAGAAGAACAAGAGAAGATTAATATACGAAATTCATTAATTTTGGGGGGAATAGGCATATGAGGAGAGACCAAGATCATTTTCCAATAGACTTCCATTTGATTGGTTCAGTTAACTTAACCCAAGAAGTATACATGCCAAAACACTTGTAACTAACTTCTAAAAATAATGTTGAAAGAATTACAGATGTCTTGCTTTTTTTCTTCACTGACCCTCTCCACCCTGCCCCCCACCCCTCGGCCTTTATTTCACACCTGTCTGTGTCTATGAGTTATGTATGTACACATATAAGCTCTTTGGTTATAACTAACTTAAAAAAAAAACATGACTTGGTTTTCCCCTAAGAATAATACAATATTGAGAATTTGACTTCATGACTGTTTCACTGACAGCATCACAGGTGAAGCCAGATTAAGTGTGTGGGAAACACTTTTACAGTCTTTTATTTTTGGTGGAATGTGCCAACTATCTTACTTTTCAGAACTGATTTCCTGAACTGTTACCTTTGTTTCTCCACCCACTTCCCTTCCCAACTCTTTCTAAAGTTGGGCTTGCACCAGAAGTAAAACACTTTACTTTTTATTTCCCAACTTTTCATGTGAGAGTGGGACCTGCACTTTCTCAATGCAGGTTGTACATTAGTAAGTAATGATTCCAATGATTCCAGTTTTTGAAATAATTGGGGCAAGAGTGTATAACAAAGAGAAGAATCTCTAAAACCCCAGGAAACCTGTTCAGAGAGGCATTTGACATGTCCTAACTTTAAACTCTATGGTCGTGGATCTGAGTCAGAGAGGGATCCTAAGTTATAGCTGCATTGCAAGCTTGTTGTAAAGATAGAAAGAGACACGCATGCTCTTTATAAACTGGAAAGTGGCCCGTAGTGTTTTATATTATTGTTCCCTACAGTGAATATGTCTGTAAATCCATCATGGGGAATTGGATGCTTAGGGCATTTATGAGGAGGCCTTTCTGTTACAATAACTGGAGGACATATGGAAGCTACACTTAAGAAGACAATTCCTGAAGGTATCACTAGCTGAAGTCAAAGATCACATATAAAGTCTCCAGCCAAAAAGTAAGGGGAAGCTTCCAGCCTTACTTTCCCAAACCTTAGTCAAAATATTTTAAGAAAAATATGTTGGTATTTTATTTTCCATTTAGTCCCAATATCAGCCCTATGAAAAGATGAGATTAAAAGTAGCAGTTCATGAAATGTAAATATAGAGATTTTAAATGAAAGGTGTGGTGGGTTTTTTTGTTTTATTTTGCTTTTTGTATTTGGTATTTTTCAGAAAATATATTAGCCAAAATTATACTTCTGGTCTTAGATATTTTGTGAATACTCTCTGAGCAGAGTAGTTTTAATACTCCTAATCAATAATATATGCAGAAATTTCCATTAGGAAAAAATACAATTTAATATTAGTTTCTTTGAGAAATTTAACCTGATAGAAGACAACTTTGCCTCTCAACAATTAATTTTAATACTTACATGAAATTAGTCACATGTGTTAAAATGACACAATATACCAGAATTTTGATGTCAGTGTACTAATAATCTATGCCCCTCCCTCCACTCCCAAGATTGATACACCTATTTCATTGATCCATCCTAATGGTCTATGTGAGCTTGGCACTTGGTAGGCAATCAATACTATCTGCTGAACGAGTGAATGGGTCAGAGGATTTGCCACTGAGGTTTCCATACTTTCCATTAAGCAGTAGTTTCCATCTCTAAATACAGTGCGTGACCTTAGTACAGGTTAAGTTGATCAATTTGAACTTTCATAAAGACAGGGCTTTCAAGAACACAAATATTAAATGTCATAGCTTCAAAATTTACTTTTTGAAATAGCGCTAAGATATATTTTATAACCTTCTAGGGCTCAACAACAATAGTGCTGTGACAAATGGAGTTTTGATATTTGTTTCATCTTCCTTATCAAATCTTTGTAAGAACATTTTCTGAATTTGGAAAGTAAATATAAAATAGGGATCAATAAAGTGAGTGAAAACGAGGGACTGTAAGAGTGAACGTGAAGATAAAAGTTTGTGAGTCTGTTGCATACTCCAGGCTAATAAGACCCAAATTCCAGGAAACCTGTTCAAAGAGGCGTTGGACACATTCTAAGTACTGATTCTATGGTCTTGGGCCTGAGTCAGAGATGGAATCCTAAGTTATGGCTGCCTTGCAAGTTTGTTGTCAAGATAAAAAGAGACACACATGCTAGTTATAAACGGAAAAGTGATCTGTAGTATTCTATATTATTGCTTTCTTCAATGAACATGGAAGCTCTTCTTCTTTTTAAAAAAATATTTTATTGATATTTTACAGAGAGGAAGGGAGAGAGATAGAGAGCTAGAAACATCGATGAGAGAGAAACATCGACCAGCTGCCTCTTGCACGTCCCTACTGGGGATGTGCCCGCAACCAAGGTACATACATGCCCTTGATCGGAATCGAACCCGGGACCTTTCAGTCCGCAGACCGATGTTCTACCACTGAGCCAAACCAGTTTCAGCTGGAAACTCTTCTTGATATCCCTGACCCCCTCTCTCCTGCATTACACCCCTTAATCCTACATCTGGGAGCAAATGAGGTCACAGCCATTTAACTGTTCTCCCACTTAAGCAATATATGTGTAGGGTGTTCTAGACTCTGGTCTCAGTGCAATATGATAAGCCTTCTGCCACTTGCTTACTTGGAAGCTACCAACTTGAGTGACATGCCCAAGGTCATTTTCAAATTGACTCTCGCCTTTCTCTTTTGCTAGAAGAGCATTTTTAGAAGCAAAGTTGTCATCTACTTTTCTGTATTAACTGAGGTTCATTTCATGGGAAGAGTTTACAGACTACTTCCTTGTTTTATTTTTATTATTTTTATTTGTTACTTACTTAAAGCTTTGCAATGAGACGTTGTTCCAGAAGAAAGGAAGGAAGGAAAGAAGGAATAGAAGGGAGGAAGAAAGGATTAGTGGCAGGGATCTCTGGCCTATTTCCCTGGCCCTAGCTGTTCAAGAACAAAGTTGCTCTTAGTTTTCGCAGCTGATCTTCTCTGTATGGATTTGCCACTGCCTTATATGCTATGTATGTCTGTCAAAGTGTTGTTGTTTTTTTTTTAAACCTTGAATTTACCTTGTAATGTGGATGGGGGTTTATCCAGTTGCAGGGCAGCAGCTACAGATCGAGGTGGGGGAAGAGGTGGTCTGTCATCCGTGAGTGGTTCTGGTGAGCTGATTTCTGCATCATCTCCAGGGATGAACATATACAAGTCATCACTCTGGTCCTCAAAGCTCCCACTGTCAACCACGGGTAGGCTGTGCTTGGTCTCCGTGGCCGGCTCATCCTCTTTTTCTCCTTTTACTGTTTCATTTGCCTCAGCACCTTCAGCACTCGGCCGCTCTGTCGGCCCACTTTCATGATGAAATGCTGGGTTCTGTATGGCTGTTTATGACAAAGATTGTATGATTTCATTTAGACAAACCATCTGGAGGCATTTTCTAGTTAGTAATTTCATATAGAAGTGGTAGTTGCTAATAAAACTTTTATGATGTGGTATAGTGGAAAGCTGACAAATGCATAATTCTGGTGAATAGTCATTCTTGGGCTTTTAAAATATTTACCAAATGAACAGTTAAAAGCTCCATTATATCTTGCTACCCCAGTATGAGGCACACTCATACTTATAATATTCTGATTCTCTAGAGTTCCTGTTTGAGCAGATTCATAGACATGTCTGCATTATTGCATTTTTATTGGAAAACAGAGTAACTGATAAGTTATAAGTGATGGAAAAGGTAAAGATAAGGAAACATAAATCTTACCTGGCTTGTAAACAAGGCAATAAAAATATATCTGTGATTCTTATTTAGTTATTATTTAAATATTTACTTATCAACAGATGATACTTTAATTCTTAAAAATGTTACTTGAGAAAAGTGTTAATCCATTTTGCATGAGGAAGGCATCTAAATTACCTAAAGCAGGTGAATTTTTCTAAGGTTCAGTTCTCACCTATAACATGTATTGTATCTTGAAAATTAACCAAATGATCCAAATTCCTTCCATCTAAGAATCATGACTCCAACTTTTGTGTTTATACTGGACAAAATAAATGCTCTCTAACCATTCAGGAAAAAAAAGAAAAAAAGATATTATAATGCAATATCTTTAAATCTTAATTGTTTATATTCTCTTTATAATAAGTCTGCTCTAAATTAAGGACCCATAAAATTTTAAATAAAAACTTTTGACTCTCTGCATTGCAGGAATAATGTGAATTGCTGTCAATTCAGTGCAAAGGAAAAGCAGATAATTGTTTTAAAGTGCTGCTAAACTAAAGTATAGCTAAAGAAGCAAAAGAATGCGGTATGGAAAAAAAAGAACATTGTGGTGATTGCCAATGGGAAGGGGGATGGGAGGACGTGTGTGTGTGTGTGGGGGGGGGGGATAAATTGTGATGGATGGAAACTTAACCTGGGGTGATGTGCACTGTGCACCTGAAACCTGTGTAATTTTGTTAACCAGTGTCACCCCAATAAATTTAATGAAAAGAAAAACAATGTGGGGAAAAAGAAAAACAATTTTTTAAAATAAATCTTTATTGCTCAGATTATTACAATTGTTTCTCCTTTTTCTCCCCATAGCTCCCTTCCACCTGATTCCCACCCCACCCTCTGCCCTTACCCCCTCCCCCCACTATTGTCCTCATCCATAGGTTATACAATTTTAATCCAGTCTCTTTCTGCACCCCACACCCCTTTCACCCTGATAATTATCTATCCACTCCTTTTCTTTGCCCCTAATTCTATTATATTCACCAGTTTATTCTATTCCTCAGATTTTTAATTCACTTGATCTTCTTCCTCTTCTTAAGTAATACCTTTCAGCATTTCATATAATACTGGTTTGGTGGTGATGAACTCCTTTAGCTTTTTCTTATCTGTGAAGCTCTTTATCTGCCCTTCAATTCTGAATGATAACTTTGCTGGATACAGTAATCCTTGTTGTAGGTTCTCGCTATTCATCACTTTGAATATTTCTTGCCACTCCCTTCTGGCCTGCATGGTTTCTGTTGAGAAATCAGCTGATAGTCTTATGGGTGTTCCCTTATATGTAACCAACTGCTTTTCTCTTGCTGCTTGTAAGATCTTGGCATATTGATGATGATGATGTGTCTCGAGGAATTTTTCTTTGGATTCCTCTTGTTTGGGGTTCTGTAGGCTTCCTGTACTTGTAAGTCTATTTCTTTCACCAGGTGAGGGAAGTTTTCTGATATTATTTCTTCAAATATGTTTTCAGTATTTTGCACTCCAGCTTCTTCTGGTACCCCCATAATTCTGATGTTGGTGCGCTTGCAGTTGTCTTAGAGGCTCCTTACACTATCTTCAACTTTCTGGATCCTCTTTTCTTCTTCTTCCTTCTCCAGCGGAGTGTCTTTTGGCTCTTTGACCTGATTCTTGTGTTCTTCCATTCTGCTGTTGGATCTCTGCATAATATTTTCCAATTTAGTCAGTTTATGTATACTTTTTAGTTGGGTCTCATGAAGTTTATCTACCCTTTCTAGGATATTCTTGCATAACCTTAGAACCGTAGTTCTGAACTCTATATCCTCCATCTCTTTTGTTTGAGATCTATTTCCTTGTCTCGGCATTATCACTATTTTTCAGAGTTGGTAGGATGGCTTTGTGTGTTTGGTGTTCTATATAGCACAGTGGGTCAGCCTCCTCAGTTACCTGAGGTAGACACTCTTGGTGCTCTCCTTTGTGGACTGCGTGCACAGCCTTGTTGTAGCTAAGTCTTTATTGTTGTGAATCGACCTTCAGGCCAATTGGATGTGGGTATCAGCTGTGTCTACTCTGGGATAAATTCTGTATTGGAGACAGTCTTATAGGATCAGACTTGAAAAACTGCAGAAGCCTCTGCTCAGCTTGGATGGGGAGGAGTCTCAGGGCTGAACTGACAGTCTTGGCTTCCGCCCTGCCCTTGTGCACTCGCCTGAGTTTCCGCCTGACCTCTGCCTTCCGGGGCTTCCCTGAGTTTCTGCCTGACTGTCCCAGTTTCCCTAAGCAAGAGCGTGGGTGCCCCAGGGGCTCGCCCGGACTTGGGCTGGTCTCTGTAGTCTGGAGCTTCTGACTCCTTCCGCTACAGAGAGGCCGCCACCTTGTACAGAGAGGCGGTGGCAGCCTCTGTGGCCAGACCTGGAGCTTCTGACTCCTTCCACTATGGAGAGGCGGCAGTCAGACCTCAGCGCATTCTTATTCGCGTGTGCTAGACCCTGCTGGCTGCTGCTCCAGGTCCCCGGTCTCCCAGTCTCAGTCTCTGGGTGCCTTTCTCTACAGTCCAGACTCCACCCGTATGAGCCTGGGACCACGGAATTTCAGCCGGGGTTGGGTTCAGTACAGTCGGAAAGGGTTCCGTGCAATCGGGGATTCCTCCCCTCCCGCCACCAGGCAGGCATTCGGTGGTCGCACTTCCTCTCCACGCATGAGAGTCTCCCTACCTCAGCGCTTTGGGGCTCCCAGTCCGATCTGTGAGCCTCTCTTTTTTTCTATTCCACTCCGCCAGCTTTCCTGAGGTTTTGGTGAAGTCCTTTTTGATTTTAGTTGTTTTTTTAATTAAATTGTTGATGAGGCGGCAGCTTAGGAGACTGGCTAGGCTGCCATCTTGGTTCCGGTCTCAAGAAAAACAATTTTTAAAATGCAAGTTTACATTGTAGAACATTTTCAGCAGTAGAAATATCATGCCTCTGAGGATACCCCATATTTCTCCACTGTCTAAGCAACAGACTCTTTTTGGTCCTTGTTCATCATTCCCAAACCGGGAATCTAGCCTGGAGAGTCAGGTAAGGTAGTGGGTCCAGAGCATTTAGGAAGCTTCATAGCAATGGTGGGAGCAATGGGAATCTGCTGACTGGGCGTAGGGTTCTATGCTTCATCCCCTCTCCCATGAAAGAGCCTGAGGCCTGAGTCCCATCACACTGGGTTTCACATATGAGACAGTTCCAGGTCCAAACTGTCTGTAGGAATGATATTGTTCTGTGCAAATCACTGAAATAATGTTTCCTTACTACTGTTCTTCTGAGGATTAAATGTCATATTGAATATATGGCCATTATTAATGATGGTCTGTTTCATCACGTTCAATAATAATAATAATAATATTTATAACATTAAAACTTCATGTGTTAATGCATTACTTTAATATTTAGCATTCTTTTGTATTCTGTGATAATGTTAGAAGGAGTTTCCTGATTTTGCCAAAGGATGCTCCTTAAAGCATTGTATTTGAATGTATTTGATTTGCAGGTCAGCCTATCATTTGGAAAACTAGTGGTCAATAGTACTTCACTGAGCATCAGCTGCACACTGTTAAAAGCACAAACGCCCCGAGGCAAAAGCATGCTTGATGTGTGAGATGTCACTATGGCTGTGAACATGCAGGGGGGTGGTGACAGATGGGATGACAATCTAGGGCCTTGATACAGATTATATGTATCCTTCATGACACAGTGTATTTGGGTGGCAAATGTGGAAGCTGCTATTGGCAGGGTTTCTTCAAAGCTGCGTTACTGACATTTTAGACTCCTGTGTTGTATGAGGCATGTCCTGTAGGGTATTTAGCAGAATTCCTGTTGTCTCTGCTCTCAAATGCCAGTTGCAAGTCTCCCTTCTCAAATCGTGCCAATAATAATAAAAAAAAATCCCCGTTCAATAAGTCATTCAAAAACAAATATCATTTGATTTCACGTATATGTGGAATCTTAAGAACACAAACAAACCAAATTGAAACAGACACAGACACAGACACAGAGAGCAATCAAACGGTTGCCAGAGGTGGGACTTGGGAGACTGTGTGAAGAGATGAAGGGATTAAGAAGTACAAACTGGTAGTTATGAAACAGTCACAGGGACGTTAAGTACAGCACAGAGAATATAGTCGATAGTAATGTAATGACTCTGTATGGTGCCAGGTGAGTACTGCAAATATCAGGGGGACCACTTTGTAGAGTATATAATTCTCTAACCACTATGCTGTACACTCTAAATGAGTACAAACTAACACTGAATGTAAACTCTAATTGGGAAAAAACCCTCTATTCATTGGCAGATATCCTCTTTTGGGAGCAGAAAATAGCCCTCCATTGAGAGCCACAGTGCTACTGCAATAATCCAGGGGAGCTGATGACAGTGTGGACCGGTAATAATCACAATGAAATAGGAGAAATGGCTGAATGCTGGCTCTATTTTGAAGGCACAGCCAACAGAATGAATGACCTGACAGGTTGGATATGGGGGAGGAGACAAAGTAAAAAAGCCATGATGACCAGGGTTTTGGGCCTGAACTGACCAACGATGGAATCTTCACTTGCTGCAACGGGGGAGTCAGTAAGTGGAGCCAGTTGGGTGTGGTAGGTATCAGGGCTTCCAGATTTGGAAATGTTAGGTGGGAAATGTGTATCAGACACGGTCGTGAAGCAAACTGTCCCATACCAATGAAATCTGACGTAATGGGCACAGTGACACGTCCATAAGACTCTGAATTAGTCTTCAGACACTAGACTATAGAATTACATCCCCTTGCAGACAGTGAGGAGCTTAGAAAATGCCTTTGTCCAACTTTCCAACTTCCTAGCTGAGGAAACTAAGGTCTGAAAAGAATGCTTAAAAATAAAAAACACACTGAAAAAATGTAGTTGTTAAATAGTCAGAATATTTACATCAACCTGACTTTTGTATTTTCTTTGGGTAGGAAAAACTGGTGCTTGATTATTAAGTGTTGCACTTAGAAGTACTTAAACTAGCAAAATAATTTCATAATATCTGTGCCATATTATAAATTAAGAGTATTTAAATTAATTACTTTTTCATGTTTTCTTCAGCCTTGATGTTCCAGTTACATGTATGTAATACAAACATTACATGTATACATGGTAATTGACATACAGAAACACTTACTGGGAAAATATGCAGAAAGTGAGGTAGCATCCTCTTCATAGTCACATTCTTGCTCATCATTTCTACTAATTTCTTGTATCTGAAAGAATGAATGTAATTTTTAATAATATGCATAATATTAATAAATCTGCATTTTTATTTTTATTTTTTATATTTTTATTGATTTCAGAGAAGAAGGGAGAGATAGAAACATCAATAATGAGAATCATCTATTGGCTGCCTCTTGCATGCCTCCTACTGGGGATCGAGCCTGCAACCCAAGCATGTGCCCTTTACTGAAATCGAACCAATAACTCTCCAATCCACAGGCCAATGCTCAATCCACTGAGCCAAACCAGTTAGGGCATAAGTCTGCATTTTAAATATGCTAAATTAAAAGATGATGCATAGAAATAAAAAAGTAGTTTTAAAGTTTTTATTCAAATACTTTAATTTGATTATATTACCTATCATTATATTTGTGCCATCTATGATTGCTCAGTGACACATAGTATTTAAAGTATAACTGGGGCATTAGAATATCTAAAATAAGCAATGCATTCACTTAAAAATGAAATTTACTGTAACTACTTTCAGATTCAAAGAAATAACCATGAAATTTAGGTGTAATAAATAACTTCCAAATAAAATCGAACTCAACTATTTCTCTTGAAAACCATGAAATTTGCTTCCTTTGAATATTTCTGAATCTTTTTACCTGTTCAAAAGGCATTCTTAATCACATCAAGTATATAACACAGTGAAAGTCATGAAGTGGTAAAGTGGTTTATTTTCAACATTTAAAAAGGAACCAAGAAAGGGAATTTATGTTTGTCTCTCAGAAATCAGTTCCTCTACACTTAGGAGGGAGGATTACTGAGAAAGGACAGACACCTATTCTTTCTGGAATTGCTAGTCTTATAATCTCTGAAAGAGGCACTGGTTCTAAATTTACGAAACATCTTTGTGTTCATAGAGAAAGTTAGTAGGTAGCTCTATTTACACAAAAGGATCTAGGGCAAAGAATGGCACTTGCTGAATTAACATAGGTCATATTTTGTCACCATGAACTCCACATAATTATTCAAATGATTTATGCCTTTGTTCTTAATAAAATTGATTAAAATAATTATGCTATTTGCTCTTCTGTTGGACTGACCCTTTAAAATTGAAAGCATCCATATTACAACATTATTAAATTTATGGCTGCCTTGGTATGTAAGGATATTTGACCTACATATTGATTTCAACAATTTGGTTTGTCACCCACTTTGGCCATTGGGAGTACAATGGAACTTCTTTTTAAATAAAAGAACTAAAGCTATTTCATTGCTAGTGGAATCATAAAAATAAAAATCTCTTCAGTATTTTTTAAGAGAACTTAATGCAGAAGCTCATGTTCTATTTTTTCCATTGATTTTTATTTTTTCCCATTTTTTATTAAGGTATTATATGTGTACATATCTTACCATTGCCCCTCTTCCCCTCATACATGCCCTCCCTCCCCAGAGTTTTTTGTCCATTGGTTTTATCACCACCAAACCAGCAATGCAAGAAATGCTAAAGGGTCTGCTGTAAAAATAAAAAAGAAATAGGAAGCAAAGAAGGAACACAGGAGTATAGAATAAAAATGGCAACAAATAAGTACCTATCATGTTGTATTTAAATTATATTTTCTCCTTGGTGGACTCAATCAAGTGATATGTACCGTAAATAATGTAAGTTTACTGGGGAGATTGACATGTTGATTGATATTTGTATGCTTTGGTATTAAAATAATTGTTTAACATAGTCATTCATTGTTTCCAAGTAGCCTGACCTCTACATTTCATAACGTAGATACAAAATCCATTAAAAATCCATAATACTCTTAAATGATATTTTTGCTAATTGAAAAATAGGAATGGTTTTCAAAGATTTCAGGAATTATGTAAACATTTTCTTTATACTTTTCACAAGTATAGATATTATAAGCCCAAGATCAGCGGGAATTTATAAAAAAGCTGTGTCCAAGTGTATATAGGGGTACGTGAGTTGTCTGAGGTTGAATGATAATGCCATCAATTTGCTGGGAGGGTTAAATTAGAATAATGTAAGCAAAACACATATCAAATCTACCACACAGTGAATACTCAATAAATACAACCTGCATATGTTAGATTTTCCTTCATCATATAAAATATAGATCTACATTTAAGAAAGAATGATGAGCACATTAGTTTAGGGGCGGGGGCATTATCAATATGTACCAATAGTTATTTAATGCATGTCTTCTTTATTGTGTGCCTCTTGAAGTTCCATAATGTTAACTTTCTAATTAGAGTGTGGCAGTATGATTTTATTATTAAAATAGCTCTATAATGTCAGAGATAATAGAGATGATAAGAATCATGGAATAAGAGATAATTTAATTTATTAAAAACTTTCCACCCCCTGGATTTGGAACCTGACTTTATTTGTTCACTCATCAAATATTCAAGCGCATCTACTATCTAAATACTATTGGCAATTCAGAAAAATAAGTTAAAAATATGTAATTCCTTCTCTAAAAAATATCATATTTTTAATAAGGAAAGGAAGAAAAATAATACAATAATTAGAATACAACATTTTATTTATTGCATCATAATAAACTCAGTTCTTACAGGTGAAATAGAGAATTAAGAAATAATCAGATAATTAAGGCAAAGTCTTATTTACTTGCTTTTTGTATAAGGAGATTTGATTAAATATATTCTTGGAAGGTAGAGGGTATAATGGTAAGTGAATTAAGTCAGAAAAAGAATGATAAACACTGTACGATTTCACATATATGTCAAATCTTAAAACAAAACAAATGCACAACAAAACAACTCATTGAAAAGGAGAATAAACTGATAGTTGCCAGAGGGGATGGGTGAAAAGGTGAAGGGGAATGTCAGTCAATAAAGTTAATGGTAACTAGACTAAAGTGGTATTTACATCATAACATATATAAATGTTGAAGCACTATGTATTGGAGACATGAAATTCATATAATATTGTGGGCAATAAAAATTTAAAAAGATTATCTTGACATTTGCCTGATTATCAATTCTCCAAGTAAAACATCCAGCATAAACAATAAAATCTATTAGTTAAAATACTCAATGTAATAGTCCAACCCATAGAGAGTCCATGAGGTACACAATGTTTAATAAATTTAAAATCTGAGAGATGCAAATCAGAATGACAATGAGGTACAGTCTCACACCTGTCAGAATGGCTATCATCAACAAATCAACAAACAAGAAGTGCTGGTGAGGATTCGGAGAAAAAGGAACCCTCCTGCACTGCTGGTGGGACTGCAGACTGGTGCAGCCACTGTAGAACAGTATGGAGTTTCCTCAAAAAACTAAAAATGGAACTCCCATTTGACCCAGTGATCCCATTTCTAGTAATATATCCAAGAAACTAGAAATACCAATAAGAAAGAATATATGCACCTCTATGTTCATAGCAGCACAATTTACCATAGCTAAGATTTTCAAACAGCCTAAGTGCCCCTCAGCATATGAGTAGATTAAAAAAAAACAAAACAAAATAAAAAACAGTGGTACATCTACACAATGGAATACTATACTACTATAAAAAAGGAAGGAACTCCTACCATTTGCAACAGCATGGATGGAGCTGGAGAGCATTATGTTAAACGAAATAAGCCAGTCAGAGAAAGATAAATATCACATGATCTCACTCATTTGTGGATTACAATGAACAACATAAACCGAAGGACAAAAACAGATTTAGAGACAGAGAAGCATCGATCAGATGCTCAAACCTCAGAGGGAATATGGGGGAGAGATCAACTAAAGGACTTGCATGCATGCATATAAGCCTAGCCAATGGACATAGACATGAGGGCGGTAAGGGCATGAATTGGGGGTGGAGGGTAATGGGGGAATAAGAACACAATATGTAATGCCTTAATCAATGAAAAGGGAAAATATCATTAAAATCATTTATTACAAATGATAAACTAAAAGGAAAACTGCTTGTTGACTGAGGTATATAAAGTTCCACATGGCTTTGGCATGTAGTACTGTACAAATTGATCATAGTATTATGACTTTAAGGAAGTGAATAAAAACAATCTTCATATAGCAGCTGTTTTCCATATCTTTTTGTGAGATTCTGCAGATATTGTAATTAGCGCCAGCTCTTGCCCAACTCTCCACTGTGTTAATCATAAATGATTGTACCAGCTTTAAAGCATATAGCAGTCTGTGGAATGACAATAATAAGATTCATGCATATTTAAACAATAACAAGTTGTCTCTATAATATTTCATATAGTACCAGAAATTAATCCACTGGGTTTACAGAATCTGAGATGAGATTTTGATTGAAATAATAAAAGTTATTCTTACTGAATATTTAGAATAATATTCAATGCTGTACTAAAGACATGATAAACAGAAAACAGAGTCTCAGAATTTTTTTTCAAGGGTACATTGTAGAAATACATATCTTAGCTCTCATTATATCTTTTAAGATAATTTGTTTTTCCTTTGACCATTTAGGAATATAGTCTAAAAGCATATTATAGCATTTAGATTCCAAATTTAAAATGAAATAGGAAAATCCCTGAACACAGTTCATACATGTTACAGTCAAGATCACTGATCACTGTGCTCAGTGATCAGGGCCGATCTGTGGAGCAACCAGCAGAGCGACTGGGGGGCCCCTCCACTGGCACCTGCCTTGGCTGTTTTGGGGCCTGCAGGCTGGGGGCAGCTCCTGCATTGAGCATCTTCCCCCTGGTGGTCAGTGCACATCATAGCAACTGGTCATTCTGCAGGTTGATCCACCATTTGGTTGATTTGCATATTAGGCTTTTATTATATAGGATAGGTTGTTAGGAGAACAAAACTGTTGAAAGTAAATTTATATTGCCTTTATAGTAACATAAAAGGAAACACATTGTGGTAGAAGAAACAGCATTGTTATATAGTAAAGAAATATACTTCCCCTATACCTGCATGTAATATCAAATTAGAAGAGAATCGATAAAACCAATAAGCTCACTTTGGAAGAAAAACATAATTTTCTTTAGCACAGAACTCTGAAAGCTTTTAACTTGTAATAAAATAAATTTTATTTTGTGGGGACTCTAAGCAAGACATTAAGGGTGCTGCTTTTTATATTTCATAATTACTAAAAAATAAGCCTCATTCCATTTTATTCTGCTACTGAGAATAGCAAACTTTCTGGTTGTGAGGTAGTAGTTTAGCATTTTTATCTTCAAGTGACTTATCTGGCAAAATTCAGTCACTTGTGAAAATAATTCCTAATCTTCATATTCATAGCCGAAAGGAAACCACGGCTAGTCTAATGAAAATCAGAGTGTACCTAATATTAATTGTCTTCTGGAAATAACTCCATAGTGTGTAACCTTGTGTGAAGTTTATATAAATTTGCCTAATGCAGTTTATCTTCAACTTTATCTTTACATATCTTTTGAGAAGGATTTTTCTAGTTTGAAATGTAGATAATTACTTATATCCAAATGTCAGGCCGTGAGATTTAACTGGAGAATGGTTTCACAAATTAATAAAATTTAAAATAGTTGTTTTTAATTAAAAAATCATAATTATGGTCAACTCATCTTTGATAGAGCAATGAAGGCAATACAATGGAGCAAAGGCAGTCTCTTAAAATACGGGTCCTGGTCCTGGCCGGTGTTGCTCAATGGTTGAGTGTCGACCTATGGACCAGGAGGTCATGGTTTGATTCCTTGTCAAGGCACATGCCTGGGTTGTGGGCTCAATCCCCAGTAGGAGGTGTGCAGGAGGCAGCCAATCAATGATTCTCTCTCATCATTGATGTTTCTATTCCTCTTTCCCTCTCTTCTGAAATCAATGAAAACATTTAAAATATTTGGTCTTGGAACTATTGGGCATTCACATGCAAAAAAAAAAAAAGAATCTAGACACCTACCTCAGGCCCTTCACAAAAGTTAATCAAATGTATCATAGGCATAAATATAAAATGCAAAACTATAACATTCATGGGAGATAATATAGAAAATAACTGTTCTTCATCCAATCTTATAAATGAATATAAATTATGGCATAAGTAAATTTTAGTAATATGAAAGAACCTAGATGACCTTGGGTATGATGATGACTCTTTAAATACAACACCAAAGTCTTGATCCAGGAAAAAAATAGTTAATAAACTGGACTTTATAAGAATAATTTCTGTTCTGTGAAAGATGATGTCAAGAGAATTACAAGACAAGCCACAGACTAAGAGCAAGTATTTGCAAAAGACATAACTAATAAATGATAGTTATTCAAAATGAAAGGTAGGGAAAATGTATATTTACAGTTGTTTATATGGAAAAATACAAAAATTTATAAATAATAATATAAGAATAAACTCTGTGTTTTGCTTAGTCAGAACTGCATACCTACTTTTGCCCCACCCAGTATACAAAAACCATTTAAAATTCAACAATAAGAAAATGAAAAAACTGATTTATAAAATTGACCTCAATAGATTCCTCCTCAAATAAGATATACAGGTGGCAAATAGGCATATAGAATGATGTTCCACATCATATGCTATCAGAAAAATAAAATTTACAACAAGGAGACACCACTACATACCTATTAGAATGACCAAAATCCAGAACACTGAAAACACCAAATGAAAAACGCTGATGAGAATAAGGAGCAACACATACTGTCACTCATTGCTGGGGAGAACAAAAAATGACACAGCTACTTTGGAACATGGTTTCTTACAAAAGTGAATGTACTCTAACAATATAGCAATCTCATTCCTTGGTATTTGTCAAAAGGAGTTGAAAATTGTTGGTTGCAGCTTAAAAACATTTGGAAGCAAACAAGATACCCTTCAGGAGGTGAATGGATAAATAAAGTGTGATGCATTCAGATAATAGAATACCATTCAGTGATAAAAAAAAAATCAAGGTATGGAAAGACACAGGAAGCCTTAATTGCACATTACTGAGAGAAGCCAATTTAAAAGACTACCTACTATATAATTCCAACTTATGACATTCTTGAAAAGGCAAAATTGCAGAGTTAATGAAAAGATGAGCGGGTTTGAGGTGTGATTAGGGAGAGAAATAAACAGTCAGAGCACAGAGGATTTTAAGCAGTGAAACACTTTGTATGATATTATCATACTAGGTATATGCTATTATACTTTTGATCAAACCCATTTAATGGACAACATCAAGAGTGAACATTAAGGTAAACTGTAACTTTGGGTGATTATTATTTCTCAATGTAGGTTCATTCTTAATAAATGTATCATTCTGGTGAGTGATGTTGATAATCGGGTGGCTATGCATACGCAAGGGCCAGGTATGTATGGGGAAATTCATGTAACTTCCCAATTTAGTTGTAAACCCAAAACTGTTCTAACAAATAAAGTCTATATAAAATTACAAAAGAAGTTCATATGCCTTAGACAGTGGATTTAATGTTAATTCATTTTTTCTGAAAGTGCCTCTAAAACTGTTTAGGGTAAAATTCTATAGAAATCAACAATGTCTTGGCACATATAAATATAATTATTGACTCACAAGATCAGCCAGAAGATTTTTTGCATTACATATTAATATTATGTGTGGCTATTTGAACCCCTTTACATTGCTATGGATCATGTAATTAAATAGAAAGGTAATAATTGAGTTACTTTATTTGAGATTTTAACATCTGAACCAAATTAATGAATATAAAATTGAATTTTATACCCTGTGTTTGAGGACATTTTGAAGTTTTATAAAGATATATTCCACCTCAAAAAGTTGAATTACTTGGAAATTTATCAAAGTGAAGCAAGTATAACTTAGTTTAGGCAAAATTCAATCTCTGGAAAATTGCATCAATGGCATAAAGGCTCTATTTTTATTTACATATTTAAAAACATTTATTCATAAACCACTAAATATTAGAAACTAGATTAGACTCTCTCTTTCTCTCCCTCTCCCTCTCTCTCTCTCTCTCTCTCTCTCTCTCTCTCTCTCTCTATATATATATATATATATATATATATATATATATATATATATGTGTGTGTGTGTGTGTGTGTGTGTGTGTGTGTGTGTGTGCGCGTCAAGGGACTGAATGGTGGTGGGCAGAGTGGTCAGCCAGCCACCCATGGCCTCTCCCCCTTGCTGGCCTTATTCCCAATTGCCTCTCCCTCCAATCACTGAAGTGTAACTTTCAGTGATTCCAAGTAAGTAAATGCTCTCCAGCCTTCATACACCATGAACCTGAATGATGAGTGATCAGGAGGAAAACTGCTCATGGTCTGGACTATCAGTCGGTGTCCAGGAGAGAGACCCAGCACAACCACCATCTTCCCACGTTCTCTCTCCACTGCTGACTACCAAAGAGGGCAGTCACATTATACCATGGCATCTCTTTAGAGGGTTTGTCAGCAGGGAACTAAATCACATTACCTGTCTAGGGAGAGGCTTAGAAACAGAAGCTAAGTGTCCTTGACACTAAATGCCTTTGAAGCTTCAACTCATCCAAAAGCCAACAGCAATAATGTATATATGCTGCAAAGATCTTTGACACTAATAACTACCCCAGCCATTCCCACTTCTGATTGCCCCCCACCCCATTGGGGGAAGGCCAGCTGGACCCCACCTGTGCAAAATTCATGTGCCAGGCCTCCAGTAGAAATATAAGGAAGGATGAGATAAATTTACTTTTTAAAAAATATAGACATTCACATATGAATTTATAATATTCTAGGTGTAATGATGTTATTAAAAATAATAGCTTACATAACATTTATGTAATAGATACTGATCTAAGTTCTGTACTAAACTTAATTTTACCTTCAAAATGACTTTATGAGGTAAATTTACTATTTTCATTTAATGAATGAAAAAATAGTTACCATGGGCAAATAATTTGTACACAATTACACAGCTAATGTCTCTTCTTAGAGAGTCCAAACAAATGGCTTTTTTATACACCAATAATGAACTCAGAGAAAGAGAAACAAAACAAAATAAAACAAACAAACAAACAAACAAAAACCCAATCCCATTTATAATTGTACAAAAAATTAAGATACCTAGGAATAAACTTAACTAAGGAGGTAAAAGATCTGTACTCAGAAAACTATAGGACATTGAAAAAAGAGATAGAGGAAGACATAAATGAATGGGAAAACATACTGTGTTCATGCATTGGTAGAATCAACATCATTAAAATGTCCATACTACCCAAAACAATCTATTGATTCAATGCAATCCCTATTAAAATACCACTCACATATTTCACAGACCTAGGACAAACTTTCCAAAAATTCATATGGAATAAAAAACGAGCCCGGATATCCACAGCAATCTTGGGAAAGAAGAACAAAGTTGGAGGGATCACAATACCAGATATCAAGCCACAGTTCTCAAAATTGCTTGGTACTGGCATATGAACATACATATAGACCAATGGAACAGATCAGAGAACCCAGAAATCAACCCAAGCCATTATGCTCAACTAAGGAGGCAAGACCATACAGTGGAATCAAGACAGTCTCTTCAATAAATGGTGTTGGGAAAATTGGACAGATACATGCAAAAAAATGAAACAAGACTACCAACTTACACCATACACAAAAATAAACTCAAAATGAATAAAGAACTTAAATGTAAGATGGGAAACCATAAAAATCTTAGAAGAAGCTATAGGCAGCCCAACAGCAAACATTTGTTGTAGCAACATCTTTACTGATACAGCTCCTAGGGCAACTAAGAAGAAAATAAGCAAATGGGACTACATCATAATCAAAAACTTCTGCACAGCAAAAGAAACCATCAACAAAACAATAAGAGAGCCCATTGCATGGGAGAACATATTTACCAATGTTATCTCTGATAAGGGTTTAATCTCCAAAATGTATATTAAACTCATACAATTTAACAGAAGGAAGATAAACAATCCAACCAAAAAATAGGCAAAGGAGCTAAATAGATACTTTTGAAAGAGAATATACAGAAGGCCAAGAGACATATGACAACATATTCAAAGTCACTAATCATCTGGGAGATGCAAATCAAAATAACAATGAGGTATCATCTCACACCTGTCAGATGGCTATCATCAAAAAATCAACAAAGGATAAGTGCCGGAGAGAATATGGAGAAAAAGGAACCCTCATGCACTGCTGGTGGGAATGCAGACTGGTGCAACCACTCTGGTATGGAATTTTGCAGGGAACCGATTCCATCTTGTAATAATTACAAGAGTTTCATCAAAAGGTTGGTGAAACATGGGTGGCTCAACAAGGGCGAGCCACAAATGTAGTTTACTTGTTGGAAATGACACTTCCCCCAAACCTGAATAGGATAACTGTTAACTGTCTGACAGCTCACGGCATTTTATTGCCTCCTGTTGGCCAAACACCTGAACATCTGTAGGCTATTCCCCAAACTGATAATGCTTCTGGATTTTACCCTTCGATACCCTACCCCTTGAAGTGTATATATCCGCCTTGCCTTAGGACAAATTGTGTTAAATATATAATATATAGCACAGGGTCCTAGACAAAAAAAAGTTTTCAGTTCCTGAAGATCCTCTGACCCCCAATGCCTTTCAAAATTATTTTTCATCTCCAGACTCTTTAATCATCTATGCACAGCTTCTTTCTCCACAATGCTAAACCCTTTGTAAGGCTGGGAAAAGAACCCAGGCAGAGGTTCCTCAAAAAGTTAAAAAGGGGACTTTTACTTGACCCAGTAATCCCACTTCTCGGAATATATCCCAAGAAAACAGAAACATCGATCAGAAAGGATATATGCACCCATATGTTCATAGCAGCATAATTTACCATAGCTAAGGTTTGGAAACAGCCCAAGTGCCCATAAGCATATGAGTGGATTAGAAAACTCTGGTATATTTACACAATGGAATACTATGCTGCTGTAAGAAAGAAGGGCCTCTTACCATTTGCAACAGTATGGATGGACCTGGAGAGCATTATGCTAAGTGAAATAAGCCATCAGAGAAAGATAAATATCACATGATCTCACTCATTTGTGGAATATAATCAACAACATAAACTGATAAACAAAAATAGATCCAGAGACATAAAAGTATCAAACAGACCATCCAACCTCAGAGAAAGGTGGGGAGGCGGTTAGATCAACCAAAGGACTTGTATCATGTATAAAAGCATAACCCATGGACACAGATAGTAGTGGGGTAAGAGTATGTGCTGGGGGTGGGAATGGCTGGGGGTGGGAAGATATATGCAATACTTTAAACAATAAATAATTAACAATGTAAAAAATGAATGCATGAGAAAAAATGTGTCAAGTCACCTCAGAGTGTTTTAAATCAAGAATCATAGAGACTCATTGGAGGGACAACTGATAAAAATTTTGCAAGAAATTCACAAGTCTCAGGGTGGTGGCTGACATTTGAGACATCTTTGAAAGAAGATAAAGCATTTAAAAAGAAGGGCTGGGAGTCATGGGCAGCCAAGCAACATAATCAGGTGTGAACGTGGGATAGCATAGCCTGTGACTGGGAAACAATGTATTGCCCAGCTTAACAGTAGGAGGGTAAGGTCAACAGATGTCTGTCTATAGGCGCTATGGATGCACACAAACGCTAGTTGCTCTTCCAGTTTCCTCAGTAACTCAGGTGGTTGGATCAGGTGGCTGGGAGCCGGGCTGTTTAGAAATGCAGCCTGCAGAGCATGCTCCAAGATGAGTGCCATCTTGGCAGTTGCCGGAGTTTTGAGAAGAAAGAAGGCCCTCTTTGATTCCCAAAGATGAGAGGAGCAAACATCAATAATGACATTTGAAAGCACCAGCAAGACACCATGAAGCCATATCATAGTTGTTTGGATGCTGATAGAGGAGGGGGAGTGGAGGCACCAGTATCAGGGGCCAGAGAGAGCAGGTGGCATGCAGCACAGAGGGCTCCAGGCTTCTCCCTTCATTTTCCTCGGCTGCCCCTGCTTGCAAAAGAGCCAGGTATTTTTTTGAGAAGCAGGAGACAGCTACATTTTCACATTTGGCTCGGGTACAAACAGAGTGAAAAATGTCTTACAGATGTTTCTTGTGTTCTGAGAAATAAAAAATGGGATGAATGGAGATATGTTATAATCAGAAAATCTTGCTTTAGGCCCCAATCTTTTTGGGGGCAAAAAAAACACACACACAACAAAAAATTGTTGTAAGACGAAAATGTTACACGTAAAAACATATGGGTTTCACAGTAATGACATTTGATAACTTAATGGGATGTTTCTCCTTGGTATCACAGAACTAAAGTGTGTGTGGCTCTTATTCCTTCAAATTGCTACCTCAAGCAATAGATACAATTATGTGCTACTATACTCATATCACAAATGGGATAACAGAACTCCTATCACAAATGGAATAATGGAGGCAGAGAAATGTTTTAATGATTTGTTCAAGGTCACTAGATGAAGTGTGTTTCTTCTAAGCAGAGTTTCTTATAGAATTCCTTTCCGAGATATATGTCACATATGGCTAGAAGCACTGTGACTAGGAAAGATCTTGATTGCACTTCTTTACATTTATTAAGCAATTAACATTTTCAAAGCAATTTCATGTACTCTAATAAGTCATCGTCCTCATATCAGTGCTACCACTTAGGCAGGGGGAGCCATACGAATCAAGATAGATGAAGAGACAGTGGCTTAAAGGACAATAGCATAGGATTTCACTTATATGCAGAAACTAAAAACAAAAAAATTTAACAAATTAGAACCAGACTCATGGATACAGAGCACAGAACAATGGGTGCCAGAGGGGAGGTAAATTAGAGGACTGTAAGAAAAAAAAGTGAAGGGATTAAGAAGTACAAATTGGTAGTAACAAAATAGCCACAGGATGTAAAGTATAGCACAGGGAATACAGTAAACAATATTGTAATAACTATGTATGGTGCCAGGTGGATACTTGAAATATTGGGGTGAGTACTTAGTAAAGTGTATGATTATCTTACCACTAGGCGGTACATCTTATATTAATACAAAATAGTATTAAATGTAAATTTTAATTAAAAAATAAAATTAAAAAA
Organism: Vespertilio murinus; assembly: GCA_963924515.1. Classification (NCBI taxonomy): domain Eukaryota; kingdom Metazoa; phylum Chordata; class Mammalia; order Chiroptera; family Vespertilionidae; genus Vespertilio; species Vespertilio murinus. Next base: position 64,479,583 of record OZ004704.1, on the reverse strand, counting down.
AGAAATAGTGCCTTTCCCATAGCTCACAATATATAAAGGAGAAAAGGAGAGAGATTCGAGTCCAGGATATCTGAGGGAATGGGGTTCATATATTGTGGGTCCAAGTCCAGTGCTTTTTACACTACAACATGGTGCTTTTTGTCTAAACTGTCTGTGCTGTAAACAGATGACATTAAGAGATCTAATGAAAATAATAGATATCTGGAAATCAAACTTTTTATTCAGTGGAGAAATAATATCTAACTACAGATCAAAGTTATCTTATATAATAAAAGCCTAATATGCTAAGTGTCCAGCTGTCCAGTTGGCTGCTCAACCAATCAAAGCATAATATGCTAATGATATGCTAAAGCTGCTCAACCGCTCGCTATGATGTGCACTGACCACCAGGGAGCAGATGCTCTGACCTGCAAGTTAGCTTGCTGCTGGTTTCCCACCAATCTGGACTGAATGAGATGGGTCAGACATGCCCTGGAGCCCTTCCATGGTTAATCTCCCACATCCCTTCCCAGCCCTGATCGTGCACTGGTGGGGTCCCTCAGCCTTGTTGTGACCTCTTGCAATCTGGAACTCCTTGGAGGATGTCAGAGAGCTGGTTTCGGCCCAATGGCCACTATGACACTCAAAGCAGGAGCTGACCCCTGGTGGTCAGTGTGCTTCCACAGGGGGAGTGCTGTTCAGCCAGAAGCCAGGCTCACAGCTGGTGAGCACAGCAGCAGTGGCAGGAGCCTCTCCCACCTCCATGGCAGCTCTAAGGATGTCTGACTGATCCCCAAGGGCTCCCGGAGGAGAGAGGGCACAGCTCATGCTGAGGGACCAGTTCACAAATGTTGTGCACCGGGCCTCCAGAATTCTATAAGTTAAAATAATGAAAGCCTGAAAATTTATGTTGGTGGTAAGAATGAAGTAGAAATTCATCTCTATCTCTGACTAATGGTGCACTTTCTAGAGAATGTGAATAAGAGAAAATTATGGAGGTAATCCAACAAAATCTAGTAATCAATTAAAATCCTGTGACAAAGTTCAGAATGGATGATTACCATGACTTTGAAGTCATTTAAAGATGACTCTGAATATTCCCAATGATAGAAAAGTCCATGTTTTCTTGTCTGTTTACATACAATTCAAATTTCCAGGACATGCTACCATTTTCAGCAGAGAAACATGTTCATCAGGTAGAGTTCACCTGCCTTTGACGGATGTAATAACCAAGAAATAAAAGTAAAACCCCACAAGCTATAGTTACATTTGTTTTCTGCTAGGAAGACTAAAATTACTTGTAAATTATGGTTTTAGATTACTTTACCTCCCTGGCCCCCATTACCATATAAAATTTTATATCCATGCTTTCTTTCTTATTTCCTGAATCTTTAGCCAACATTTCAAAGATAAGCCAAAGCACTCAGCCTGTTAGCACTGAGTTGTCTCTGAAACACTTTTGTTTGGCAGTCTTGTAGTCATTACCAACTCTTCCAGTGCTAAACCTGTCAACAGGTCATTTGCTAAAACAGAGGCAGTGGATTTATGCTTATTTTTCTAATTATTTTTATATGGCCAAATTGCTGTCCAGATATGCATTTCCACTTTATCAAATATTTATGAATGATGATGCAGATGGTAGGTATTGCATTTTCGGAATTATATTTCATCACCCATCAGTCAGCTTATTCTTCTTCAGGCTTGCCGTTAGCTCTATGTTTTATTTTTCTTTCACTTTTAAGAAGAAACAAATAGAAATCAAGGAAAGATGGGTTTTTAACTAATGAGTGAACAAAGCTTTATTGTCAGCTACAGATGGAATTTATTGAGCCGCTTTCTTTAGCTAAAGGTAATGCAGCTTGATTCAGGTTACCTCTGTGTTATCCTTTGTGAATCAGAGACGTACTAACTAAAAAAAGTGTGGGCACAGTTCACTAAAGGTGAAAACACAGTCAGAAGGCACTTTGAGTAGATTATATGTTATAAAAAGATTATCTGTCAGGAAGATCGAAAATAAGTGAATTTAGAATTATGACATCCTACTCAGAACCATCTAGTTATTTGTGACTGGGCTAAGAAATCCATTTCACATTTAATCTCCATGTCTTATATGATAAAACCCATACAAGAAAGCACTGGAGAGTTCCAGTCATTGGAGCTTCCTGTTTATTCTGTACTCTGTCCTAGAAAGAATAATCTAGATTACTGCATTTTAGCAGGTTGAAACCAAAGATAACGTTAAGATGAGGAGCATTATCAGTAGAGTTGTGATCTTGGCTGTGGATGCACATTAAATTCAGGTGGGGCCAAGACCGGTTTGGCTCAGGGGATAGAACATCGGCCTGTGGACTGAAAGGTCCCAGGTTCGATTCTGGTCAAGAGCATGTACCTTGGTTGTGGGCACATCCCCAGTAGGAGGTGTGCAGGAGGCAGCTGATTGATGTCTCTCTCTTTCATCAATGTTTCTAACTCTTTATTCCTCTCCTTTCCTCTCTGTAAAAAAATAAATAAAATATCTTAAAAAATAATATGTTGTCATTTATATAAAAACATTCAGGTGGGAGCTTTTATAAACTACATACCCCCAGGCTCCAGCCAAGACCAACTAAATTAGAATCTCTAGAGGAGCCCAGACAATGACATTCATCGATGGCTCTGCTGAGGAATCTATTGTGTATCCAGGAGCAAGAACAACCATGAGGACAGTGATTTCAAGCACAGATTTGGAGTGAGATGACCTAAATTAAAAGTGGCTCCTGACTATCAACTATGAACAAGCTGTTTAATCTTTCTCAGAACTAGTTTTCATCAGTTTCACAGGTTAGATGAGGTAATTCTTGGCATAGATTAAGTATTATAAGTATTATTACTATTATGCAATGGGGGGATAGCCACCTAATGTGCAGGTGAAGAGTGACAGCGTGCACCCACTTCTGAAACTGCTTTTAGTTCCTGGACCCCAAAATCTGATGGCATTCCAGATTTTCGCTATCATATCACTTCCTGAAATAAAAACTTCACAGTTTTTTTAATCCATTTTTCTATTAAGGTATTATATGTGTACATTGCTTACCATTGCCCCCCCCCTCCGACCTCCCATACATGCCCTCCCTCCCCAGAGTTTTGTGTCCATTGGTTGTACTTGTATGCATGCATACCAGTCCTTTGGTTGATCTCTTATCTCCCCTAGATCACCCTCCCCTCCCCTCCCCGCTCTCATTTGACAGTCTGCTTGTTGCTTTACTGTCATTATATTCATTAGTTTATAATGTTCTTTATTATCCATAAATGAATGAGGACATGTGGTGTTTCTCTTTTATTGACTGGCTTATTTCACTCAGCATGATGTTCTCCAATTCCATCCAGGTTAATGCTAATGATGAGAATCCCTTCTTTTTTATGACAGCATAGTATTCCATTGTGTAGATGTACCATAGTTTTCTGATCCAATCATCTGCTGATGGGCACCTAGCCTGTTTCCAAATCCTAGCTATTGTAAATTGTGCTGCTATGAACATAGGGGCTCCCCTGGTACCACTGCTCCCCTGGGGCACATGGCTCCCCCTGGTCTCACCGCTCCCCCGGAAAACTTGACAGTTTTTCTTTACAGTAGCATTGTGCCTTCTTGAAGTAATGAAGCGGTGTGATTAAGAGTATGAACTTAGGAGCTAACATTTAAGTTCAAATTATGACTATGCCTTCTTATTAGCTCTGTAATGTTGGCCACAAACACTAAACTTTCTGTCCCTCAATTTGCCCATCTTTAACATGGGTTATTAACAATACCTGCCCCAGAGGAATGTTGTGATGAACAAATGTGTTACTACAAGCATTTAGTATGTTCCCAGCACCTTGTAATGTACCAAATAAATGTTAACTTTAACGATGATAACAATAAAGATGATATGAATAGTAAACTCCTTTACTGATGTTTTAATTAAAACTATTTTCCATGAGTGGAAAAAGTTCAGCACTGTGCCAACCAGACCTCTTCATTGTTCTTAGCTATTCTCCCATGCCTTGTCCACCAGAACCAAGTGTGGAGAATAAAGTTTTCAAAAACAAGCTTGAAGTTCTCTCTCTCTCTCTCTCTCTCCTCTTTCTCTTTCTTTCTTTTTTCTGTCAGTTCAAATTTTAGAAGTGATGATTCAAATCCATAACTACTTCTTAAAATGGTTTGAAATATCATCTTTTATTGACAATAAACTAGTAGCATCTTCTTATATATATATTTGTTTTATAAATATGCTTTGATCACATATCATATGGTTATATGTGATCAAATATTAATGTTGATATTAAAGGCAAATTAAGAGAATCCACAAGTTATTGCTATGTTGCAGTTCTTGCATAAAATCTTTTTGGGAGCTTTGATAAAAATATTCTTAATGATATCCTTATATATCTTGAGTAGAGGTATTTTATTTTCTCCATAGTGTTGAATATTATATTTAGCATTTCATGATTCTTTTTGTACATATGATAAAAATTTAAGATAAAAAATATTGTATTAGAGAAACATTGTGATACTTATTAACTTTTTACTATGTGTTTCACTACCATAGGAATGAGATACTGTTTCATCACAACCAAAATGCCCCTGGAGGATGCCATGTCATCAATCAAGGACCCTAATGGCTCTCACAATTAGTAGCCGGCATGTGTTTACAACCAAAGCTGTGGAAATACTTGTCGTAAGGATTCACTACAACACATCTCACCGGATGAAAGGCACATAATCTTTTATTGCTTTCCATGCTTTGAGGGCTTTAATTTTTCTAAAGCCAAACAAGGTTTTTTCCCATCGTTTTTACTTGACGCTTAATGTGCCAAAGGTATACTTTCTGAAATAAACACTAGTATGAGCTATTAAAACACCTCAAGGCAAAGCAGACAACTTATTAAGTTTGACTTTATGAGGCTTCACGAATTGGATCTTGTGGAAGGCAAATAAAATCCTTGTATCTGTCACTGCCTTTTTCTTAATACTTCACAGCTGCCATTAAAAAAAGGAAAGAGCTGTCTGCTGCAGCTTCTAGCAATGGTTGGTCCATGAGAGAGAAGTAAAATGTAAAAGAAAGTGGCTCTAGCACTATATTTTCCATGAGATTGCAAATGCAAGTGTCAAGAGCTTAATTGACATTCTTGCTCTGCCATGTCCCAAGTTTGTTATATTTGGAAGAGAGTGGCCCCAACCTTTCTTTTAACTGATGTCTCAGTGTTCAACCTGAGAGCCAGCATCTATGAATTCATAACCCTATATATTGAAGGCAGTGTCCATTAATGCATTCAACAAATGGAGTACCTAATGTGCTCTATGCAGTATTCTGAGTAATAAAAACATATTAATAAACAAAATGTGATAAGAATTCTGCCTCCATGGAACTTCACTCTAGTGGAGTTCAAATAGATAATAAAAAATAAGTATATAATATGCCAGGTCATTATAAATGCTATGGAAAAAGTAAAGGGACATAGGTACGGCAGGCAGAATAGAATTGTTATTTTTACATAGCTCAATTACTTCATATATAATAAAAACATATATTTGAATATGAAAGATACACATATACATATATGTGTATATATGCATACATACATTCCCATCCTCTATGTTTCCCACTCTGCATGCTCCTCCAGAAACTTGCCACTTCCTCACAAAAATGTTTATGTTCTCTGTTCTTTTTAGTTTCCTTGACTGAAGGGTAGGACAGAAGTATCCCTATGTTATTTCTGAAGTTAGGATATGAAAATGACTCTCAGGATGTTCAGTCTTAAAACCCAGTGGCCAGACTATGAGGTATATACTCACTTGTATGAAGAGGAACAGAGGCATAACATCAGCTAAGCTCTCAGCCTAGAGCTTCAGTTACCAGATATGTGAACGATCCAGGTTTGAGTGTTTACTCCAACCCTTGTTTAAACTGTCCCAACTGCACTCATCTGCAGCAAAGCTGAACAGCCCCTTCTGATCCTTGTACACCCAGCATACTTATAAACAAAATCAATCATCATCATGGTCTAGATCCACTAAGTTTTGGGGTGGTTTGTAAAGCTCTATTTTGGTGTTCCTTCCAATGTTAAAGATTCAATGGCAAGTAAAACAACTTGAAAGTAATTTGGATGACTTAGAGAGGGACCACTGTGCTGCCCATCATAACGACTGAAAAGAGCAGCATGATCCATTTTAGTGGGTTCCACCCTCGGTGAGGTGTATGAGGTTGAAGTCTTAGAGAAGATCTGGACATTTCTCTGGGAATTGCTTTGAGCCCCGTGTTCAGGTTTTCCCAAGGAAGCATGGAGCCTGAGGTAAATTTGTTTATTGAAGCTCTGATAGCTAAGGATGTATAACTTGGAATAAATCATTTAACATTTAGAACTCTCTTTGTGTGTGTGTGTGTGTGTGTGTGTGTGTGTGTGTGTACACACATATGTATACTTATATATATGGTTGCAGGGTTAATGATAGTAATAATAAATGCTAATATTTTGAGTGCATTTTATGTGATAGGTACTGTACTATGCATTTTTCTTACATCATTGCTTTTGTTCCTAAAACCATTCAAAATCTTAGGTATTATGGTTATCATTATCCCCTTTTTTACAGAGGAATGAAACAATTTACTGAGAGATTAAGTAGCCCAAGATCTGCTATAAGTAATGGAGTGATAGTTACAAAACCAAGTTTTTGGAGAGCATTGTCCAGTCTCTTATTTACAAAGTGGCATATCAAATAAGATCATATACATGACAGATGTAAAATGCTGAATACATGCAAATGAACAAAGAAGCAGGACAAGATTGTACATATGAAGAAGCAGAAGTGCTACAGAAAGTGAATTGCAAAGAGAATTTTGGAAAGCTTGGCCACTGCAGGCACTGACCATACTACTGTGATAAGGTGTTAAGTCAAAAAAAATGAGGAGTTGGGAGACAGCCCAGATGCCATGTTCCTGCTTGAAGGATAGGGTTTCAGAGAGATGGGAGAGAATAATTATAGAGGAATGAAGCAAAGGTATCCTCTCTTGGTTTTGGCATCTTGTGGTGAGTTGATTACTGGCTTCCTGATGATATCCATGGTTAAATCTCCAGAAATTGAGATTATGTTCCTTTTTATGGCAAAGTGGACTGTGCAGATGTGTGTGGTTCAGTTAAGGGTCTCGAGATGGGGAGATTATCCTGGATTATTTTGATAAATCTGATATAATCACAAAGGTCCTTATGAGAGGGAAGGTGATATAAATTGGGGGCTGGGAGGGATATGAAGATGATACATTGCTGGCATGAAGATGGGGAAAGGGAACACAAGTCAATGAATGCAAGAGTGAAGGCAGACTCTAGAAGCTGGAAAAAGCAAGGAAGTGATTTCTCTGGAGCCCATGGGAAGAAAAAAATCTAGCCCTGCCAAAATCTTGACTTTAGCTCAGTTAAACTTAATTTAGATTCTGACCTCCAGGGTTATAAGAAAGTTCATCTGTGTTGCTTAGAATCACCAAGTTTATGGTAATTTGTTACAGCATCTGGAGCTGAGTAATCTGGTATATAAGTGGGTAAAAACTTGCAGAGGCTTGAAAAAGTACACCACTGCCACCACTGTGACATCAGAATCTGGTTAGATAGCTAGAGGACTTCACATACAAAAAAAATTATCAAAATAACCCCAAATTGGAAGTCAAGAGTTTGATATTGACATGAATATCCAGTAAAAGTAACGAATAAAGATACACATCCTATCATTTCACAATAAAATTTGAAAGCATACCACAAGCTAGAAGACAATGGGACAATGTCTTAAAATTTCTAGGATAAAATGTTTTCCAGACTTGAATTTTATATCCAGCTAAATTATTAAGCAAGGGTGAGGTTAGGCTATAGATATTGTCAAAATATTTTATGGGACATGCACCATTTCTGAGAATTTTTTCTCAGAATGTATTCTTCAAAATATAGAAGTAAATGAGGAACAAGAAGCTATGGGACCAAGGAAAGAGAGAATTTAAACAAGAGAGGCAGTGGCTGGGAGACGTTAGTGGGTCTAGAAGGCTGTCTGTACAGATTAGAAAAGAATGGCCCAGGAACATATAACATTGATAGATCATTTGATAATTGTGAATGCATTGGGTTGAGGTTTAGACTATTTCAGAGGGTCTGGTGTGAATCACTGATAGTAATGCAGCAAGCAAACAACAGCAATAAAAACTAGGTCCTATACACTCCAGGGAGAAAAGAGTGAAATAAGTTAGGAAATGTAATAACTGTTCTCTGAAAGGCTCAGCTGTAAATATTATTTAAATAATTATTTTGTGCAAACATTGAATATAATCTAACCAAAATGAAGGGTATAACTATATGAAGAGGATGGGGAGGAGTGGGGAAGAAATGTTGGGTGGAGATGTTCAACAGTTAAACTCCCAAATTCTATAGTAGCAAGTTAATAATGATATCTAAAAGTAATAATCATGAG